>JACEEZ010006077.1:0-33117 GCA_016584305.1 Chionoecetes opilio | reverse complement strand
TTTTTTTATACATTTTTTTTTTTTTTATTTTATTATTAAAAAATTTTGTTTTTTTTAAAATTAAAAAATTTTTTTATTAATTAATTAATTAAATGTAGTATAACGCGCCTAGCTACAAATTCGCGGGTCCTGGTTTGAATCCGGGTCGGGGCAGTGGGCAGCCAGCCCACAAGGCTGTTCATCTTTCCTTTCGGGGATGGTCCAATAAATGGTTACCTGGGGAGGGTAACCCGGATGTCCCCACTAGCCCTGTGTCCCGTGGTAGCGGTTGTCAACCACCACAAGATCAAGGGCTAATGCGACGGAGATGAGCACCGAGGCCACCCCACAGCAAGGGTATGCCCCCATCTTTACCTTGAAATATTTTTTGGTGCCCCTGTCATAGAGGAAAGATGCCGGGCAGGTGAATGAGTGAACAGGTAATTAAGTTTGAGTCGAGAGGAAAATAATGAAGAAAATATAAAGAGAGTGAAAAGTTGGACTCTGTGTGTGTGTGTGTGTGTGCGTGTGTGTGTGTGTGTGTGTGTGTTTTTGTGTGTGTTGTGTGTGTTTTGTGTGTGTGTGTGTTGTGTGTGTTGTTGTGTGGGGTGTGTTGTGTGTGTGTGTGTGTTGTGGGGTGTGTGTGTTGTTTTGTGTGTGTGTGTGTTTTGTGGTGTGGGGTGTGTGTTTTGTGTGTGTGTGTGTGTGTGTGTGTGTGTGCGTGCGTGCGTGCGTGCGTGCGTGCGTGCGTGCGTGCGTGTGTGTGTGTGTGTGTGTGTGTGTGTGTGTGTGTGTGTGTGTGTGTGTGTGTGTGGGGTGTTTTGGTGTGTGTGTGTTGAGATAAGTGGAGAAAAAAAAAGGTAAATGGACAAAGTATGGAGAAAATGAGGATGGAGGAGAGAGAAGAGAGGTGAAGGAGAGTGCAGAGAGGAATAAGCAATGAAGAATAATTAGGTGGAGAAGGAAGAGGGAAGGAGGAGGGTTGTTCTTGAGGGGGAGATAAAGTAGGGGAGAATGGTGGAGGAGATGGAGGAAAATGGAGAGGAGGTGAGGGAGAGTAAGGAGGAGGAGGAGGAGGAGGAGGAGGAGGAGGAGGAGGAGGAGGAGGAGAGGAGCAGGAGGAGGAGGAGGAGGGAGGAGGGGGAGGAGGAGGAACGTGATACTCGTAAAAAGGGAAAGACAACTGGAGGAGGAGGAGATTAAAGTTAGTGTGTGAAAGTGTGATTACGAAGAGGAGAAAGTGGAAGATGAAGAAGAACAGACAGAAAAAGAAGAGGAAATTAGGAGAAAAGGGAAAGAGCAAGAGTTATATGAGGAAGAGGAGAGAGAGGAGAGAGGGGAGAGAGAGAGAGGAGAGAAGAAAAGAGAGAGAGAAGAGAGAGAGAGAGGAGAGAGAGAGAGAGAGAGAGAGAGAGAGAGAGAGAGAGAGAGAGAGAGAAAAGAGAGAGAGAGAGAGGGGAGAGAGAGAGAGAGAGAGGGGAGAGAGAGGGGACAAACAAATTTAAGGGAAAAGAGACACTGTGCAGAAAAGAAAAGAAATAAAAAAGAAAAAAAAAAAATTTATAAAAAAATTGCTTTGAAGTGACCAGACGACACAAGAAAAAATAAGAAGTGATTTAAAAATAGGAAAAAACTGCAACATATGAAGAATAAAAGAGCAGATCAAATATAAATCACGAAAGAGCGAATAAAAAGAGCGAAAAAAGGGACTTGGGAACTAAAAAAATTAAGGAACAGGAGACGTAAGGAATGAAAAAATAGAAAAACCGCGAAAAAAGAAGAGAAAGTGGATTTAAGAATGGACGAAAAAAGCAGGAAAGGGAGTTTTACCATTGGAGAAAAAAATGACAGGGGCAAGGGAGAAGGTCAAAGAGAATGTGTATTAGAGGGGGGATGGTGGGTAGGGGGTACAGTGAAGGGAAGGGATAGTGGGGTATTAAGGGGGGTAGGGGGATGGGGGTATCTATACGCATAGCTGTCTATCTATCTATCTATTTATCTATCTATAACTTCTCATTTTCTTAACTATACCCACCTAGCAAATCCACCTAGAAAATACATGAAAACAACTTGAAAATATACAATGATACCCACCTTAAACATTACATAAATAAATTTACTTAGCGCACAGAGAGGAAAGTGGATAGATAAGTAGATAGAATATTAGGGGGTGAGGAGGTATCCATAGGCATAGCTGGAATATTTCATTAATTAGGCCTACATTCATTAGTAGGCATAGCACGACTAATATTTTGACCAGTTGAGGGGAAAGAGCGACAGTTTACCTTGCATTAATTAGTGGTAGTTATTACAAAAACTAAATATGTTGTTATTGTTTTTGTTGTTGGTGGTGGTTGTGGTCTGTTGATTATAATGTTATTGTTGTTATTACCTGACAGAAAAAAGGCTAGACATGGGAACAATAACAACTAACCTTTTTTTTTTTTTTTTTTTTTGCATTACAGGAATGTCTTTTTTTTTCCGACTATCACAATTTGTTTTGCCATAAACACATGATTTTTTTTTTTCTGGCAACACAATTTATTTGGCAACTTCAAACGAATTACATTTTATATTTGCATCCTCATAAATTTTTTTTTTTTATCCTCGCGATTTTTATTGGCATCCTCACACGAATTAGTTTTTTCGGGGGCAGCCTCACATGAATTAATACTTTTTTTGTGGTAGCCTTACACGAATTACTATATTTGTTTGGCAACCTCACACGAATTAGTTTTTTTTGGTAGCCTCACACGAATTTTTTTTTTTTTAGGTAGCCTCACACGAATCAGTACTTTTTTTTGTAGCCCAACACGAATTAATACTTTTTTTTGGGCAGCCTCACATGAATTAATACTTATTTTTTGGCAGCCTCACACGAATTAATACTTTTTCTAGTAGCCTCACAGGAATTAATTCATTTTTTTGGCAGCCCCACACGAATGGATACTGTTTAGGGGGGACAGCCTTACACGGTATTTTTTTTTTTTGGCATCACGATTTTTTATTTTATTTTATAGATCACGATTTTTTTTGGCATCGTCGCGCGGTTTTTTTTAAAAAATCATCACCCGTCAAAGGCTCCTGCAGAAGCTCATGAGGAAGGCGGTGAAGGAGGTGGATGAATGAAGAAATATCAGCTTTATAACGAAGTCGAAAGTAAATACGTCATCCGATCGTGAAACCCATCCTTCCCATCGGGCTGTATCTGTAAGAGACAATCCGGCGCGGAGGAGGCCAAAGGGGCGCCCACAAGGCTCGTGGCTGGGGCAAGTTGATGTTTCTTGTCGAGAGCTGCTTGGTATGGGAAAGGAGCCTGCATGGAGACTCGCGCGTGGTGACCCCCGGGAGTGGCGTCGTAGGGTTGACGAGGCGACGCGCCCCCCGGCGTATGCCCCCAATGATTGATTGATTGATTAAAAAAGGGTTTAGATTTACTGAGAGGAACATCTTGTGTTGGAAATTTTTGATATAATACCATTAACAAAAAACAGGGGTTAGATATGACGGGGCAAAGTATTTAATCCAGAAGTTGAGATAGCGGGATATAAGTTATTTCACAAGGACGGGTGGTGGGAAGGAGAGGCGAGGAGTTGCACTATATGCCCAGGGATACATTGCAGTGTTGTGTTAACAACGTTATAAAAAGGGGACGGTAGCATAGAGTCTATATGGGGGAAATTAGAGAAGGAACTGATAAGATGGTCTTGGGTGTAGTGTACAGGCCTCCAAAAATTATGTAAAGAGGATTCGCTCTTATATGGCAGGAAATAAGCCAGGCTTGTAAATATAATCGATTATGCGTGGTAGGAGACTTTAATCTTAGGTCAATTGACTGGGATTTAATTATAGGAGACAATGACGCGGACGATTTGTTAAAACTAGTTCAAGATAACTTCCTAACGCAAGCAATCAAAGGGGCCCACTAGGGGAGATAATATTCTAGATTTATTACTAGCAAACAGGGTGATTTAGTTACTGAAGTGGAAGTGGGAGGTACGTTAGGAAAAAGCGATCACAGCGAAATCAGATTTTGCTTAAATTGGGAGGTGGGAAGAGGAATCGATAATACGCATAGAGTACCTGACTTCAGAAAGGCTAATATTGTAGGATTAAGAAAACACCTGGAAGAGATTAACAGAAAGGCTAATTATGTACAATTAAGAAAACACCTGGAAGGGATTAACAGTGACAAGAGGGAGGGTGAGATGAGAGCTGTGGTCGAGACGGAGCGGGGTGTCGGTGAGGTCAACGCTGAAAGGGATTATAATACCTTTGTCAGCAATTAATTGAAGGCAAAAAAAGAATATTCCTATAGGGCGATAAGATCAGGGAAAAACGAGCCCAAATGGATGACTGAGTTTTTAAAACACAACATAGGGGTAAAAAGGGACATTTATAAGAAAGTTAAAGATTGGCAGGTGAATATAGAGCAGTATAACGAGATGGCTAGAACGGTAAATAAAAATAACAAGATCAGCGAAGAAGAATTATGAGATTAAGGTTGCAGGGAAGGCAAAGACGGATCCTAACGTATTTTTTCAGGTTTATAAAACAAAGACTAGGGAATTAGTGGGGCCATTAAAAAATAAGCAGGGGGAGATTATAAGCACGGCAGAAGATATGTGTAAAATTTTAAATGATTATTTCTTCAGTGTTTTTACTCAGGAGGATAAACAGAAGATACCTGATAATGAACATAAGTTTAGAGGAGAGGATGATGAGAAACTCAAAGATATTGTGATAACTAGGGAAATGGTAGAAGAAGGTATAGACGGAATGAAGAATTTTAAGTCACCAGGACCAGATGAAGTGTATCCCAGAGTAATAAAAGAATGCAAAGGGGTTGTTAGTGATACGTTAGTGCATATTTTTAGGAACTCGATTGATACAGGGGAAGTGCCGTTAATGTGGAGGAATGGAAATGTAGTTCCCATATTTAAGAAGGGAGATAGAGAATTAATGTCAAATTATCGACCCGTTAGCCTGACGTCAGTAGTAGGTAAATTATTGGAATCTGTTATTGCAAAAAACATTAGAGAGCATCTTGAAAAGCATAGTTTGGTTAATGATTCACAACAAGGCTTCACAAAAGGTAAATCATGTCTCACTAATTTATTGAGTTATTATAGGAAAGTTTATGCAACAGCAGATAATGATGAGGATTATGATATAGCATACTTGGATTTTAGTAAGGCATTCGACAAGGTGCCACATGGTAGACTCTTAAATAAGGTTAAGGCTCATGGAATAAAATGGGGAAAGGGTTTTTCGTTGGATTAGAGCTTGCTAAGTGATTGGCAACAAAGGGTTACAATTAATGGTTCTAAATCTGAGTGGGGGCAGGTAACGAGTGGGGTTCCACAAGGGTCTGTTTTGGGTCCATTACTATTTTTGATTTACATCAACGATTTGGATAGTGAGATTAGTAGTGATATCAGCAAGTTTGCGGATGATACTAAGATAGATAGGATTATTAGATCACAGTCTGATGTAAATATTTTGCAAGGAGACTTAGATAAATTTAAATGATGGGCAGATGATGGCAGATGGAATCTAGTATTGATAAGTGCAAGCGTTATGAATGTTTTGGGAGAAAAAAAACCAGGTAATAGGTACACCATACGAATGTATCGCTGAAAAGATCAGAGGGTAAGAAAGATTGGGAGTGAGGGTGAGACCAGACCTCCGACCTAGGAATCAAAAGTATTGAGGCTAGAAATCGAGCCAAAAAGGGGGCTAGGATTTATTTCCAGGAGTGTTAAAAGTAGATGTGCTGAAGTTATTCTAAAGCTTTATTTGGCTCTAGTCAGACCTCACCCTAGACTATGCGGTTCAGCTTTGGTCTCCGTATTTTCAGGATGGTATTGCTTTTTTAGAATCAGTGCAGAGAAGGATGACCAAAATGATTCATGGAATGCGTAACTTTAGTTATGAGAAAGATTGAAACAATTAAATTTAAAATTAAAACTCCCCTCGAAAAGGCGTAGAGTAAGGGGCGATCTGATAGAAGTTTTTAAGTGGATAAAGGGATACAATATAGGCGATGTAGAAAAAGTTCTTAAGGTTAGTAAGCAGGACAGAACGAGAAAAG
This sequence comes from Chionoecetes opilio, assembly GCA_016584305.1. Classification (NCBI taxonomy): domain Eukaryota; kingdom Metazoa; phylum Arthropoda; class Malacostraca; order Decapoda; family Majidae; genus Chionoecetes; species Chionoecetes opilio. The sequence continues at coordinate 27,044 of JACEEZ010006077.1, read as the reverse complement.
TAACGGATTCAAGCTGGAAAAGCGTAGATTTAAAAAAGGAAATTGGGAGAAACTGGCTCACAATAGGGTGGTGAATGATTGGAATGGACTAAATCGTCAGATGGTTAATGCGGATTCTATTGGGGTCTTTAAAAAGAGTCTGGATAAATTCATGGATGGGGAAGAGAGGTGGATATAGATAGAGTTAGGTAACAGGAACTACCTCGTGTAGGTCTCACGGCCTCTTGTAGCCTCCTTACTTTCTTATGTTCTTATGTTCTTAAAAGTAGGGATAAGCATGAATGCAAATAAACAAAGGAGAGGGAAAGGGAGAGAGGAGAGAGGAAATATAATATATATAATTATATATGTATATATAATATATTTATATATTAATAAAATATATATTAAAATTAATTATATATAATAATATATATATATAAATATATAATATATATATATATAATATATATAAAAATTTTTTATAATATTAATATATATATAGTTATATTAATATATATATAAATTTTATATAATATATATATATATATATATATATATTATATACATATATATATAATATATATATTATATATTAGTGTTGGATCGAAAACCGCACCGCAACCGCCTAAAACCCGTAAAAAAATTCAACCGAAACCCGCATTTCTAGAAGGTTCACAACCGAACCGCCTTTCCCAAAGTGCGGTTGGGGTTTTTTTGAAAGTTAGGATAGAAGTAGACGTGACGTCAGTCAAATGATAAACAATAACAAGTGACTCTGGGCCCTGAGGTGGGCCCGGGGAACCGGGGGAAAAAAATTTATTCCAAATAATTTTTCCCTTACCAAATACATTTTGTAATACACTTATTTGTGCTACAAACCCCTATTTGGTGTTGCAAAAAATTGTGTTCAACATATTGGGGATTTTGTACTCCGCAAAACCCCTCCGGGCGGACTTTGGGAGCTCTCGGCGGGCTATTTGGGGGGCCTTGGCCCCCCACCTGTGTTTGGGGGCCGAAGGCCCCCCCAAAATGGACTCTCCAGATAGCCCCTTCCTAAATTTCCTGAAATCTGGATGTAGAAATTTATGTATATTCCCACACCCATTAAATCACCCCTTACCCCCAACCCCCACCCTTCACCACCCCCTTAACCCCCCACCCCCCACCCATTCACCACCCCTTACCCCTCACCTCCCACCCATTCCCACCATTACCCCTCACCACACCCATTCATCACCCATTACCATCACCCCCCCTATTCCCCCACCCCTCACCCCTCACCCCCAACCCCATCACCCCCCACCCCTTCACTCACCCCTCACCCCCACCCCTTTCCCATCACCCCACCCCCTTCACTCCCCATTACCCATCACCCTACATCAAGGTTTCCTCAATTCTACAACCCACTTTTGTTTTTACAAATTTTCGCTATAGGCTGCTAAAAAAAAAAAAAAAAAAAGTGTCGGATCATCTCATAAATGGGCTTTTGACCTCCCCGTAAATTTGTTTCCAAAATGGCCTATAAGGGTTTTTGCGCCACGGGGGGGGGAACCTATACCACACACACACACAGACGGGACAGACAGACAGACAGAACAGACACATTTTCGCTTATATTATTATAGATCCAAGTGGGCTAAATCGCACTATAACGTAATATTCGAGTTAAAGATTATGCATTTTCCTCGTATATGATAACCGCAAACGCAACCGCGGTTGTCATAAGTCTGATAACCGCAAACGGACCGTGGTTGTAGAAATTCGACAACCGCAACTGCGGTTGTGAAAAATAAACCCACTCGATCCATCACTAATAATATATATATATTATAAAATTATATATATTATTATATATATATATATAGAGAGAAAAGAGAGAAGAGAGAAGAGAGAGAGAGAGAGAGAGAGAGAGAGAGAGAGAGAGAGAGAGAGAGAGGAGAGAAAAGAGAGAGAGGAGAGAGAGAGAGAGAGGGGAGAGAGAGAAATATATGTAGAGAAGAGAGAGAGAGAGAGAGAGAGAGAGAGAGAGAGAGAGAGAGAGAGAGAGAGAGAGAGAGAGAGAGGAAGAGAGAGAGGGGAAGAGAGAAAAAGAGAGAGAGAGAGAGAAAAGATAGAGCGAGGAGAAATATATGTAGAGAAGAGAGAGAGAGAGAGAGAGAGAGAGAGAGAGAGAGAGAGAGAGGAGAGAGAAGAGAGAAGAGAGAGAGAGAGAGAGAGAGAGAGAGAGAGAGAGAGAGAGCAGCGGGAAGGGGTTCACAGGCTCTCTCCTCTCACTCCTGTCTGGCCAGTGCTGTGGACAGGCCGCGCCGCCACACAGCTCCTCTCACAGCCCTCTCACCTCCCATCACTACCCCTCTCCCTTCATCCCTCCCGCCGCTGATACCACCAGCGCCACCCACCCACCGGCCGTGCGTTCTAAAAGTTATCCGTTCGTGTGTGTATATATTATGTATATATGTATTTGTGTGTATGTGTACAGAAATGGGGTTGCTACTACTGTGTGTGTGTGCTAAAATTGTGCTAAAATTAATACCACTACTACTGTGTGTATGCATTTGTGTGTGTGTGTGTGTGTATTTGTGGTGAAATTGTGCTAAAATTACTACTACTACTGTGTGTGTGTGTGTACTATGATGGAATTACTACTACTACTACTGTGTGTGTGTGTCAGATCATCGTATCATAATGTTTCAATCACCTATATTTTTTTCTTCTTTTATTAGTGTTCAGTCTATTGTTATAACGTTTTTGTTATTGTCATTCTTTGTTTTTCGTGTATAGCTTTGTGCCATTTATTTAAGTATTATTAAACCTATTATTATTATTATTATTATTATTATTATTATTTTCATTATTATTACTTTTTTTGGGTGTTTGTGTGTGTGTGTGTATGTGTGTGTGTGTGTGTGTGGTGTGTGTGTGTGTGTGTGTTAATTAATCGGGAAGCCTGTCTAACCTTCTTTTGCGTGCGATATATTGGATCTGTTAACACTGTAATTTGTTAATTTGTTTATTTTTATCTTCATTTCTATCATCGTTATCTTTTTTCTATTTAATTTACTCGCAATTCATTTATCTGTTTATTCATACATATATTTTTTACTTGCCAATTTATTTACTCTTTTTATTTATTGTTTTATTTAATGATTTATTGGTGTATTTCGTATTTATTTGTACATTTGTTTATCTCTGTATTTTCTTTATTATTTTTCTATATATGCTTTATTTTTTTTTCTTTATTTATTTTGTTTATGTCTTTATTTTCTTTGTTTATTTATCTTATTGCGTACAAGTCGGTCATGCATGATAACAACTATTCAATTAAAGCCAAACCGATATATTCCGCGGCGTTACACTTTTGTTGCTGAGAGAGAGAGAGAGAGAGAGAGAGAGAGTCATCAGTAATTGCTTTTATGTACCTGCCTAGAGAGATAGATAGGGGGAGAGAGAGAGAGAGAGAGAGAGAGAGAGAGAGAGAGAGAGAGAGAGAGAGATAAAAGGATTTAATAAAGGAGAGGTAGGAAAAGTTCTTACGGCTTTTGACCATGGTAAAACAAGAAGTAACGGATTCAAGCTGGAAAAGCGTAGAATTAGAAAGGAAATAGGGAAAAACTGGTTCACAAATAGGGTGGTGAATGATTGGAATGATCTCAGTAGACAGGTAGTTAGTGCGGAGTCATTAGGGAGCTTTAAAGAGGAGCTGGATAGGTTCATGGATGGGGATGAAAGGTGGATGTAGGTAGTGTTAGGCGACAGGAACTACCACGTGTAGGCCTCGCGGCCTCTTGTAGCTTCCTTATTTTCTTATGTTCTTATGTACACCAGTGCTAATACCTGTACCACTGTAGCTTTTATTTCCTGGTGAAAAATTGGTCTGAGGTGGATAAGTGGATAGCCTGTTATTGTTTTTTTTATTGTTATTAGAAGTGGATAGGTGGATAGAGGTAATACGTAGGTGTTTTTAGGGTATGTACTCTCTTCATTCACCTTCTTGCTGTTGGTGGATGTGTGGATGCAAGTGGATGGATGGTTATTGACTTTGTTATTTTATTATTAGAAGAGGATAGGTGGCTATAAGTAGCTTTATTAGGGTATGTACGCTTTCTTCCTCCTCTTCCACCTCTTCATCTACTTCTCACCTATTCATACATCTTCTTACTGGTAGTGGATGTGTGGATGCAAGTGGATGGGTTCGTCTTCTCCACTACTCTTTTTCTTTTCACTTCTCTCCTCTTTTTATATGCTCTTTATCCATTCAGTTTATGTTTGTGTTTGTATCCTCGTATTCAAGAGTCTGTGTGAGAGAGAGAGGGAGAGAGAGGGAGAGAGAGAGAGAGAGAGAGAGAGAGAGAGAGAGAGAGAGAGAGAGAGAGAGAGAGAGAGGTAATAGATGCAATAACATGACTTTCCGCGTCAGTGTGAAGAGGAATAAGGGTGTGGAATGAAGGCAGTGGGTTGGAACATACACGATTTATTGTGGAAGGAATGAAGGAAGGAAGGAAGCAATGGATGGTGTGAAATGTGTGAAGGAACAGTTATGATCTGGATTTTATAAGAGAGAAAGGTGATATAAGAATGGTGAATAGAATGTATTGAACAGAATTGCAGGATGGAAAAGATGTGAGAAAGAGAAATGGTGTTATTGTGTGTGATGAAGAGACTGAGTTTTATGTGTGTACGTGTGAACTACGACTGAAGGAGAAACTAAGGAAGATTGTTTGACGAGGGAAAGAGGAATATGCGTGTGTGTGTGTACTTGAAATAAAGGGAAAATGAAAGACAGTTGAAGAAGAAGGAAAGAAAGAAATAGATAAACGAATATTTGGTTTCAGGCAAATTGACAAAATAAATATTGAAAGAAATAAAAAATAGGAAAATGTCATTTACTAAAAATATACCGATTAGCAAACAGAAAAAAAACGTGTATTAGAAAAAAAATGGAAAAAGGACAAATTAGAAAAGAAAATTAGTGCATCTTAGAAAAAAAAAAGAAAAATTAAGGATAAAAAATAGAAGAAAAATTGGTGAACTTGGACAAAAATAGAAAATATATGACAAAAGAGAAGAAAAATAGTGCATCTTAGACAAAAATATATAAAAAAAAGAAAAAAAGAAAAGAAAAGTAGCAAGCAAGACTACGTAAATAAAGTGATACATTAATGTGAACGAAAAACAAAAGACAAAATTGGAGGCAGTGAATCAAAGAAAACACTAAAAAAAGTTCCTGTTTTGCTGTTTCTCGAGTTTTTGTGTATCTTTCGTTTTTTTGTTTTACCTTTTATCGTATCGTGCAGCGTGAGTGTGTGAGGCGCGCTGATTGGCTGGCTGGCTGGCGGTCCCGAAGCCTCGAACACAAACAGAAGCACGCCAAGTGACTCCCCGCGAGGCCCTGCTAGCGGGTTCCCCATTGAGGCGCGCGTCTAGTGGTGGCCGGGGGCGTGAGGGGAGGACACGTTCCCTGCACATCAAGGCGGGACATTAGACTGACGGAGGAATACCAAATACTACTACTACTACTGCTGCTGCTAGTACTACTGCTACTGTTACTACTACTACTACTACTACTACTGCTACTGCTACTACTGCTACTTTGTTGTTGTTCGTGCTACTGCTACTGTTGCTGTTTTGAGGTAGGATGCTGCTTTGTGTGTGTGTGTGTGTGTGTTTACCTGTATGGCTAACTGTCCGTTCTAATCATTAATTCAACAATTTCGTCATTTCATTTACATAATTAATTAGGGAAGACGGTAAAAATCTTGTCACACACACACACACACACACACACACACACACACACACACACACACACACACTTCATACAGCTTCATTAATTCACTTCACCACAAAGCAACTCAAAGAATAGCCAGAAAAATGGATGAAAACGGAGCTATTAGTGTCCGTGTGAGCAATTTAGCCCTCCAGTCTCACCTCAATTCGGCGACAGGTGTAGTTCCTCCTTCCCAGCGCCCACCTGTACCTTAATTAGAGGCTGCCTGAGTCATAGCTCCTCCAGGTAATATTTAAACTCGTATGCCTGTAATTAAACACTCTACACTTTTAACCTTTCATTTTTACCGTTTGCTCAAAAAAGATGAAAAAATAAAAGTATAATTATCCACTTTAGCAATTACCCGCTTTAGAAGTTACGTAAGTAAGTGGTCTGGTTTTTGTATCTGTCTTTTTTCTGAGGAATATTAATTGTGGTTACATAACGAGAGTTTTATGTAAGTATTTAGAAGATCAAACCTAAGGAAGGAAGATAATAGCCTACAGGCGCTATAGGCTCCAACGTAAACACAAAAAATGATGGAATGCGGGAATGTTTGAAGGTAATTTTTTATGTTGTATGTGTTGTTGTTGTTGTTGTTGTTGTTGTTGTTGTTTTTGTGGTTGTGGCTGTTGTTGTTGTGGTTGTTGTCGTGGTTGTGGTTGTTGTTGTTTTGGTTGTGGTTGTGGTTGTGGTTGTGGTTGTTGTTGTTGATTTTGTTGATTTTCTTCTTCGTCATCATCATATTCTTGGTTCTTGCAGATTTCTTCATTTTTTTCTTTTTTCTTTTTATCATTATCATCATTATCACTACTACTACTACTACTACTACTACTACTACTACTACTACTACTGCTACTACTACTACTACTGCTACTACTACTACTACTACTGCTACTACTACTACTACTACTACTACTACTACTACTGCTACTACTACTACTACTACTACTACTACTACTACTACTTTCTACTATACTATACTACTCTACTACTACTACTACTACTATACTGCTAACTACTACTACTCTATACTATATGCTAACACTCTATATCTGCTATATACTACTACACTACTGTACTGTATGCTTACTTAACTAAAAACTAAAAAATACTATACTATACTATACTACTATACTCTATTTTACATACTTACTACGTATACTGATACTACTATATACTAAATGACTATAAATACTACTCATATTTTACTGTACTACTACTATACTATACACTACACTATACTACTGTATATGCTCTATACTACTGTTTAAAACTATACTAACTATACTACTACTACTACATACGACATATACTACTACTATATAGTGCTATACTATACAAATACTACTGCTACTATCTACTACTATACTATAATATCTGCTACTACTACTATACTACTACACTACTCCATACCCTCCCCCATCCCACTACTACTTACCATACTACCACCACCCCCCATCCCACCCCCACCACTACCACCACCCCCACAATACCACTATATCCCACCACCAAACTACCACTACACCATTACCCATACAAATACACAACCACCACCACAACGTCCCTTTATTTCTTTATACACTTTTTCCCGTTGGTTCTGTATTTTCTTGGTGCCGTTGAATTTGACTAGGACCTTGTAATTGCTTGTTCAAAAAATTCTTAAACTTTTTGGGGGACAGGAAAATACATAAAAAAATCCAGTTCTGGTATATTAATTCAAAAGTCTTAGTTGGGGCAACAAGGAGTTACAATGAAAGAAGAAATATGACGGAGCTAATTAACCCCCTCATGCTCCCGGGGTTTTGGGGGTCCAAAACCACTTTTAACCAAACAAAAAAAATATAGGCACGGGGCTTTCCCCTGAGAAAAAAAATTTTAAGTTAAGGTGTAAAAAAAAGAGATAAATTTGGGAAAAAAAAATTAAGAATTATTCTTTAGGGATGAGACCTGCAAAGTGTAGTGGCCATTTCCAAAATTGGAAAGAAGGGGAGGGGGAAAAATTTTAGAGGAGGAAATTTAGGAGAAAACGGAAGAGGAGAAGGAAAGGAGAGAGAAAAGTTTTTGGGGGGGAATAATAATGTTGGAGTTTAATTGGGGGTTTTTCCCAGGTTAATTATAAAAAAAAATTGGGGAAATGGAAAAAAAATTGGGTAAAACAAAAACTTAGGGATAAAGCATTGAGAAAAAAATAAAAAATGAGGATTTAATTTAAAAAAGGGGGGAAAAAAAGGGGAAAGAAAAATAAATAAAAGGGAAGGGGAAAAAGGTAGGGGAGTGGAGCGGGGTTGGGGGGGAGGGTAGGGAAAATTTGTGAAGGGGGAGGGGGATAGGGTGGGAGGGGGAGGGGAGGAGGGAGGGGAGGGGGGAGGGTAACTGCTTCACCCAAAGATGGGTATAGCACAGTTCTGTCTCATGGGTTTCCACATCCCGAATGGTGCATTTGTTCCCGCTTTTGCATGATGCGGAAAGGGGGCCGAGGTGCTTTGGAGCAAGTTTTTGCCCCGCGTGAAATTGATAAAAAAAAAACTATGTTCCCAAACTTGAATTTGGGCCGCGAGCTGACTTATTTTGGGGCGTGAAAGGGCCTGAGAGCTTGGGGGGAAGAAAAGTGACCCGGGGGGGTTTGGTGAATACGTTGAAAAGACGTAATTTGTCCCTTAGCAAAATTTTTAGGTACATAAGGGGGCTAGGGGAGCCTAAAGGGGCTTTTACCCCCGGTTTTGGGGGGGTTTTTTTTAATTTTTTTAGAAAATAAGGAAAAAAGGGGTCGTCCCAACCAAAAAAAGTGTTTTAAAAAAAAAAATTTAAAAAGTAACCCCAAAATCTTACATTCCCCCTAAGGGGGGGATAAAAAAAAATGTTTACGAAGGAAACTGACATCCCCCTTTTATTTGAAATTACCCCCGTGTCGGGGAATTATTTTAGTGTGAAAGGTTTTCAAACAACAAGGTCAACCCCCAATTCGCTTGTCCGGGGGGGGCTGGCGGAAAAAGGGGGACAAACAAAAAAAAACCCCCCGGGGGTGGACTTTAGGAGATAAAACGTTAAGGAGGGGTTGGGAACAAGCAACAGGGAAAAAAGAATGGGTTTTTAGGGCCCAAAAACCTTTAAAAGGGGGATTGGTTTAGTTGGCCACCCGGGAAATAAAATGTACGGGAAAAACCTTTTGACGGTTGTACCCGGGTTATTAAAAGTACCTGGGAAACCCCGGAAACGGGATCGTGGAAACCCCGGGGCGGGTTGGCGGGGGGGTTGGGGTGAGAACCCAGGAAAAGTGGGGAATTCCGGGGGGGGGGGGGGGGGGGGTTTTTTTGGGGGGGGGGGGGGGGGGGGGGGGGGGGGGGGCCCCTTTCCCCCCGAGGTTCCTTCCCCCGGGGCCCTTTACCCCTTTTACCCGGGGGGAAAAAACCCCAACCAAAAGGGGAAGGGGGCCCCCAACGAAGGCCGGAACAACTGAGGATGGCGAAACCCAAAACCCGTCCGGGCTTTTGGGGGCGAAATTAAATAACGATGCCGAGACGTGAGATTTTACCTAAAAGTCCGGGGAAATGAGTGCCCAAAAAAAAAGGGTTCAAATAGCCCAAAGGGGACTAGCCATAAAGCAGGTTCAAAAGGGCCCCCCCTTTGGCTTGGGGAGAAGCGAAGCCAAATCCCGGGCATTTAAAATTTTTCTTGGAAACAGGAAAAACAAACCGGGCCGGGGAGGTTTTTGGGGAAAAGGTTTTTACCCCCCAAAAAAGGGGGGTTTTGAAGAAAAAGCAGAAAGAACCGTTTAAAGGGCCCCCCGGGGAAAAAAAAGAAGAAGAAAGGAGCCTTAAAAATGGGCAAAAAACTGACCCCCGGTTTTTTTATTTACTTGAACCATTTTCCAAAATGCCCGGGGAAAAAAATTTTAAAAATCCTTTTTTTGCGGCTTTAAACCCGGGGGAAACCCCAAAAAACCCTGACGGGAATGAGCCCCCTTTTAAAGACAGGTTTTAAAAACCCCAAAAAAAGGGGGGAAAAAAAAAAAATTTTTGGAAGTTTAAAAAAAAAAAGGGGTTTTTTTGCCATAGGCAACGTAGGAAAAGGGCCCCGGGGTCGAACCTAGGGAAAGGGGGGGCCCAAGGGATTAAATTTTGGGCATAGACAGGAATAAATACCCCCGGTTCCCCTGCCCAAAAAAAGCGGGTGGCCCCTTGGGGGGGGCATGGGCCTGTCTCTGGCCGGTACCATTTTTGGAAAAAAAAAAGGGGTTTTTTGGGGGTCCGGCCCAAAACCCCCCCTTTGAATTTCCAAATTTTTGGCAGGGCAGGGCAGCGAAACGGAATAACAAGGAGGACGGGGAAAATCAACGGCTCAACAAATTTTAACCCGAATTCCCCGGGGAGCAAGGAAAAACTGGAAAATTGGGGGGCGCTTTTGCCGCGCGTAATGGCCTGACTCTGCGGCGAATGTTTTGGTATGTTATCAATTTCAACCCACGATTATTCTTTTTCCTGGGATATTATAATCATTGGTTTCGCAAGAGATTATTCTGCCTTACTAAAGAACAAAATAACAAGAAATGCAAATAAATAGCGAGTTTAACGCACTTAGAAAAAAAATTGAGTAAAGAGAAATAAGAAATACTTACGCTTCACCACTTCGTAGCTCGATACTTCCTGAGTCATCTTTTAATGTTTATAGGAGCAATAAAAGAGGATGTTTATGAGGACCTCCAACGATACCATTCAATTTCACTATGGCCAGTAGTTCTTGAGGAAAATGGAGAAAAACTGAAACACAGTTGGAAAGACGGATTAGGCTACAAGTATGGCTTACCCGTTCGGGACACGTTTTAAAGGGACGGGCAGTACACGCTGACAGGCTTGCATGCTGAGAGTTAGCGGAACACAAGCCCTGATCACTTCAAATCCACCCTCACGAGCGAGCTGACAATTAGTTTATTTTATAGGTTCTAGCTTGGGATCTTTGAAGCAAAGTAAATTTGACGCGATTATGATAACGACTTTATTTTGGCGAATTATAAAGTTTTTGACGCAGGTTGCGTCAAAAAGCTCAGATGTAGACTGGGCCCGTTTTGACGGGATCGCGTCACCCGTGCGTGAAAGGTATGAGAAGTTTGAAAACAGATAGGCGCATTTTTCAGACCAATAGGCCCAAGCGTAGTACTGAAAAGTGACCCGCGGGCGTGCTGAAAGCAGTGAGCGGACGCGAGTCGGGGGCCAAGGGCACTTGCCAGAATCCGGACAAAGGTCAATGAGAAGTAAATACCGCGTTATGTGTCACCCAGTAGACTGCAAAAAATCACGGACAAAACAGGGAGTTGGATACCGTTGGACGGCAGTCAGGACACTGATTAAGACGCCTGAAATCTTATACAACTGGCCTGGGAAATCCCAATCGTTCTTAGGAACAAGAAAAAAATGGGTGTTCCATGGTGAAGTCGACAGGCTCGACAACCCGTCTTCGACATTTCCTGAACTTACGACTAGCTATCGGCACGCCTGACTATGAGGCAGGACGATAAGCAGGAATACACAGGGCCAAACAGGAAGGAGCTCAATCTTGTGCTCAAGCAAATGTGTACAGCCAAGAAGTTGGCCCCGGGAGGAGCTACAGCCGAGTAATACTAGAATACTAGCTGTAGAAGGCGCGTTTCAAATCATGGTAATCAGTCTCATTGAGCGAAGGCGTAACGTTCGCAGAAGAAGTCATGAAATGGCAATTCGAGGAGGAGGAATGGTAACCGCTGAAGCTAGGAATGAAATTGGAGAGAGTAACGTCTCTTGTATCGGCGAAGGGGTACACTAAAGCTTCACCAAAAACAAGTGCCTTCGCGAGATAAGAGTGCGGTGAGTCACATTATGCACCAATATGGAAGTATGACCATCGTGCACCGAGCAATACCTGATTCCGAGACGAAACACCACGGATTCTCACTGATTCAGTAAAGACGGACGACGTACGTACCGTCGGGACTGTTCGTAAGCGAACACGATAACATCCCTGAACAGACATGAGCACTAGGATACTGCAGGACCTAGAAATCAAATTGACTGTGGTGCGTGTGTTAAGCAAAGAACAGGAGAAGCGAAAACAGGAGAATTACCGGATGTGTCGCGGCATCGTGGCTGAAGGCTGAGAACAACGGTGCGGGGCAGGCCTGGGGGGGGCGCATTGTAGGTTGAGGTGCTATGAATGCGCTGTGGCGAGTGATAAGGTCAAACAAGGAGGACGCAATCCTCATCTGCCGTGCAAAGTGGACGCGTAAGGTTGCAAAGTTGGACAAGGACTGACCACGTAAGTGATTAAAATCTGCACCAGGAAAAATATCACATGACGTCGACGCAAGGTGGGGGAGGACCAAGCAATCCGTCAGAGAAGTGCATACTCTCGAAGAATGCAAAATTTGGACGCGGACAGGCTTCGCGCGCGCCAGAAGCGAAAAACGACAACAAAATGAGACCCAATTGCATTAGAAACCTTGCCGTCAGCACCATGAAGACACGGCAGTAGGCAATATGGAATATGATGAATTGGCGCTCGTTGCAATGCATGAAACGTGACTCTGTAGTATGTTATCTCGGCACCCGTATCAATGGTGAGAGCAGGTCGTTGATGAAGCTACACTGACAGGAAACAGCCAAAAGCTTGCAAGAGGAAGTGACATTCACGAGCGGAAGGGATTACCTGAGAGAGGGAGGAAATAACGGGACCCTGTGAGGACACCATAGCGAGGAGAGGAGGAAAACGAGTGTACTGACAACACGGGAAGGCGAGTCCGAAACGCCTGGGGCACGAAGGGAAGTCCGTGCCCTTCACTGAAAATCCTACCACGCGTTCGCGCTGTGCTTTTATGAAAAGACAAGGTTGTCGGCGGGATGAGAGGCCGTCTTAGGGTAATCAGCACCATTGATCACGTGGAGGACTCAAGAGAGTTAGACTGAGACCTGAACTGACTGGGACGGGCGCGACAATCCCTGAAATTGGTGACCCAGGCTTGTTGCAAGAGATAGCAAAGTGAGGGGTTTGGCCCGGCCGAGTAGTAGGAAAGTGAAAGGGGAGGAGGGAGGAGGAGGTTGGGAGGATCGCACTTGTTGGAAAGGTGCGCGGGGCCTGGAGGGAGCCGGAGCAGAGGACTATGAGCGACTGCAGCATAAGGAATGCGAGCGCAATTTAGACTCTACAGACACCTTAGGTCAATGAATGGTAGATGAAGAAGAAACGGATGTCTCTGGTGAACTGAGCAAGCTTGAAGCGTGAGATAGGTGTGTAAAGGACATATGACAGTAGATTACGATATGATCTTCGGGGCATACTGCAGCGGCAGCATTGAACCACTGGAGTGAGTGAGAGAATGATCAAGTCCCGACGGAACCGACCTGACAAACCAGCAGCATCACCGGGTGAGAAAGAGACCCTGAATTTCGATGCGAATGAGTTCTGTCAAATTACCAAGACTAGCTAGGACATGGGTTATTATCAGAACAGGTAACACTCTTGATCAAATGGTCACGAAAAGAAGAGGAAAAAAATTCTTAAATGACGAGTAGAAATCGTTCAAGTGGAAGCACCAGGCAGGAGTATGAGATCACAATTCATGCATGCAACGCATGAAGGTGACTTTTCCTGACTGGTGAGAGGAGAGGACTGTGACACCGCATCCGTAACTGCGTTCTGCATAAAAGTGAACACTGAGTAGGAGGAATCCTTGCCAGGACAGAGGGGAATAGAAATCAGTGTTAGGGAGCTTCCTTAGGGGGGGCAGGGGGGGGCAGGGAAGGCAGGGAGTGGGCAGGATAAGAGGAGCATGGGGGGCGACGGGGCAGCAGGACGGCACCATGGGGGGCGGCGGTTGAGGGTCTTTGTGGTCCTGGTCAGAAGGCATGGTTACAGGAAGAGCAGGTACGTCATACAACATAAAAAACCTTTCCAAAAACGAGTATGGGACGGGGAGAAGCATCTCTCATCAAAAAACATGAAAAAAAAATGACACTAAAAAAAAAAAAAAAAAAATGCAGGACGTTTTAGTGTGATACTCAACATCGTAAAATAAAATGGGAAGTCTGTAAATGGTGTAGTGTCTATGTACGTTACCAAGAAGATCTTGCCAGTGCCGCAGAAGGTAGTTCCCTCACATTCATTTGCCGGAGGAGAGACGCTGGAGGAGCCGCGGGGCGCGACAGACAAGCAGTAGGGCGCGGAGCGGAGGTTGAAGCGAGCGTCACGCTGACTGGATGAGAGCGTGCCACAGACAGACACAGCAGAACACCACGTTGGTGTGGAGAACCAATCTGACTGCAACAACGGCCTGAGGTGGCGACAGGAAACGATGGTTGATGGAGTAGAAGCGGTTTTTCAGGAACGAGGCGATGAGATGGATAGAACGCTGGAGCAGGAACAGTGAACCAATATGGGACAGGAAACAGCGGAGATAGGAGACAGGAACAGAGAGCCAAGATGATACAGGCAACCGCGGCCAGGGTGAGGTAGGGACGGAGAGTGAGTGAGTGGAGGCTAGTGAGACGAGTCACGAGGAGCGACGAGCACGCGGATAAGTGTTCGCGGGTAAGCGTAGCAAAGGCACAGAACGGGTACTATAAGGGCGTAAGGTATTACGTTATACATCGCTAGCCACATCTGATGTAACCTTATTTCGTGTGACACTTCTTACGATTTTAGTTCTGTATGTTCTTGGTGCCGTGAATGACTCAGGACCGTGTAATTGCTTGTTCAATATTCCCTTCGAGGTTACATGTGTAGGTATCCACTGTTAGAAGGAAAGTAATACATATAGACAGCGTGTGTGAAGTAGTAACAGCATATCCTAACTAATCTCATCTCAATTTACTTCTTCCATTACTTTTTCTTCTAGATACTATCTTTACAATTACATCATTACCATCTCACCCTACTTTTTTTCTACTACTCTATTACGTATTTTTCTTAGCTACTTTCTTATCCGATTACCTCTTTATCACTCGCCTTACGTCTTACCGCGTGTGCCTCAATCAACACTTGGAGACAGTCCGCGCCAGGCTTATCATACCGCCAGGTCTGATACAGGAGGTCGTTAGTACTGTCTGTGGTCATCTGAGCGGGGAATCATGTATATACATACTATGGTACAAGGCAGTTTGGAGAGGCGCGTTGTATCCCGGATACGAGGCACATACGGTTCCCTGGTGAAATCAGAGATAACTTATTCAGATTTTCGAGTTATGAAATCTGGCTTGAACCGGCACAAAGTTTTTTTTAACCGTGTTTTTGGTTTTAACTGTTTATTTCGTGACCTCTTTTTTCCTTGCTTTACTGACTTATGAAGAATTGTTTACGTCTCCATCGGACTTTCTCGTCAAGTTTGAAATATGCTTGACGTATCCGTTAGTTTTGTTCAAACTCGTTTTGAAAATATTGGGATATTGTTGGCTCCGTAAATGTTTGTTGTATTTTGTTGTTTTTATTACTGGTATTTAGCACTTTTTTCCTACGTGACTGAATATGAGGAAGAGTGAGTGAGAGAGGAGAAAAAAAAAAAAATATATCACCTATCTATTTACTTTTTTTAGTATTATAGCGCAGACAACATCCTTGAGGACTAAAAATCATTATAATTGTAATTCTATCTATTATGTGTATATACATTTGTTTACTATATATATTATATATATATATATTAGATATAGATATAATATATTATATATAATATATAATATATTAATTTTTGGGTATGTTACTCTATCTTATACTTAATGCCTTATTTTTTCTTCCAGGTTTGTGATTGTGGGTCTACGTCTCCTCGTCAGGACACTCAAAAATGAACCCAAGAAATGTGTTGTGTACGTGTATGTGTGCGGCGTGTGCGTCCCTCAGACAATTATGCGGCGTCGTGGGATGCGGGCGTCTTCATGGGCAAACAAACCAAACCCTAATCGGCGCGTCTACGATCTGATTGGTTGTTGATTTTCCTCTAAGACAGAGCGGCTGGTTGATTGGCTGGTGGGTCTATTAGCCAAGACAGCTGGGTGCGTCGTAAAAGGGCCTTTGGTCCCCACGACCGACGGCTGGTGACTGAGGAGAGAGTAGAGAGATAAAAAGAAAGGAAGGAAAGAGAGAAAATCTCGAATCAATCGTGATTGTTTCGCTAAAAAATTGAAAGGAATATATAACGTGTGGCTATTTGTTACGATATGATTGTATGGTATAAGAAAAGAAGCGAAGGTGGAAATAAAGTAAATGTTAAAACAGCGATGATAATCAGAACTAGACAGAAGTGATAGACAAGAACGGAAAACCGATAAACATTACTTACACAGCTGAGACCAGAAGAAACCGCTATCGCCTTTGTCATCGCTCGGCTCAATATCCGTATCTCACAACGCTACCAGAGAGAGAGGAAAGAGTGGAGCAGTGACGAGGAGTAAAGAAATAAAGGCCGCAATCCCAAAACCATTCGTCCTCCCTCGTTAACACATTTACACAACTGGCGAAAAGTGATGAATACGTAAAAACCTAAAATCAGCACATCAATCACCTCTAATCGCACGCCTTCTCCTACAGCATTCAACACCTTAGCTACCCCTACGACCATCCACTCCTCATAATGGACCAGTCAGAGGGGAAACCCAGACCAGGGGATGTCCGTGGCCCTAACTATCATCGACGGATCCTGCTCAACCAGACCCTGGACGACTACCACACGCCCTGCCTCGACGACTGTGATGGTGCCTCCTTCAAAACCTCCTTCTTTGTCTACTGCCCCGCGCCGACTCCCACAGCAATAACCATAACATGAGTTATCAACCTATAGATTTGCATTTCCTACCAGATAAATTATATACGTGGATGATTTAACAGTTGAATGGAGAGAAATGCGATACTTGCATGATTAATATATGGTAGTGTATAGATACCACACACTATTGAGGATTTAGAGTAAGGGTTAATAATCTCTCTCCGTTGTTGACAAACTTAATAGTGAGATAGATTTACCTGGGATTTGTCGTGTCCCTATCCATACAAAGAAAATAGATACGTGAGTCATAAATGGATTCATAGATTAACTCATCACATACACTATTAAAAGATTATATGTGATTTGTTGACTTATACTCAAAGTGATGAATAGATTACGGGTTTTGTCTGTGTGAATGGTCGGTTGTCTGGGAACGAGGGTGTTGGTGGGTGAAGCTTTTGTGTATAGGAATTTTCCACTCACATCAGATTGTTACGCTGATTGAACACCTGAATTTTGCCTGGTTTGTTCCCCTATGTGGCAAGGTTTGGGTACATAACAAGGGAGTCTGGCTCTATCCTTCTGTTTACTTTGGTTTTTTGGCATTTACATCTTACATTTTCATCACTCATTATCTCGTCTTGTTACACTATTTTTTTCTTGAATCGTAAGGGAGAAAAGAAGTTTTCGATACTTTTAGAGAAAGTGAGGAGAGGGAGGACGTGAGCTCTAACAGAGACGAGTTTAGAGACCAGTAGTTAGACGAATTTTGGAATAGCATTTTTCACTAACACGAAGGAAAGAAGTCGTACGATGATTTTTTTTGAGAGAGAGGGGAGAGAGAGGAGAGGAGAGAGAGAGAGCGAGAGAGAGAGAGAGCAGAGGAGAGCGAGAAAAGGAGAGAGAGAGAGAGGAGAGGGACGAGAAGAGAAAAGAGACGAGAGAGAGAGAGAGAGAGAGAGAGAGGAAGAGAAGGAGAGAGAGAGAAGGGGAGAGAGGGGAGAGAGAAAGAGAAGAGAGAGAGAGAGAGATCCTACTTCTTCACCACACCCCGCATCCTCAGCAACAGACAGTTCGGCTTCCGCCCTAACAGGTCTGCCAACGACATCCTTCTCCTTAGTCCACCTTATGGCACCAATCCCTATGCAGAGGACGCGGACACTTTCGTCATCGCCTTGGGCACCCGCCGGAGTTTGATAGGGTGTGGCACTCCGGTCTCATCACCAAAATCCGCAGCATGGGAGTGACTGGCGGCCTTCTCCACCCCCTTTCACGACTCCCTGCGGAACAGATCTCTCAACGTGGCGGTGAACGGACACACTTCGGAAGAAACACCCGATTGGAGCTGGTGTCCCACAAGGCAGTTTTCTTGGACCCCTATTATGGAATGTGTTTTCAACGACCTCTGCTGCTCATCCCGGAGGCACATGCCCGCGGATGACTGCACCCCCACATTCCCCTGGACAGTACTGACCACGCACTACGTCGCCCTCGTCAACCAAGTGTGGGGACCATCACCTCATGGGGGACGACGGTGGCAGTTTGATCTCGCCCCAGGAAAAACACAGGTCATGTTTAATCTCCATGCGACATCACCCCAGCCACCCCTATCCCACCCATTTCTGGACGGGAAGGTGTTGCCTTTGCAGCCGATGGTCAACATTCTCGGCGTTGAGTTGGGAACGCCCTCTCCTTCACCAGTCACGTCAGGAAGACAGCCACCAAGGCCGCAGGCAGGGTGAACTGCGTCAGGCGCGTCTCCACCTCCTTACGCTCGGGGTGTCACAACCCTTTATGCGGCCCAAGTCCGCCCCTCATGGAGTTTCGCCCCCTGATTGGTCATCCTGCCCCCCCCTGTACCTTGGTCTCCTAGACAAGGTACAAAACCGTGCCCAGCGGCTCAATCTCCTGAAGGCAGCCCAAACCTGCAGTCGCCCCCTACAGTCCCTACAGCACAGGCGAGACGTGGCCGGCCTGGGCGTCACGTACAAAATCCTCAAGCAGGGCGCCCCGCACCTCGCTATACTCCCCGGGAGCCGTGGGCGACACCTCACCCATAACTCCACCAGGGACGCCCACAAGAGGGACAACAATCAGTGTTCCCTTCGCCAGGACAGAGACCTTTTCCGCTCCTTCCTGCACGATACAGCAGGCTGTGGAACCGTGTAGTGCGACAGACGACATGCACCAGGCCCCCACACTCCACATCTTCAAGTGTGCAGTGAATGCCTGGCTGATGCCATCTAGACATAATAGTAAACTATAGAAATAGTAAATGTGCAGATACAGATAGTTATCGGCACCTCACCGGGAACTTTGGCAGTAAATTGATATCAAAAGTAAAAAAAAAAAAAAGGAGAGAGAGAGAGAGAGAGAGAGAGAGAGAGGAGAGAGAGAGAGAGAGAGAGAGGGAGAAGAGAGAGAGAGGAAGAGAGAGAGAGAGAGAGAGGAGAGAAGAGGAGAGGAGAAGAGAGAGAGGAGAGAGAGAGAGAGAGAGGAAGAGAGAGAGAGAGAGAGAGAGAATAGAGGAGAGATATATATTGATAAGAGAGGAGAGAAAGATGGAGAGAGAGAAGAGAGAGGCGCAGAGGAGAGAGGAAGAGAGGAGAGAGATGATTAGAGAGAGAAGAGAGAGAGAGAGAGAGAGGAGAAGAGAGAGAGAGAGGAGAGAGAGAAGAGGAGAAAGAGGAGAGAGAGAGAGAGAGAGAGAAGAGAGAGAGGAAGAGAGAGAGAGAGAAGAGAGAGAAAAGAGAGAGAGAAGAGAGAGAGGACGACAGAAGAGAGAGAGAGAGAGAGAAGAGAGAGAAGAGAGAGGAGAGAAGAAGAGGAGAGAGAGTGAGGGAGAGAGAGAGAGAAGAGGAGAGAGAGAAGGAAGAGAGAGAAGAGAGAGAGAGGAAGAGAGGAATGAGAGATGAAAGAGAGAGGGAGAAGAGAGAAGAGAGATTTGTTTTGTCGTGGGGGTAATAGTGGTGGTGAGGAGATTGTTCTGCCAGAGTTTGTTTGACCGGAAGTCTTTAAAACCCCCCTGCTCTGTTTTTAATTCAAAAAAACAAAAACACACCACAAACACCCCAAAAACCACACAACAAACAAACCACCCACACACACAAGACCCACACACAACACACCAACCAAACACACCACACACACACACACACAAAACCCCAACCACACACACACACACAACACAACCACACCCCAAAACCACACACAAAACCACCAACACACGTGAACAACAAAAAGGTAGTGAGAGTAGAAAGTTAATCAACAGTTTTATTTGTATATGTACATAATAGCAAAAAATTTTGCAAATATATGTATGTTACATGCACTATGAGGGGGCAAAAAATTAAAAATATAAAGTGAAAAAAATATTCAAGCAAAAAAAAAAAAAAAAAATTGCAAAAAAACATTAAAATCGGTGTTTAAAGAGACACGACCAGTGGGGGGTTCGAGTTGTACCCATGTGATGGAGTTTTATTGAGGATTAGAGTAGGCTGATGCAATATTTCCTTAAAAGGAATCCATGTTTAAAAAAAAACTTTCCTGTTTAAACCCTAATGAGAAAAATTTTAAAAAAAACATTTTGTGAGTTTAAAATTCTAAAATAAAATCTAGCAATAAAAGGGAAATGTGATTTTTAAATAAAAAACTTTTAAGAGATTTAGCCCCCAAAAGGCTGCTTTTTAAAGAAAAGCGAACTGCAAAATCTTTTAATGATTTTTAAAAGAACTCAAAAGTTTTAAAAATCCCCTTTTAAAAATTTGCTTTACAGTCCACAATTCTAGCCCAATCGGGAAAGACAGTAGGAGTGAAAAAAAATTTAAACTATTAATGATATTTTTTAAAATTTTTCTAAAAAAAAATTTTTAAATTGGAAAAAATTGCGAAAATCGCAGTAAAATCAAAAAGCCGAAAATTTTCCCTTTAAAAACATGTCAAGATTTAATTAAAATTATTTACAATTTAAAAATTCATCCACAGTTAGGCATCATCAGATTTGGATATCTGCCTTTTCAAATATTCACTTTTCGATATTACTTTTTTATTCAATTTTTTTTTTTTTTAACAGCTTAGCAAATCTGGTTAAAAACTCTAAACATGCAGTTTTTTGAAGAAAACAATATCCCCGCATAAGCTAAAATTACACGCATAAACCCCAAACAGCACCCAAGCCCATATTGATATATTATTTAAAAAGTTCATTTATGATAATTTAAATAAGAGAGGTGACAAAATACCACCTTTTCCCTTACTTTTTATAAGCCTAAAAATTTTCCCATAATCTCCGTAAAAAACCCCCGCTGATTGTTTTTAAGCAGGCCTAATAGATAAAATATAGGGGGTATTCCTTCCCCTTAAAAATTATCTTCCCCAAAAAAAAATATTTATTTTGTAAAAAAGCCTTAGAAAAATCGAAAAAAAAGACTATGCCCTTTATCTTTATGTAAAAATATTATAAAATTTAGTTTATTTTAAAAGGAAGCTGTATCAGTTTTTTGAAGGCCTTCTTAAAACCAAATGTCCCATTTAAAATGTACTACCCTTAATATATCTAAAAAGTGTTTCAACAATTTTTTAAAAAGGGAAAAAGATGATCACCGGCCTTAGTTGTAGACTCAGTTTAATTCCCGGGATGATCTTTGTGATGGAAAATAAATTCCCCCTAAAATAGCGGGGGGATATAGCAATGTGAATAACAAAAATTTAAAAAATTTTGGCCACACTGTCAAAAATGATGTGTTGCGCCTTTTTAAAAGG
Source organism: Chionoecetes opilio (assembly GCA_016584305.1). NCBI lineage: Eukaryota > Metazoa > Arthropoda > Malacostraca > Decapoda > Majidae > Chionoecetes > Chionoecetes opilio. The sequence goes on along the minus strand of JACEEZ010006077.1, from coordinate 5,811 downwards.
TTTTTGAGAATAGCACCCTGCCAGATCCCCGGATTTTAAGATTTTAAATTTCCTCAATTCTCTCAGTGAAAAAAAGTTTAAATTTTTATCTCTGCCCAAACTTCTTTGGGGGAAATTTCTAAACACTTTCCTCTGGGTATTTTCACATTTTCCGGAGAAAAATTTTTCTGAAAAGGGTTTTAAAATAGTTTTGTAGTGTATAATAGAGTAGAGTAGTAGTATAGTAGTAGTAGTAGTAGTAGAGTAGTGAGTAGAGTAATAGTAGTGAAAGTAGCAGTAGTAACATAAATTTACAAAAAAATTACAAAATACCCAAAAACATACAGGAAAATAATAAAAATTTGGTTTCTCAAAAAATTAATAAAACAATACTTGAAAAAAAAAGCAGGCGAACACAAGAAAAATTATGTAACAATCGCTAAAGAATCAAATAAACGACCCCCATCAGCATATTTACTCAGAAACTTCAATATAATTTTTAATAGTTATTTTTTTATAACGTATGTATGTGAGAGTTTAAAGATGCATAAAACAAAGATTATTGTTCCTTCCTTTTCCTTCCTCTTTTTTTTCCTTAAAATTTGTCCTCCATAAAGAGCTTATTTATTTCCCCTTTCCTTTTATGCTTCCTAGTTCTAAAAATTTTTATTTCCTTTTTTTTTAAATTTTCGTTTCAATTTTTCCCCTGTTTTTTTATCCTGTTTTTAAATTCCTTTTATGTTCCCCTCAAATTTGTCAATTTATTTTTCATTCAGATCATTGTTTTTTTTATTTTCCCTTAAGTTACCCTTTTTTTATGCCTCTTCTCTTAACTTCTATCTTTCTTCTTCTTTTATTTTCCTTCCCTTTTTCCTTTCCCCTTCTATTGTCTTTCCTTCCCTCCCTTTCCCCTTTCCCTTTTTCCCTTCCCCCCCTTCCCTTCCCTTCCTTTCCCTCCCTTTTCCTTCTTATTCATCTTCCTTTATCTTTTCCTCCCTGCCCAGGGGCCCTCTTTTATCCATTTTTTCTCTATACAAATACCTCCCTTTTTAGTTTTGCAATCATTTTATTTTATTTTGTTGAATATTCTCCAAATTCGCTCTTTTTACTTCCTTCTTTTCGTTTTCTTCCTCCTCCATTTTTGTAACTCGGAACTATTTTTTTCTCTTATTTCATCTTATTTCTCTTATCTTCCTCCTCCTCTACCTCTTCATCCTCTTCCTTTTCCTCTTCTTCTTCAACCTTTTTCGACACCAACGCAATTCAATTTCCTGCGTCAAATTACTTTTTTACATTTTCTTTCATCTTTTTTCGATCTCCTTTAATTTTGTTCCATTTGTATCTTCGTTTCATTCTGCATAATGCTTCTTAAGAGTCTGCCTTTTATCTATTACTCCTCCTCCTCCTCCTCCTCCTCCTCCTCCTCCTCCTCCTCCTCCTCCTCCTCCTCCTCCTCCTCCTCCTCCTCCTCTGCACGACTCGGTAGGCTCCTCAATGACGCGGTAGCTAACTACAAACCAAAAAACTCCCAGCAGGTAGAGGTTCCGACAACAACCTAAGCTCTCGTTCCCGTAATGTAAGTTCTCGTTCGCACAAAGCACCAAAATCTAGTTCCCGCAAAGCCCCAACTACCCATCCCGATATTAAAGCTTGTTACTCTAATGCCCGTAGTATACGTAACAAATTTCATGATCTAGAGGAACTAGTTTATTCAGAACAATACGACATCATCGGAATTTCCGAGTCATGGATGGATACGACCAATAGAGATTTTTTGGCTGAATTTGCGATACCGGGGTATAACTTATTAAGTTCAGAAAGATTTAGAAGAGCAGGAGGAGGTGTATTGTTGTATATAAAGTCCTGCCTTCATCCCCTTGTAGTATCTAAGCACGAAACTGATAACAGTAATGTAATTCTCGTTCAACTAAATCGTCATTCTCAAAAAGTAGTAATTGGCCTTGTTTATCGACCTCCAGCTCAAACAAATACAATTGACAAAGAACTCTATGAACAAATATTGGAAATTAGTTCTCAGAACGAAAGCGTAATATTCGGTGATTTTAATATTCCCGTTACTAGTTGGGGCGCCTCGCTTACAACACATTCGGGGCACACTCTCTATTCAAATCTCCAAGAAAGTGCTTTATACCAACACGTGGATCAACCAACGAGAGGCGATAATATTCTAGATCTTATTTCCACAACTAATGAAAATCTTGTCAGTAACGTTGGCGTCGGATCCGAATCTAGTAGCAGTGACCACCGGGCGATTTCTTTCAGTATTAACATCAGTAAGACAAGCGAAGTCGAAAGTAAAGAAAAAGTTCTTGATTATCACTGGTCGACACCAAAAATGGTTCTGAGTTCATTGTGTGTGGGTTAGAAAGCATTTTCGCTGCTGATTTAAAAAATGGCATTGCTTTTTCTCTAGCACGTATAGTTTTTGAAACATCGGCATTTAAAATTTTAATAGCTATTATAATTATATACGGATATATAATTATATAATTAATCGAAACAATCCCCCTACGTTAATATATATTACTCGTAATTAAATTCTGGTGGTGCCTGTGGCTTTATCAGGACCTAATGTACATATCTGGCAAAAAATATACTTAAATTATGTTCCAAATATATCCGAAAATGTGCCACATCTTGGAAATATCCGAAAAATATTGCCAAATCACAGTAAATTTTGACTTATATTATAATTATATATATATATATATATATATATATATATATATATATATATATATATATATATATTATATATATAATATATATATCTATATATATATATATATATATATATATATATCTGTATTTTGGAACACAACTTCGAGATTTTTTTTGAGAGAAAGATGCGCTAGTTCGAAGAACAGTCAGATCTAGACTGTTCTTCAGAAGAACAGTCAAGATCTCAAATTGGTATTAAATATACATATGATCAAAACTATACCTAACACACACAAGTACTCACCCTGCTCATAGTACATCAGAAGTGTTTCTGTAGTTTGCTCTTTCGTTTGTAGGAGCAGCTACTTTCACGTTGTAGCGTCCAGCAATAGTCCACTATCATGTTGGGACTGAATCGTCCTTGGTATCGGGTTTCCATGGTGGCAATGTCCTGGTGGAAACGTTCCCCCTGCTCATCACTGACCGCGCCAAGATTTGTTGGGAAGAAATCAAGATGTGAATGGAAAAAGTGGATTTTGAGTGACATCCGAGCCCAAGCGCATGGTAACTCTTCAAAATGTCATTTACAAGTTCCTCATAATTCGATGCTCGAACATTACCTAGGTAGTTCTTTATAACAGCCAAAAAGCTCTTCCAAGCAGCTTTTTCCAGGTCAGTTAGGTAGGCTCTTTACAAAGTCTTCATCATTGAGTAGTTGACGAATTTGAGGGCCATTGAAAACACCTGCCTTTACTTTGGCTTCAGATACATTGCGTTCAAACTTTGCTAACAAATACTGAAAGCCAGCACCATTTTGATCCATGGCCTTCACAAAATTTTTCATTAACCCAAGTTTCAGATGCAATGGAGGTAAGTAAACCTTTTCACTGTCAACAAGAGGTTTGTACATACAGTTGAACCTGCCAGGTGAGTCTTTCGGTCGTACTGGCCATTCCTTTTGTTTGTAATGTTTGCTGTCCGCTGTAGAGTCCCATAAACAAAGAAAACACATGTGCTTAGTGTAACCTAACTGGAGTCCTAGAAGCAAGGAGATTACCTTCAGGTCCCCACACAGACTCCACTGATGTTCTTCATATTTAACAGCAGATAACAAAGTCTTCATAGTTTCATAAGTTTCACTCATTTCATGGCCATGCGCAATTGGAACACTCGGAAGCTTATTTCCTTTATGCAGAAGAACGGCCTTTAGCGTGTTTTTTCCTGAATCTATGAACAGCCGCCACTCACTCTTATCATAAGTGTGAGACTCACAAAGTTGTTCCATGAGTGTGTCAACATCAAAGCAGTAACAGAGCTTGTGTTCCATCTTGAAGAAGCTTGAAAGTTCTTTATGTCTACGACGAAACGTGGTGATGAGAACTCCTTCTTGTAGCAAATTTCATTCCTTGAGACGAGATCCAAGTACTCACTTTTCTCCTTGGGTAGATCTAGGTCCCTAGCAAGGTCATGTAGCATTTCCTGACTGATGAATTTGGGCTCTCTGTTGTCTGCCATTTCTTGAAAGTCTGTATCCATGGGATTATCCTCCTCGTTCGAATCTGATTCACTTATGGCACTTGCAATTGGAACATTTGGAACTGGGAGATCAGGACCATGTGGCACAGGCCTGATGGCAGAAGGTACGTCAGGATACCTGATTTTAGCTCGCGTTTTTACTGAATATCCTTTGATGTTAGTGAGGCAGAAGTAGCAGTCAGTACTGTGATCCTTTTGTTCACGCCAAACCATTGGGATGCCGAATGCCATGCCTGATGGCCGTTTGCCACGCATCCATTCATTCAAGTGGTTCACACAGGGGTTGCATGCTACGTGAGGGGCCCACTTCTTATCTTGATCACCTATACGGCACTTGAAGTAATGCAGATAAGCTGCTTTAACATTCTTTGTATGAGGTTTCTTTAGGCTGTCAGGGGTAAAAATTCCACATATGTAACAAAAACTGACCGATGCATTCACACAGTTACGGCGCTCCATCACAGCCCGGTACAAGGTACTATATACGGTAAACCAACTAAAATTAGGACTCCACTAAATCACCACCGCACTATAGTACTGCACTATACCACTGAACTATACCACCGCACTATACCACTGCCGCACCACCCTTGAACTTCCACACTGAGCCTACACCAGCACTACATTAGACCTCATGACACACACAGATAGCCCCGAGTTAACGGTTACCACTACTACTCGCGACCTGTGACGGGCTGTGGATCAGTAAGGGTCCTGACAGTTAGTGACCACCATCGGGATTTAAGGTAACAGGGGTCACTGCTGCAGGAGGCATTGAAGTGTACGGCGTCCTATATGGAAAGTACACAATCCGCAGTGGATCGAACGGAGCTGGGGCCTGATTGACTGTTGCCTCCCAAGAAAGCGCCAGGCAAGGCTGCCGCACCACCCTTGAACCTGCACACTGTGTTCCCACTATTACAAAACACACATAACATGACCTATCTATCAAGCACTAAACCTACACCCACAAACTAGTAGTAGTTAGCCATAGATTCCAGCTTTCAACTGTCCTCACAAATTCCATGCAGTTTTTCTATATTGCATGGTATCACTTCATTTCCGGCCAGCTTCGGCTGGAGGGATGGGTGGTTGGGGAGGAGCCTTCTACTTTCCTATCCTTTCTCTCTTATTATCTAGTTAGTGTAGTGTAGTTAAAGCAAACAGCCTTGTAAGGACCTATTGGTCTGTTGCTGTTTGTGTTTCCTTTATAATCCTTTGTAATCCTCCTCTTCCTCGGTTTTTCCACACAGACTCGAGAAAGTATTGCCCAGGGACTGACCCTTGCCGAGCTAATCCAAGTTAATTGCTTCAACCGCGTCCCTCATCCCGTCTTGTCCTGGTCTGTACCAACTTGGGGGACACACCCATACATGTGTCTGTACACACGTATATAGACAAAGATATGTTACATTTTTCTATAATTTTATCAAAATGCCTGCTTATCTCACTACATGTATTAGGTGTAAGGGGAGGTTTGCAAAGCAGTATTTTGCTAATTCCCTTACCTGCAGACTCTGCACGCTAACTGAGGAGCTTTGTACGCTGACAGAGAACTCGCGCGCGAGAGAGGTTTGTGGAGGGCAGTTGAGCTAAACTAGTCATATGTGTTAG
>JACEEZ010006076.1:0-10194 GCA_016584305.1 Chionoecetes opilio | reverse complement strand
ACCAGAAAAATAATTTTAAACTAAATAAATAACATCTCAATCGGGTAATTTCCCGATTGATGATGTATTTCATTTATTATTTCGTTTTCTGATAATGAGTTAGCATATGCATAAATTGTGTTAACTAATAAATAACATCACCAACCGGGAAAATTACCCGATTGATGATGTTATTTTTTTAGTTAACGGTAATGATGCATGGTTCTAACTCATTTATCAAAAACAAAAAATATAAATGAAAAGCTAATAAAATTGCGCTTCTATGATATGTTTCATGGTAAATGTTGACTCGCAAAATTTTAAATGGCGAAGAGTTGAAGTGATTAAGTTCATGCATATTTCTCCAGTCTCGTAATGGCATTTCCTTTAGCGTGTTTTACTGTTTTTTATTTGATAATATTATAGAACAAACTTTTACGAAGATAACAGTATATCATACTGATAAACCATAGTCTATATCTTTTTCCCATTGATGGGTCATATGCAGCAAGTGAATGGGCCAGCAGACTGGTTAATTCCTGCCGCACGGGGGAGGTCGATTTCACGCGCACCACGGGGCACCCCGAAGTGAGGTATCTTGTTGAATGTCTTTACTAAGAGGTACAGGGCACCCGGAGTGAGTATCTTGTTGAATGTCTTTACTAAGGGGTACGGGGCCCACCCCGGAGTGAGGTATCTTGTTGTTGAATGTCTTTACTAAGAGTACGGGGCCCCCGGAGTGAGTTACCCTTGTTGTTGAATTTTTTACCACAGGGCACAGGCACCCCGGAGTGAGGTACCCTTTTTGTTGAATGTCTTTACTAAGAGTACTACAGGCACCCCGGAGTGAGGTATCTTGGTGTTGAATGTTTTACTAAGAGGTGGGGCTACAGGGCACCCCGGGAGTGAGGTATCTTGGTGTTGAATGTCTTTACTAAGAGGTACAGGGCCCCCCGGAGTGAGGTATCTTGGTGTTTGAATGTCTTTACTAAGAGGAAACAGGGCACCCCGGGAGTGAGGTATCTTGGTGTTGAATGTCTTTACTAAGAGGTACAGGCACCCGGAGTGAGGTATTTTGGTGTTGAATGTCTTTACTAAGAGGCACAGGGCACCCCGGAGTGAGGTATCTTGGTGTTGAATGTCTTTGATATTAGTTTGTTATTTATTTTTATTTATGTTAAAATTTTTTCCTTTTTCATATACAGGCTGCTGCTCCCCGCCGAACTAGGAGGAAATCAAAATTCTCTATAAGTATGACCCCTTATTTATATTTCTTATGTTCTTATGTTTTCAGCAGTCACTCCTTATATCAGTAATCCCTATATGCCCTTCCCCTTTTCCCTTTCTCCCATTCTCTGATCAGGGAAATACCGTAGATCCTATAATAGTAATAAAAACATCATAATACGATATAAAAAGGGTAGGTAAAAACACACACACACAAAACCCCAGTTGCCACTAAATGTTCAGAGATCCCCGACAGACAAAAATATCCCAGGTCATTAACAAACCTTTGACACTAAACCCCTTGCTTGCCTGCTTGCCTACTGCTTCTAGTAGTCTTATAGGCTGATGAAGTAATATTATACCCCCTTTGGGTAGATGGGTTTGGGAGTCTGATTTCCCTTTGGAACAAGATCACAGATTTGTTGTTGCTACACTTAAGCTTCATGTCAAGTCCAGAAGAATCTCAAGAGGTAACCATACTGTGTTTCATCTTGAGAAACTAAAGGGACTTGACATGTGCTCATGAGTATGCGGGTGGCAGTCTCAAATCGGTTTGATGTGCTCGGTGCTCTGGGGGATCCTGTAAAAACTGTGGGATACCTTCAAACGTGAACTTACGGCTGCCAAGGAGTGTATTGGAGAGCGCCCGAGGTCAAGGCGTATTTTTGTCTCGACGGAGACGCTACAAAAATCGAGGAGAGTCGCGCTGCCAGGCTGGTTGGGAACCGGGACCAGCACAGGGCTCTGTCACGCCGGACTAGAACCCTCCTGAGGAGAGAAAGGGGGAGGTATGTCAGGATCTCGCTGAGGATGTCGAGGGTCATTTGAACGCTAATGACCTCCGACCCGCCTACCGAGCCCCTGAAGAAGCTCCGTTCCAAGTCTCCTTCTCGGGCGAGTGCTATTCGAACAGCAGATGGGCGCCTTTTGTCGGACATGGATGGGCAGATGGCTCGTTGGGCTGAGTACTTTGGGCAGTTGTTCACGGTGGACACTCCAACTGAGCAGCTTCACACCACTGGGTTACCCGGCAGTGGATGCCGATCCTCCCATTGACGAAACCGCACCCTCTCTTGACGAAGTCAGAGAGGCTGTGCAAAGTGAAGGGTGGAAAGGTAGCTGGTGTTTATAATATCAGTGGCGGAGCTTCTCAAAGCTGGGGGTGAGGCCATGATCCGCGGGTTGCATGCTGTCCTGACTGCCGTGTGGCAATCAGGTACCATTCCTCCTGACTGGAAAAGGGGGCTGGTCGTCCTATCTGGAAGGAAAGGGGACCGTCAGGACTGCAACAATTACCGCGGTATTACTCTGATCAGCGTACCAGGCAAGTGCTTGCCCATCTATTGCTGACACGAATTCGCAGTCATCTAGTGAAGCATCAGAGACCTCAGCAGTCTGGGTTCACGCCTGGTAAGTCAACAACGGACCGTATCCTAGCGCTTCGTGTCCTGGTGGAACGCCGACGTGAGTTTCGACAGGGGATGCTTGCAGCCTATGTTGATCTCAGAAGGCGTTTGACTCAGTGCATCGTGAGTCACTCTGAGATCTTCTGCGACTTCGAGGATTCCTGCAAGGACTATTGGTTTGATAACTGGTCTGTATTTTGGGACTGAGAGTGCTGTGAAGTGTGGGGCAGGTGTATCCAGCTTCTTTCCTGTGGATACAGGAGTGAGGCAAGGGTGCGTCCTTGCCCCATCACTTTTCAACGCTTGTATGGACTGGGTATTGGACAAGGTTGTAGATCAAAGTGATTGTGGAGCATCCGTCGGCAACACCAAGATCACTGATCTTGTTTTTGCCGATGATGCAGTAATCTTTGCTGAGTCGCTGGAGGTCCTGGTGATGGCTCTCGAGGCGCTGCACGAGGAGGCAAAGCCTTTGGACTTGAGGTCCTCCTGGCTCAAGACCAAGGTCCAGGTGTTTGGAGACTTACTAGATGAAGCAGTACAGTCTGTTCATGCGTGTGGCGAGACATTGAGATCTTGGAAAGTTTTACATACCTTGGTAGCGCAGTCTATAAGACGGCGGGTCACGTCAAGAAGCCTTACGGCGGATTGGCATAGCCCACGGTGTTATGGACTCGTTCAGCGGGAGTATTTGGCGTTTGTCGGTACCTGTTGCAGAAGGACAAAGATCCGGATCTTCAAGTCGCTTGTGATCCCTGTCTTACTCTATGGTTGTGAGACATGGACACTAAATAGTGACTTGAAGAGACGAATCAATGCCTTTGGTAATAAGTGTCTTCGCAGAATCATGGGGTATCGCTGGGATGATTACGTGTCAAATCAGCGATTGCACCGTGAGACTGAACCGAGGCCTATTACCTGCATAGTCCGTCAGCGCAACTTCGGCTATATGGGCATGTGGCACGCTACCCTGAAACCGATCCTTCCATCGGGTTGTATCTGTAAGAGACAATCCGGCGTGGAGGAGGCCAAAGGGGCGCCCACAAGGCTCGTGGCTGGGGTAAGTTGATGTTTCTTGTCGAGAGCTGCTTGGTATGGGTAAGGAGCCTGCATGGGAACTCGCGCGTGGTGACCCCGGAGTGGCGTCGTTGGGTGGGCGAGGCGATGCGCCCCCCGGCGTATACCCCCAATGACTGATGATTGATTTGGGTAGATGCTCGAAGGAGTCCATAACATAAACTACTGTGCATGCCTCTTTAATGGCACATACAAGTCTGTAGTGATGCTAAAATTCATAATAAATAGTACCTGGTGACATTAGTGTAGTAGCGACTATAGTGTTATTGACGTTAGATCCATGTGGGTTGGGTGGGGTGGGGTCGCAGGGTGATGAACGGGTTGAATTTGGCGCCATTTTCACACACACACATAAAACACAACGCACTAAGATGGCAACACTGACCCATCACAAAAAACCTCTTCCCACACACAATAAACACACAAACAACCTATTAAACACCTCGCATAAGACACATAAAGAAAACACTGGCAAAACATTATATATCAACACAAATAAAGTAATAAATAGTAGTTAGAAGGGTAAAATCAAGTCAATAATGTAAATAGTAAACAGCACGGCATGTCGAGTGTCTTATCAGCTGACACAGGAAGTTTGAGAGACAGGGTGTGTTTTCAATAGTAATAGCGCCTCTATACTACTAATAGAGACATTGCTGGGTTGTCTACGTACTATTTGGCTACAGTGCTATACAGTGACTCTCCCCATGGCTACAGTTAAACCCAGAGTGCTTGTTTTAGGAGGTAAGTACTGTGCTAAGGATACAGTTGATTCGGGCCGCCAGTTGAATCAGGCCGCCTATATTAAATGCATAATGGACGAGAGTTTCGCGGTCGTTTTCAGAGACACCGACTATTTTTTCTTGGCCTACAATGGTGCTTGTTCTAACAGAGATATTTTTATTTTGCGCAAAAAATAAATAAAAAAAAAAAGATTTTTTTTAACTTAACCTAACCTTATAGGTTTTTAATGAAACCTAACCTAACCTTAACCACAAAGTATACCTTTTTTTTTTTTTTTATGGGTTTGCGCAAAATAAAACTAGCACCATTAGAACAAGCCCCTATTGTAGGCCAAGATAAAATAGTCGGTGTCTCTGAAAACGACCGCGAAACTCCCTGTCTGCTGGGTATGCATGCTACTATAGGCGGCCTGTTGCAACTGGCGGCCCGAATCAACGGTACCCCTGTGCTAACCCGCCTCGACCCCTTCTAACTCGTGTAGTGTTTATCTCCCGTGTTTGTGTGCGTGGTGAGGGTGTGTTTGTGGCTGTTGGGTGTGGTGATGTAGGGTGTTGCGCGGTGATTTAGTGGTTGGTGTGTGTGTTTATATGTTTGTTTGTGTATGTGTGTCATTGGGTTACGGTTTAAGGGACATACTTGTATTCAATGTGTTGCTTGATATGCTCTTTAATAGCCTTGAATTGTGTTAGCTTCTGTGTGTGTGTGTGTTATGTAGTGTTATTGCTGTAGATTGGGGGGTATAACTGCATTTTAAAACCCAATACGCGATCGGGGGTTTTTAAGTATCCTGAACGTTCGTTCTCATCATAAGGAGTATTTCTAACCCCTACAACAGCCGTGGGAAAATGAAAAATAACAAGGGGGGTTTGAGGGGACAAAAAAAGGTAAATTTCTAGCTTTTCCCTCACACTCCCCCTTCCCCCAAACAAGCTTGGGGACCTGTGGGAATGGGGGGTTTTCGGGTGGGGAACAAAAATACGTCGGAAACACGTATTTTAGGAGTTATGTGTGGAAGAAAAATTCCTTAGGCAATCTAAAGTAATTTCCCTGAATGTAGGTAATTTGCCTAACCTAATTTAAACCTAACCTTCTAGCATGGGGGATGGTAATTAACTAACCTAACCTAGTGGGGGTCGACCCCCCGATAATCTAACCACACGTCTCTGGACTTAGTTCTTCAGAAATCAATATATTTTCCCTAGATCTAGGGAATTTTTAAACACACCTTACTCAAAAACTATGGGGTTCCGACACATATTTTGTACCCCAGCCAAATATCCTGCATTCCCCCGGGCCCCCAAAAAACTTTTTTTGTGGAGAGGGGAGAGTATGGGAAAAACACTAGAATAATACCCAAAAAAAGAACCAGTGAGGTTAGGTTACGTAATCAATGCCCGGGTTTTAGAGTAGGTAACTAGCGGGGGGTCGGGGGGGGGGGCGGTTATGTCAGGGATTATTGGTCATAGGGAGTATTGGTTGAAACTACATATTTACCGATTGGGTGTTCCTTTTATAATGGTGCGGTAAAACTGCATTTTAAATAAATTCATTCATTACTCCCTGTCTTGTTTTTGAAAATTTTTTAGTAGCGGCATTCACCGATTTTGAGACCGAAACTTAGTTTTTTTGAATATTTTTATGTGTTTTGAATGAATCTGGTAACCGTTTCTGTCGCAAATCACCTTTTTTTTTTTTTTTTGTGATTTGGAATAAAATGACAAAAAAGAAATTGAACCTAACCGAACCCATAGTGCCGACCGGGTAATTTGGCCCCTGGTTTTGACAAACTTTGATCTAGTTTCCAGATCTATTGAAATAACAAACAAAAAGTTATACAATCATAAGAGGGTCCTACCTATATGTCTTTAAAAGGGTTTGAACAAATTTCCTTTATAGCTCTGTTAGCAATATACTGCGAAGTGCGGACCGCATTGTTACACAAATGGGTAAATCGGACCTAACTCTGGGGTAAATTGGTCAATATATATATTATATATATATATATATATAAAAAAAAAAAAAAAATCTTAAAAATTTGACAAACCTCCAAAAACTTAAACAACATGTCATACCATGCCCCATGGACACTATCAAACATTCTGTTAGCTGTTCTTCACATTCTCTGGGGAGGCGGAAATATGACCAACACGCACACGTTTGGGTGTCTTGAGTTCTAGTCTTTCTTTCTTTTTCTAGGTCTATGCTAGTTTTCTTTTATATTTCTAAGCATTGTTACTTAATTTAGTAATACTTTACATTAGGGCCAGAATTCCCTACACAATTGGGAGTAGGGTTTTTCTGTTTACCTTTTTGGATTCTAGGAAACATTCTCTCTATGAGCTTCCATCACAAAGCACTTCTTTCGGAGATATAAGATGTTTTTAATAGGAAGGAGATCCGAGTGTATGGGAGATATGAAAATTAACCTAACCCCACCTTTTGACTCACTAACCAAACCTAACACACACTTTAACCTCCAAACTAATGTCAAATCTGCTTTAAAAAAAGGGGTCCGGGGCAAGGGAAGAACAGAGGCGATGCAGGTCACAAGAGGAAGAAGATTTCAGGCGCACGTAACACTTGGCTCTCGCCCCCCTATGAACATGTCATTATCTTCGAAAGAAATGTTTTGGGCGACGGAAACTCAATAGAGAAAATGTTTCCTAGAATTAAATAGGGTAAAAAAGAACCACACTCCCCAAATTTTGTAGGAATTTCGGTCCTAATGTAAAATAATACCGTTAGGTTACGTAATCAATGCCCATGTTTGGTTAGTTAACTAGCAGGGAGGTATGGGTGGGCATAGCCCCCAGTTATGTCAGGAGAGTATAGGTTTATAGGAAGTAATTGGTTGAAACTGCACATTTACCGTATCCATTAAGGTAAACAGAAATCATTCTCCCAATTGTGTAGAGAATTCTGGTCCTTTAGTAAAAATTTACCCTTAATTTATTACCAGCACCCCTTTAAAATAATTCCATATTAGCATTCAACAATCTGAAACAAAGAAACAAGTGGGAAATAAGCAGTTAATCCCCACCGTGATATGCCGTGAGGGGTACATTACACTGGGGCCAATTTACCCCGTGAGTTATTTTTGTCACCGGGGTAAATACGGACCCAACTGAGCATTGATCATACGAAATTTAGACAAAGATAGAGCATTTTTGAATTTTCATGTAAAGTAAAAGAAAAACACTCTTATACGCTTATTTACAAGAAGGGACTCCGTCTCGTTATTTGAATCCCATGAAAGTTCGCCAAATCATCTGATTTTGTAAACAAAATTTGCCGCAACTTTTTTTTGCTGTCATTTTACTCATTTTCTATTTTGGTTTCTGGGTTCAGTTACATATCGATATTTATATTCATATTAATACTAGAAATGTTAAAAGGTTGTTTTACTACATGGGATATTCAAAACTGTTACACTCTATTTATAAAGAAACAAACACCAAAGCAAAGATGGCGGTCCCAATAGAACCGGTCCGTTGGGAAAGGGCCAAATTACCCCGGTCGGCACTACCCAACCTAACCTAGCCTAACCTATACCTAACCTAACCTTTACCTAAATAAAAAAAAAAAAAATAAAAAAGATTTGCCACAGAAACGGTTAGGCGATTAAATTTTAACATCAAAACTCACCAGAAAAAAATTGTTTCATCCACCAAAGTGGAAATTTGGTGTTCATCTGGAATAATACCGAATCTGGCATCGCTTTTTGTCGGAAATAAATCTTTGTTTAAAGGGGTGGGGGGCGCCGTCCCGCCCCTGCCGGCCCACCCCGCAAACCTTGCTCCCCCTTCACACTGAAATAGTATTGATATTTTTTTTTTCCCTTTATCATTGTTACTAATCGTAATCTAACTTAATTTGTTTTAACTTAAAGAATCGTCCAGACCATTTCATCATTCCTGATTTATGCAGTCAAAAAAAAGCCATGATCGAGTATAATCAACAATATGTTGTCACATTTTGCATCCAGTCACCCGTTTTTAAATGATCCGCATTCAAAATCTGTAAATTCCCCGTGCTCTCAAACCCAATGTTTTATCAGCAGACGACGCACCATGGGTCGGCGACGTCACAACAGGGAGCCTCCCACACCGCCTGATACATATGCGCGGAGACTCTGAGAAAAATGTAGTACTTGGGGAATTTTGGGTTTTTCTGATATTTTTTTTGTGCGATGTGGCATGTACTTGCATCCTGTGGGGGTGCAGCGTGGGGGCTGTGCCTTTACCGAGAGCTTGGCACCCATTTGCAAACTGTGGGGCGACGATTATGTGTGCAGATGTGGCACGGCGGCAAGCGGCGGGGAGCGGCGGGTAGTAGCAAGGCCACCGAGATGAGAGGGCTGCAGTACCCTGGTACTCCCAAGCCGCTCCCCGTCGCTCCAAAGGTCTGCACACATATTGTCGCCGTGTGGGTTGTGAATGGGTGCAAAGCTCTCGGGAATGGCAGGGTTTTTCTTGCCGTGCCCATGCAGGATGCAAGTATGTGCCGTGTCGCACAAAAAATATACCAGAAGCACCCAAAATTCCCCAAGTACTACATTTTCTCAGAGTCTCCGTGTTCTGTATGGGCGGGGCGGGAGGCTTCCCTCTTGTGTCGTCGCCAGCAAGTTTCGCGCCACGGCTGGAATGTGGCTGTTGTTTTCCCGCGCTTTTTACAAAAGTCATGTTTTTAGGGAAATAAGGCGTGAAAATGAATAATTTTTTGTGGATTAGGTATTTGAATGACATTCAACAAAATTATGCAAAGAAAAAATGGGTCTGGATGATTACTTTAACCATTTCTGGTTGAAATAACGGTACTTTTCGGTAGTGCATGTATCGCCAATATTATTCAATTGCGCCATGGGAAAGGATTTAAAATACTCAGAATAAAGAAATCCACACGATGATTGTAGGTAAGAATTCCAGCACTTATGAAAGCCAACTAACGAAAGGATACCCTTGTTTTTCTCTTTCCCTATGCCCAACAAACTTAGGGACCTGGTTGGAAGTGGGGTTTTTATGGTAAGACGAAAAATTACATTAAATCTTCAAAATTTCCACTCAATTTGATCTCGAATTCTATTTATTTCATTAATAGAAACAACTTTTCCTAATTCCACTTTCCATTGGGGATAGGTAGTAATGAGACATTGGCGAGGCTGGGTCGTTGGGGATCTTTTTCACTTGGGTTTGGTTTAGGGTTTTGTTAAGATTGTGTTAGGTTTTGTAGGAAACTTAGGTTAAATAAGTTTCTAATGATGCGCTGTTTGGGCCCCGGGGCCCGGCTGGCTGGTGCAGTGCATTACTCGCTGTCTCACGGTCAATGAAAATATAATAGTAAACCCACGATATCTCGGTTGGTATTAATTTCCGATGGAAATGGGATTAGGTGAAGTAGGTAGTTGGTATTATTTGGGTTTTTTTTGGTTAATACAAATTTTTATGAAAAGATATACCATTCTTTTAAAATTTTTTACACAGCATACTACATAGATAAAGCAACACAGATTTTAGTAACGTATAGATATTCCGTGTATGTTAGTATGCATACTGTAGTTATACAAAAGAAAATCATGACCAATTTTTTGTACACTCAATTTTTGGATAATTTTTACTCAAAATTTTGGGCAAATTTCACCTTTTTTGGGACTCAAAATTGGTTTGGCACCAAATTGGCCCCAACAATTTTGGCACCTTTCCCCTTTTTTTTTGGCCAACTTTAAAAAAGGAAAAATTTTCACTAAATTTTGGCATCAAATGTT
>JACEEZ010006075.1:295000-332500 GCA_016584305.1 Chionoecetes opilio | reverse complement strand
TTGTGTGTCGTGTTAGGCGCCTCCTGTGGATGGAGATCAAGAAAATATTGTGAAGAATGGAAATTGTCTTTCACATCGACAAAGAAAGCCTTACATAATATATGCCTCATTTTGACAAAGCTACATTTATGTGTGTCAATTTCTATGACAATATGTGGATCACCTCCTCCTCCTCCTCAGGGATGTTTGCCCCCCCCCACCCTTGCTTCTCCCGTGAAAAGAAAATATCGTGGATCTCCTTAAATATTCACGTGGCCCCTGATGAACCTGGCCATATGTTATGTGTGTGTGTTGGTGTGTGTGTTATCAAACTCAGTTGTAATTCATCTAGTTGTTTTTACAGGCCGAGCGACGCTCGTATGGCCCCGTCTCTTTCTCAATATCAATATTTTTCATCATTCATCCTTAGTGTTAGTTTTGGCCGAAGCAAGCACACCGGAGAGCAGGTCACAAAACCCCGGCTAACACCCAGTACCCATTCACTCTGGCGTGGACAGGGGCCTGGTTTAAGGGAAACAGACCAAATCTGTTTTTACGCTCCGCACGGGCATCGAACCCGGGGACCTCTCGGTTTTGAACGAGAGGGCTTCCCCTACACCACGGAATGTGTGTGTGTCAGTGGGTGTGTCAAACCCTTTCTTTGTGTGTGTATGGTGTGATGTGTGTGTGTGTGTGTGTGTGGGTTCTGTGTGTGTGTGTGTGTGTTTTTTTTTCTCTCTGTGTGTGTGTCGTGTGTGGTGTTATTCATTCACACATGGTCTTGCCACGGAGCTGGCTCGCGCGACGCCAGTTTTCACCTCTCAGTGCGAGATTGGAGCTCATTATTACCGATCTTTGGGTGGGGGGCAATGTTGGGACCCACACAACACACAACCCACCATCCCTCTTGCAAGGGGCGAAAATAATCGCCCAAAATTTTGTCAGTGAAAAATACCCGAGAGCAGCAAGGATTCGAACCGCCTTAACCACAGAATGGGAGACCAGCACGCTATCAACCTGACCATCGCATAGTGTGTGTGTGTGTGTGTGTTGTGTGTTGTGTGTGGGTGTATGTGTGTGTATGTGTGTGGTCGTGTGTGTGTGTGTGTTGTGTTGTGTGGAGGGCTTCCCCATTCTCGTAAACTTTATGGAAAAACCATCTGCCGAAAATTTTTTGCTGAAATTCATCCTCATTACCTTTCTTACCCACACACACACACACACAACACACACAAAACCACATCACACACACACACACACACACACACACAACACACACACACCACACACACACACACACACACACAACCACACACACAGGTTTCTGAGGACTTCTTGGACCATTTTTAATCACCATCGAATGCCTCACTTAATGAAGCGTATTATGCGTCCTGTGAAGTGTATTGAAAAAAGCAATTGTTCGAGTGATGAAGTGGAAATATTGTTGGGCTCAATACGACTTGGTGTTGTCCAATGTGATTGACTTCGAATTTCGTTTTAGGGAAAGTTTGTTTTTTAGTGGCATTATGGGTTTGTGTTTCTGTGCTGTGTGGATGTGTGTGTTGTGTGGTTGTGTGTGTGGTGTGAGGGGTGTGTGTAGCCTGTGGTGTGTGTGTGTGTGCTCGTGTTGTGGTGTATTTGGGGGTTTGTGTTGTGTGTTGTGTGGTATGAGTGTGTGTGCCATTCGTTCACCCTATTGGTCTTGTCCAGCCGTATGGTATGTAGTGTGTGGTATTTGTGTGGTGTGTGGGTGTGTTGTGGTGTGTGTGGTAGTGTGTGTAGTGTGTGTGTGTCTGTGTGTGGTTGGTGTCTTGTGTGTTGTGTGTTGTGTGTGTGTGTGTGTTTGTGGTGTCTGGGCGTGTGGTCTTGTGTGTGACTGGTGTTGTGTGTGTGTATTCACCCATGGTTTGTCCCCGCTGAGCTGGCTCGCGAGATCGCCAGTTTTTCCACCCTCTCCCCCAGTGCGAGCTTGGAGTTCATTATTAGGTCTTTGGGCAAATGATGGGGGACCTCAAACACCACACACCCCAATCTTGTTTTGTGTTCATCTTTTGTTTGTTAGCAGTGATGTTGATTGTTGCCGGTTAAGAGCAGGGAGGGAGTAGGGAGCGAGCGGTGGGTGTTTAGGTTCTTATTAGGTGATATTGTATTGTGGTTAAGACTGTCGGTAAGTAGGCGATGTTAACTTACAGGCTTCAAGAGGTGTTACTTACCTCTTATGTTAAGTCAATTAAGGGATATAAATTAGGAAAATAGAACAGTTAGAGAGAGATAGAGGATACAGGACTAATATTATAGTAAGAGGAAATACCAAAATGACCCTTAGTTATAACAAGGGATCTTCTGACATCTTCTAAGCGACATTTCTACTACTAATCAAATACCTATGGAAGAATATAATATAATAGAGAAGAAAGGTATTTAAGGGCCGGAAACAGTAGCAGGGAACACCATGTACTATATGTTGAAGAAAAAAAAAAGATGAATGGCCCTCCAAGTAGCCAAAAAAAAAAAAAAAAAAAAAAAAAAAAAGAGGAGAGGGAGGAGAAGAAAAGGAAGAATATAAACAAAGTATAAAACGAGAGCAATCTTTAAATCAGTTGGTTGGTTTTGTCGTTCATACCGATGTGTTTACGCCACTGTTTACGATGTGTTGATTGGAATGGTTATTGAGGCCCTCTGGAGCCTTGTTACACCATACCCGCGGATGTCCCACACGGCTGATACCTAATAGTTATGGTTTGTAGGGTCATGGCAGGGCTAGGTTATGGTGTGTGATTACAATGGGTTGATGGGTCTTGTTAATGGTGATGGTTGGGAGGATGGTGCTCATGATGCCGTCAAAAGTCTTGTGTTAATTTTACAACGTACAACCTTGGGATGTTTAATTGGTGATGATTGGGGGTGCAGCGTCAATGGTAATGAGGTCAAAGTGATCCCCAAACATTTCGGACCAATTAATAGAGACACAAGAAATGGAATAATAAGTCAATATGGTGGGTGATGAAGGTGAAGTAAGAAGGGGCAGTATTGTGGTTTTAAGGTATAATATGAGGTTATTGTGGTGGTGGTCTGTCCGGCTATCAGCGGGCAACGGGTAATAGCGGGGCTGATGAATACTCAAGAATAGGCCCCGAGGCACTAATGGCAACAGCAACACATGGCTGAAAATGTGTGTGTGTGTGTGTGTGTGTGTGTGTGTGTGTTTGTGTGTGTGTGTGGTGTGTGTGTGTTTGTGTGTGTGGTGTGTTGTGTGTGGTGTGTGGGTGTGTGACCAGTTTGAGGCAAACCACTTATGGTGGGGAAGGAGGACAAAATCAGACCCCGAATCTAGAGAGAAGAGAGAGAGAGAGAGAGGACTGATGACGGAAGAGAGTTGCTAGTAATGGATGAGTGGAGAGAGATGAACTGAGAGAGAGAGAGAATCAGTGGTGGTTGCATGCCCCCAGGGAATAATCATGAGGGTGGTGATGTCAGTAATGGTAATAATAAACAGTTAATGGAATGTAGTTGTAGCGACCTAACGACTACGACCTGAGGCACAGCGCGAAGCAGAGGGTCAGCGTGTCGGCTAATTGCCATAAAAGTCATTCACAACTGCCGGGAAAGGCGATCAGTGTGCCTGCGATGCTAACATTTATCCTACAAAAAAAATAGATAGAAAAAAAATTGCACAAGTGTGTAATCCGTGGTCTGCGATACTAACATTAAAATCGTAAAAAAAAAAGAAAGATAGAAAAAAAATGTGGCACGCGTTGGTAGTGGATGGCGCTCAGAGTTTCCATTAAGAGAATGTGATGAGATTGTGGTGATGGTGATGATCTGTATTATTTATCTGTGGTGCTATATATTCTGGTGTGTGTGTGTGTCGTGTGTGTGTGTACCTGTGTGTGTGTAGCTGTGTTGGGTGTGTGATGTGTGTGCTAGTGTGTGTGTGTGTTTGTGGGTGGGTGGATGGGTGGGGTGAGGTGGTGTGGGTGGGGGGTGACTGTGTGGTTGTTTATGTCTGTTGTGTGTGTGTGTGTCAACTGTTTTTATATGTTTGGCCTCTCTCTTTCATCTCTCTCATCTCTCCTCTCTCTCTCTCTTCCCTTTTTTTTCTCTCTCTCTCTCTCTCTCTTTCTCGCTCTCTCTCTCTCTCTCTCTCCGCTCTCTCTCTCTCTCCCTCTCTTCCCTCTCTCTCTCCTTCTCCAGTATATCGATATATATATATAATTAATACTCTATATATACTATATATTATATAATATATATTATATATTATATATATATAATATATATAAATACGATATATATTATATTATATATATATCTCTCACAACACGCTCATAACAAGGATGCACCAACCAGACGGCATCAACCAGCCTTTTATGGTAATCAGGCAGTAGTAGTAACTCGCCCCGGCTGCCAAGAAGAATTAACAGCACCTCCTAACAACCAAAACGCCCAGCAAAAAAACTAGGCCCGTCCTATATATTAGGTGGCTTTCGTAATCGACCCTATGGATTATGGGGAGTTAGCGCTTCCATCAGATCCGCCTCTTGTCAATGGAGGGGAGTTGTAACTCGTGTTGGGGTGTGTTACAGAGGAGGAGGAGCAAGAGGAGGAGGCGGAGGGAGGAGGGTGCGATTAGTATGTATGGTGTCTGTTAATGGATTAATATTGTTGCTTTGAAGTTTATGGCTCACCCCTTACCGTTACTCTCTCTCTCTCTCCTCCTCTCTTCTCTTCCTTCCTCTCTCTCTCCTCTCTCTCCTCCCTCTCCCTCTCCTCACTCTTCTATCCTCTCTCTCTCTCTCTCCTTGCACCACTGTCTCATCCCCGCCGGTCTATCGTTCTCTTCTCTAGGTGTTGTCCACTCACCCTTTCTATCACTCTTTAAACTCTCTCTCTCTATCCAGGTTTGCATTGAGAGAGAGAGGAATATGCCTTATTTATCGATTGCTTTCTTATGATCAATCGTTAAAGCACTACTTATATCTTACTTGCATTATTTTTAATATTTTTTTTTTTTTTTTTTAATAACATCTTATAATAATTTCCTTTCCCAAAAAAATATTATATTATATATATATTATATATAATATATAATATAATATAATTATATACTATATATATAATATCTATTATATATATATATATAAATATATATATATTTTTTTTTTTATTTCTTTGTTTTTTATTCCTATATTTTCAAGGGTATTTTTTCGGGATTTTTTTGTTATTCATTTTCCAGGTATCGGTGTTTGTTTTATTGCTCATTTTGTTTGTTGAAAGTGTCGTCGTTGTTGTACTTATTTTGTTCGTCGCGTTGTTTCTTTGTTGCCTGTACTTATTTGTCGTGTCGTATCGCGTCAGTTGAGGTGCCGGTGCCATAAATAAAAGCATTCAAAATAGCGTCATTACATAATTTTAAAGACAAAAGTGTGTCATTTGCCATACATTGTGAGAGCATAAAAACCACGGTTCAATGGATGGGGTTCAGAGAGAGAGATGAGGAGAGGAGAGACTGGATGAGAGAGAGAGATGCGCAAGAGCCGAGACGAGCGAGAGGCAGGTGGAGGAGAGGGAGAGGAGAGAGGGAGGAGAGAGAGAGGAATTGACGAGACGACCGGAGAGCTAGAGAGATTGGCTGCGAATAGAGAGAGGAGAGGAGAGAGACTAGAGGAGAGAGAGAGATCTGAGAGAGAACGACGAGGAAGAAGGAGAAGAGAGAGAAGAGAGGGGGGGGTACACGGGGGGGACACAGTCAAGTGAACAGCCACATAAGAAGAAAAGCTAGGATGGAAGAGTTTGGTAAATAGCAATTGTCAAAAAGTGTCGTGTGGTATTGTAAGGTTTGGGCAGGGAAAAAAAAAAAAAATTGAAAAAATTATCGAATATCGAAGAGCGAAATATACATGGGGCCAATAGTCATTGATTGAATGTTAAAAACCTGAGTATTAATTATATAATATATATATATATATATATATATATAATATATATATATATTATAATATATATAGTATATATATAAATATTTCTCTGTGTGTGTGTGTGCGTCGTGCGTTGCGTATGAGTGTTTCCCCTTCTGACTGGGCCAAACCCACCAAGCTGGTCCCACTGCGGGAAGGCATATTCCGTTCTTAGTGGGCTTGTGGTTTCGAGTGAAGACGCCTGGGTCATGTAGCTCCGAAACTAACCCATAGGATTTCTAGAAAATACCTCACATTGTGATTCACACACAAAGGTACAATTGAAATGTTGGGAAAGAAACCCACCCTATATAACCGTAACCGAACGTAACCTAACCTGACGTGTTCTTGAGTAAAGCGACCATACTGTTCCAGAAAACTGGGACATGCCGGCGGGAAGCCTTAAACATGTGTATCGGAGTCACGCGAGGTGGTGGAGGAAACCATCCCCTTTCTTCTCATGTGATAAACATTGCTTTTGGGCAATTATAAAAGCAAAATGACATATAAAAAAAGCAATCTGAGAAACAATTTGTTACAGGTTCGTCCCGGTGCGCCATATGTGTGGTGTTTGTCGTGTTGTGTGTGTTTGTGGTCCATGTGTGTGTGGTGTTGGCATGTGGTGTGTGCGTTTGCTGTCAAAAAAACCACCACTACCCCCTAACTCCCCTATCTTTGTTCCTAATACCGCACATGTGGGAGGGTGGGGGTGCAAGGGGATGGTTAATAGAGATATGTACAACCTACAAACACCACCCAGCTGGGCACCCCATAAGGACGCATGTACTCCCATTCCCCCCCACCTCCCCTCCTCCACTCCCTCCCTTCCCTCCTCCTACTCCCTAAAGCCTCCATTCACACAGTCCATCATCGAACCACGAATTACGCCACCAATTTAATTATTGACGCTATCGTGAAATTTGACCACGATACACGCAGTCCACGATAGCCTCACAGCATGTCACGCTGTCTGTAAGTATGTGTCATGCGGTCGTAAGAGGGTTCACGAATGGAGTCAGGATAGCGTTAAGACTAAGTCACGAATTGGAAAATTAACGGTCATTTGTCGTCACGATAGAGATACAATAACCACGACAGTGCCATGACGGTGCCATGACGTATCACGATAGCGTTCAAGAGCTAGCAACATCCCCACACGGGGAGGGCGTCGTTGGGGATGGAGAAGGAAAGAGGGGGTAGAGATGAAGTTGGGGAAACTGTGTTGTGTGGGTGATGGAGAAGGGGGGAACGCGGGGGTGTAAAAAGAAGGGGGTTTGTTGGTGTTGGTGGGAAACGCGAGGGGGGATCTGGAGTCGTTTGTTGGGGGTGGTGGGGATGTTAAAACGGGGCTGGTGGTGTCACCACGTGGTGATGGGAGGTGGGGGGGTAGGACGTCGGGGATGTGGGTGGGAGGTGAAGAGAAAGGGGGGGAGAGGAGGCAGAAGGGGGTGCAAAAAGGGGGGGAAGGTAGGGATGAAGGCGCGAGAACTTTTTTTATCGTCACGATAGATCATACGACGATCACGAAGTGTCACGAAGCTGCTACTAGATAACGATAGCGTCACGATGACTTACGATAGCGCTGAGCTGGGTACAAAAAATCGGGGAGTTCATGATTTTTAGTGCATGCAACTAACTTTCGTGGCCTCGGCTGAGCGCATCACAGAGTGCATCACAATGAAGGTTATTTTCTGTGGTTAGTGTCGGAGTACAGCCATGCGTAGAGGGTCGCCAACCTGCCGAAAAGGCGAACGCATTGAGAATATGCGGCCGGTTCACGACAGGGTTGCCAGATCGCAGGGACCTGTGTTCCCACCCAACTTCATCCCAAAGCCAGCCCAAAAACCGCGACCTCGGTCTCAAACACTGCGACAAACCACCCAAAATAGTAGAGTCAGTAGTATGTATGAGGCTCAAGAAAACTGGCAGGGTATACAAAAAAGGAAACAAAATATTTGAAAAAGTAATTACCTAGAAAAACATATATAGGTAATTAGGTATACAATATATTAGATACATACCCATTCATGCCTTACATGCATTACTTATTGGGTTTTTGTCGAACATTTATATATCAGGTTATACAACACACTCCGATCGTCGAGCATTGAAATAAATGTCCTTTGTAAAAAAGTGGAAAACTTTCGTCTGTGGGGTTAAATTCATTGCAACACCGTGTTATTTCTATGCATGAATGCACGGACATGTTAGTGTATTTTCTAAACTCTGTTGCAAGGCACTCAGGCAAGCAATTTTATGTCCTCCTCTGATATGCAGCTGTATAGCAGAGACGAGTATAAAACTGTGTCTGAAAGCCTCTATGAGTCTCTCTCCTTTTCTATATAGAAGTTAGACAGAGGCGAATGAAATGGGGGTGGGGTGGGCCTTGGAAGGTAGGCATGACCCCAGGTCCTATTAATTCACCCTAGGGATTTCAGAGTAGGATTGTGACCTCGTCAGAGGTCAGGATTAGGTCCAATCAACTAAAAGTCCGGTCGTGATAATTGATAATCTCCTTGAGGATAATAATTTATGTGTGATGATCCAAAAGGACTAATGTATACAGTATGGTTTGATTAATCCTCCTTGAGGATTATCACGACGGGTGCAAATGTGTCATTGCGCGTTCGAAGACAATTCAAAAAACCCCAAAAAATTCCGCAAATTTAAGTAAAAATCTGCCCCAAAAACCCACCAAAACGTGGATCATCGATTTTTCCACTCTAACCTGACGGGTAGCTTTCTAGAAAAAAAAGTGATTTGCGACAAAAACGGTAGGCAGATTAATTCAAAACGTAACACATCAAAACTCACATGAATTTTTTTTTTTTTATCCAACAAAGGATATTTGGTGTCAAACTGGAAATGAACCAATTATTCTAATGACAATGATGATAATGATCATGATAAGGTGTCTTTTTTCAATTTTATCTTACCGGATGTCGCCGGAGCGGATCGGGTGAGCGGAAAGGAGCCTTGTTATGTGTTATCTTGTTCTCTGACATGTAGGTTGATCCGTTATTATACGTATTTAGCAGGATAATCTCATTATGTAGATAGAAAAATAGATACAAAGCGCTGAAGTGACGCAAACTAACAAACTGCACTTCAACCTGCGGCAAGGCGTCAGGGCTGTGTCGGACACGAAGATCTCCCCAGTCTCCCAGCAGCGTGGCGTCTCCGTCAGTTTGTATTGAGGGACTGTACCATTGATGTCCCCGCCGGTGCCTCACCGTCCACCACGGGCCCCTCCAGCGCGGCACCAGAACACAGAGTTCTGGTATAACTCTGTAGATAGTGTATAACTCTGTGCGCCAGAAGTGTCTTCCCGTGAGCGAACGTTCTCCGCCCTGTGGTCAGTCTCCCGCGTCAGGTTCAGGAGATGGTCCGCCCCTGCAAGCGTGGCGCTGACATCGTCGCGCAGACCCTCTCTCTGCCCCACGGCGACGCCATTCACGACATGCAGGACATGTTAGGCCCCCGCAGCCGCGTCCTGGCACGGGCCCCGCGGCTGGCGAGGAGGGTCATTTTCTCGCGCTTGGCGGCCTCACGCTCCTCCTCCCTGACTGCGCCGCCCCCGTCCCCCGTGCTCCCGGCGACAGCACGCATGTCCCCTGGGCTGGAGGCGCCGATGCGCTGCAGCACCTCCACCACGGATGTCACGCTCATGAGCCGCTCAGTGTCCACCCAGATGGACTCCACCAGCGAGCTTGCAGCGGCATAGCTATAAAATATTGCTAAAAAAACGCTAATGAGGTCAATGACAATGTAAATACGTTCTGGGCTCAAGGGTTCAACGTGTGTATACTTATCCGTCTGTGATATCCTACACGTCTGACCTATGCTCTCCATATTTCCAAACATCAAATAATTAGCGAAAGTAGTGTGTGTTCGCGTCGTGTCTGTCTGTCTGTCGTCTGCTGTCTGCGATAGTGCCGCCCCTGGCGATCCCATTATTTGCACATTATCTCATATATATCCATAATCATCTATAATATATTTATAACCATAATGATAATTATGTTTATAGTCTAGTCATATACTATAATCTGATATTTGTACTGATATGTCTATACTTATCATATCCTATATATATATAATTATATATATATATATATATATATATATATATATATATATATATATATATATATATATATATATATATATATATATATATATTATATGGTGTATTTCTGTATATTTTGGTTAAATTAGTATGTTTATGAAAGAAGGATTAATGGCTATTTTTTGGTGTACTTGATTTTTATGTTGACATATAATTAATGGTGTAAATGATGTACAGTAAACCCTCGCTTTGACGAACAAATTGGGGGAAGGATGCGAGGTTAAATTTATCCGAGTGATCCGACCTTTTCGCTATAACAAATTGTGGTCGTTATATGAGGTGAAATTTCCCCTATTTCCGACTAATTCCGTGTATCGTAAAACTTGTCCGTTACATCTGACGAAAGTTCGTATACTTACATACATGCAGCCATCACACTTTTGCAGCAGCACTGTGAGAGATGGCTACGAGTTGTGTGTTGGTCCCCAGGGCTCCGGGTACCAGAAACACCAACAGTTCTCTGCTTCTGAATTTTTGCAAGGTCCAAAAGGTTTTGAGAATTGCAGGTTTTTGGTATCAGAGACCAGAGCTGCACCGCTGGAATGGTTATAGAAATGCTAGAGGGGTAGCTAAGGAGATGGGCCACATCCTCGTTAGTACTCGTTGGAGGATCCTCCAGAACTGCGGGGTTTTTACCGTAGTGCTGAGTTCTTTTGAAACAGATCACAGACTTGTTGTTGCTACACTTAAGCTTCATGTCAAGTCCAGAAGAATCTCAAGAGGTAACATACTGTTTTTTCATCTTGAGAAACTGAAGGACTTGACATGTGCTCATGAGTATGGGTGGCAGTCTCAAATCGGTTTGATGTGCTCGGTGCTCTCGGGGATCCTGTAGAACTGTGGGATACCTTCAAACGTGAAACTCTACAGCTGCCAAGGAGTGTATTGGGAGCGCCCGAGGTTAAGACGTGGTTTGTCTCGACGGAGCGCTGGAAAAAATCGAGGAAGAGTCGCGCGGGCCAGGCTGGCGGGGAACCGGGACCAGCCAGGGCTCTGTCACGCCGGGACAAAGAACCCTCCTGAGGAGAGACAAGGAGAGGTATGTCAGGAGTCTCGCTGAGGATGTCGAGGGTCATTTAAAACGCTAATGACCTCCGACCCGCCTACCGAGCCCTGAAGAAGCTCCGTTCCAAGTCTCCTTCTCGGGCGGAGTGCTATTCGAACAGCAGATGGGCGCCTCGTGTCGGACATGGATGGGCAGATGGCTCGTTGGGCTGAGTACTTTGGGCATTGTTCACGGTGGACCCTCCAACTGAGCAGCTTCACACCACTGGGTTACAGGCAGTGGATGCCGATCCTCCCATTGACGAAACCGCACCCTCTCTTGACGAAGTCAGAGAGGCTGTAGCAAAGTTAAAGGGGCGGAAAGGCAACTGTGTTTGTAATATCAGTGCGGAGCTCCTCAAAGCTGGGGTGAGGCCATATCCGCGGGTTGCATGCTGTCCTGACTGCCGTGTGGCAATAAGGTACCATTCCTCCTGACTGGAAAAGGGGGCTGGTCGCCCCTATCTGGAAGGGAAAGGGACCGTCAGGACTGAAAACAATTACCGCGGTTTTACACTGCTCAGCGTACCAGGCAAGGTGCTTGCCCATCTATTGCTGACACGAATTCGCAGTCATCTGGTGAAGCATCAGAGACCTCAGCAGTCTGGGTTCACGCCTGGTAAGTCACAACGGACCGTATCCTAGCGCTTCGTGTCCTGGTGGAACGCCGACGTGAGTTTCGACAGGGGATGCTGCAGCCTATGTTGATCTCAAGAAGGCGTTTGACTCAGTTGCATCGTGAGTCACTCTGGGATCTTCTGCGACATCGAGGATTCCTGCAAGGACTATTGGTTTGATAACTGGTCTGTATTCTGGGACTGAGAGTGCTGTGAAGTGTGGGGCAGGTGTATCCAGCTCTTTCCTGTGAATACAGGAGTGAGGCAAGGGTGCGTCCTTGCCCCATCACTTTTCAACGCTTATATGGATGGGTATTGGACAAGGTTGTAGATCAAAAGTGATTGTGGAGCATCCGTCGGCAAACCACCAAGATCACTGATCTTGTTTTTGCCGATGATGCAGTAATCTTTGCTGAGTCGCTGGAGGTCCTGGTGATGCTCTCGAGGCGCTGCACGAGGAGGCATAGCCTTTGGGACTTGAGGTCTCCTGGCTCAAGACCAAGGTCCAGGTATTTGGAGGCTTACTAGATGAAGCAGTACAGTCTGTTCATGCGGTGTGGCGAGGACATTGAGATCTTGGAAAGTTTTACATACCTTGGTAGCGCAGTCCATAATGACGGCGGGTCACGTCAAGAAGTCTACGGCGGATTGGCATAGCCCACGGTGTTATGGACTCGCTCAGCGGGAGTATTTGGCGTTGTCGGTACCTGTGCAGGAGGACAAAGATCCGGATCTTCAAGTCGCTTGTGATCCCTGTCTTACTCTATGGTTGTGAGACATGGACACTAAATAGTGACTTGAAGAGACGAATCAATGCCTTTGGTAATAAGTGTCTTCGCAGAATCATGGGGTATCGCTGGGATGATTACGTGTCAAATCAGCGATTGCACCGTGAGACTGAATCGAGGGCCTATTACCTGCATAGTCCGTCAGCGCCAACTTCGGCTATATGGGCATGTGGCACGCTACCCTGAAACCGATCCTTCCCATCGGGTTGTATCTGTAAGAGACAATCCGGCGTGGAGGAGGCCAAGGGGCGCCCACAAGGCTCGTGGCTGGGGCAAGTTGATGTTTCTTGTCGAGAGCTGCTTGGTATGGGAAAGGAGCCTGCATGGAACTCGCGCGTGGTGACCCCCGGGAGTGGGTCGTAGGGTGGCGAGGCGAGCCCCCCCCCGGCGTATCCCCCCAATGTTGATGATTGACCCATCCCCAAATATACACGAATACAGGGCAATTAAAAAAAATCGAACCGTACAAAAATATACTGAACTTATTCGGTAAAAGCACGATATACCCGGATGGCAAAAAAAGTTTAAACCCGATTTTTGTTATAAAAAGGTCCGTAAAGCGGGGGGTTCAGTGTATACACTAAACTTTGAAAAAGTATACAGGAGATCAGTGTATTACCAAACTTTTGGGTTTTGGTACATAATTGGGGGGTTAGGTTATGGGTAAGAGTTTTTCGAAATGGGAAAATAAAAAATTATGAAATAGTGAGGGAAAAAATTGATTTTAAATATGAATGTTAATCGTATTTACGGCTACTTGGTTTGAAAACTAATCGGGCCCCAAAATCAGTTTCATTTTTATTAAAAATGGATTTTAAATAATTTTTATTTTTTATATTTAAATTCTTATTTTTAATTTTTATTTCCTTTAAAACTTCTAAAAAGGTACAATCCAAAACAAAATTTTTTATTATTTGCTTCCTTATTTTGCCGTTTATCTATAAATTTTTAAATATCGGTAAATTTTGGATGAAAAAAAGAAAGACTTGCAGATGAAAAAAATTTAATAATGTTCTTTTATTTCCTTACAAGGTTTAAATTCAAATAAACAACCCATTTTTCAGGATTATCTTGATAATTAAATCACGAAAAAAAAACCCTTGAGAAAAGGGGGGAAAGTAAAAAAATAAAAAAAAATACTTTTTTCCATAAACATGGAACACAAAAAACAGTTTTCATCAAATATCTGAAAAAAATTCAAATACGCAATAAAAAAAATAATGAAAAAAAGCAAAAAAAATTAAAAGGGGAAATTTAAAATTTATCTTAAAAATTAAGAAAAAAAGTCCTTCAAATTTAAAAAAATCTTCTAGAAAATGTTTGTAGGGGGAAACAAATTTATTTTAGGGAAATTTAAAGTAAATTTGAAAGTAAGACTTAAAAGTTTTTAGAACCCCAATAATTAATGGAATCCCCTTAAGGGCAAACCAAGAAGGCCTTTTGTCAGGAGGCTGGGCACCAATCTTTTCTGGTTTGGCACATAAAATTTTAGCGCCTTTTGACGGCGTATTTTTGAAGTGGAAAAACTGTCCACCCCATACCCCTTGCCCCCAAATAAACGCAAATTTTTTTCCCCAAAAAAATTCTTTTTTAATTTTAACCTTTTTTTCCCCTTTAGTAGAGTAAACTGATCCCTTTCTACTCCCCCAAAAATTTTTTTTCCAAAAATTAAATATTTTGAGTTAAAACGCTAAAAAAGAAAGGGGAAAAGGGGGGCCAAACCGGGGGACAGAAATATAAAAGGGGGGAAAAGAAAGAGGAAAGAAAGAAAAGAGAGGGGGGGGAAGAGAGAGGAAAAAGATGGGAGAAGGAGAAAAAGGAGAGGGAGGGAGGAAGAGAGAGGGGGAGGGAAAAATTTTAATGCCAAAAGTTCCAAGAATAAAACAGCCCCCCATCTTCCAAGAAAAATTAAACCATCCCAAAAATCGCCAACCCCCAAAAGCGGAAATCCGGGCACTGGCGGGCAGATGATGGCCATTTAATGAAAACCCCTCATTAACCTCCCCCTTCCCATGGTGCAGAGTTAATAATAAAATAAGTCACAAATGGGAACTCGACCAGCCAGCCCCATTGATGTCCGTAGGTGCCCGCCTTTTTTACCTTCCCCATAATGCCTTTTATTTATGGAGAAAAAAAACATAATGTAAAGGATATGTTTTGTGATCCTTTTCACAATATCGCAGTCATTTTATCGTAATTTATTAAGGGCTTTCATTCGAGGGTACACTTTTCATTGGTGGTGTTTTTTACATTTATCACGTGAGGCCGAGGGGGCGAGCCTCGAACCCCACGTCAGCCGTTCGGGCGGGGCACAAAAGCGAGAGAGAAGCGCAAGAAGCGTAAGAAGCCGGTTTCTTACGGCTTCTCTCCCCAAAATCGCCATAGAAAATTAAAGAGGGGGAAAGAGAGAGACACAAGAAAAATATAGGAATAGAACGGATAAAAAAGTGATTTGAATACAAAAACAACATAAACATGAATAAAATAAATACACAAAAAATTCCCAGATGAAAAGTGAAAGAAAGATGAGAAAGGAACAATATTGGGGCCCCGGTGGCGTGTAAATGAGTGGGGGTTTTGGCCCGTGTTGAAAAGGCAGGGGGTTTTGAAAAGGGGGGGGGCGAGGGGGGGGGGGGTTTGAGGGGCAAGGAAAGGGCGGGACGAAACGTGCTAGGAAAAACGAAAAAAAAAAAAAAAAAAAAAATTAAAATAAGTTTTTTCAGATACCATCATATCAAGTAAAAATCTCAAGCTAAATTTTTTTCAACAAAACCACAACACACACAACAAGACACAGCCCCGACAGACACACACAAACACACAAAACACAAACACCACACACACAACACACAGACACACACAGACACAACAACACAGAGACACAGACACAGACCAGACCACACCCACACACAAACACCCCCAAACACAAACACAGACACACACACACACACACCACACACAACACACACACACACACACACACACACACACACACACCCTCAAAAAGAAACAGGTTTTCCAATAACAAAAAGTCATAAATTCCCCAAAAAAGTTGTGGAAAGAGTCTAGCCGATGGTGGGGGGGGGGGGGGTGCAGGGTAGGACGGTGTGTGTTACATAAGCACGAAAACAAAACTCACGCCACAACACCCCAGACATGTTCACACGGCAAAAGTTCGCAGGGGCCCGGGGCCGAGCCCTGTAAACCCCCCGGCCCTGGGAACGCGGGCCGACGGGGGGTCGCCGGCCAGGGTTCCTAAAGACAACAAAACATAATTTAAATGAAAAAAAAACATGTCTCCACATTGAAGTGCAAAAGGTTTTTTGGCATCTTTTCCCCCCAAAAAGGGAAAAACTAAAAAGGGGGAAAAAAAGGAAAAAAGGGGGGGGGGGCCCGTAGAGGCATACCCCCGCCAAATTTTACAATTGGTGCTTGGAACAGTTGGATATATATTTAAAAATATATATATATATATATAATATATATATATATTTTTTTTATATATATATATAATAAACCCCAAAATTATATTTTATGCACCCGTTAGGCATCCCCAAAAAATTTTAATCAAATTTTAAAATGGAACAGTTTGTCAATTAAATTTAACAAAAAAAGTTTTTAAAACCAAAAAGAGGAACGAGTTTGGTAAAAAATTTTAAATTTTAAAAAAGTGCCAAAAAAAAAAAAACTGGGGGGGGAAAAAAAACAAAATTGTGCGGGGGTTTAAAAAAAAAAAACTAAAAAAAAACTGGCGGGAAAATTTTGTCTTAAAAGGTTTTTTCGGCAAATACCCAGTTTCCCGCGAAAGTTGGGGCCCTTTAAAAACTGTTTTGGGGGGGGCAAGGGGGGCCCGAACCCCAAAAAAAACCAAAAAAAAACCCCCCACACAACAACCCCCAAACCCCCCCCCCACAACACACACAACACAAAAAAAAAAAAACCCCCAAAAAAAAACAAAAAACCCCCCCCCAAAAAACCCCCCCAAAAAAAAAACCAAACCCCCCCCCCCCCCCCCCACAAAAAAAAGAGAGGAAAAAAAGGGAAGAAAAGAAATTAAGAATTTCTTTCCCCCCCCCCCCGCTTAAACCCACCCCCCCCCCTTTCCCCCCACCCCCCCCAATTGCATATGCTTTTTTTATTTTTGAAGGGAAAAAAAAACAAATTTTTTTACAAAGAGAGGGGAATAAGGAAAAGGAAATTTTCGGGGGGATAGGGGAATTTGGGGATTTAGAAATGGAAAATTTTTTCCCGAACAGAAAAAATTAAAATAATTAGGTTACAAATTTCAAAAAAAATTTGAAAAAACCCCTTAAAAAAAAACAACACTTCCCCCAACAAACAGGCCCAAAAACTCCAAACTTTCAAAGAAAAAGCAAAAAAGAAAGAAAAAAGAACGCCAGGGGGTTTAAAACATACATTTTGGGGGTTTTTAGTTTTTTTTTTTTTTAAATAACAAAGGGGGAATTTTCATTTTAATTTTTGAAAGAAGGAAATTTTTAAAGGGCAGAAGGGAATAAATTAAGGGGAGGAAAAAAGGAGGTTACGAAAAGGGAGGAAGAAGGAGAGGAGAAGGAAAAAAAAAAGGGGAAAGGGAAAGGGGAGGAAAAGGATGGAAAAGGAAAAAAAAAGGGGGATTACAAAAATTTAAAAAAACACAAAAAACAAAAAATACCTTACAGGGAAAACCCAAAACACAACAAAAAAAAAAAAAAAAAAACTCCCCCACCCACCCCCCCCCACCAACCCAAAATATACCCAAAAAAAAAATGTGGTTGTAGGAAAGTTAAACCCCTTTTCATGGTAAATACAAATTTTTTTTGTTTTATATATCTTTTTTTTTTTAAAAAATAAAAAAAAGGGGAAGGGGGCCCCAAAAAAACAAAGAAAGAAAAAAAAAAAAAGGGGGGGAAAAAGGTGAAGGGGCAAAAGGGGGAAAATAAAAGGGGGGAAAATAAGAGAGGGTTGTAGGAAGTAAGGAAAGGAGGAAGGGGGGAGAAAATTAAGGGAAAAAAGGGGTAAGGGGGGAAACCCAAAAAAAAAAAAATTTTAAAAAAAAAAAAAACAGGAAGGAAAACCTGAGAAAAAAAACAAAAAAAAATGGGGGAAAAAGGGGGCAGAAAGGGGGGGGGAAATTGAAGAGGGGGGGGAAGAATAGTGACATTTTTTGGGAAGAAAAGAAGGGAAGGGGGAGGGGAAAAAAAGAGATTAAAAAGATTATTTAATTTTTTTTTTTTTTTTTTCCCTTTTTTTTTCTCCTTTTTCCCCCCCGGGGTTAAAAAACCCCCCCCAAAAAAAGGCCAAACAAAAAAAAAAAAAAAAAACCAAAAAAAACCCAAAAAAACAAAACAAAAACACAACAACAAACCAAAAACCCCCCCCCCCCTTTTTTCCCCCATACATATTCAGATTTAAAGGGAAAAGGAAAGTGACCCCCCACCCCCCACCCTAAGGGGAAGGGGGCGAAGGGGGGGAAAGGAGGAAAAGGGAAGGGGGGAAAGGGGGGGTGAAGGGGGAAAGGGGGGAAACCCCGGGAAAGGGGGAAGGGGCGAAGGGAAGGAAGAAGAAAGGAAGGGGTGGAAGAGACGAAAGGCAGGAGTAGGAGGATAAGGGAAGGGGCAGGGGAAGGAGGAAGAGGCAAAGGGAAGGTGAAGGGGAGAAAGAGGGGAAGGAAAAAGGGAGGAAGGGAAGAAGGGACTGCAACTATTAGAAGGAAGAGATATAACTTGTCATTTTATTCCTCGTATTTTGAGTCACAATTCTTTTTATTTACTTTCCTCCCCTTCCTTCCTCTCTCCCTGTCCCAAAATGACGCGTGACCTTTCCCACCTGACTTTTGACCTTTTCCGTGTGATGCCACTGAGGGCGACCTAATTACCCACCACGTGACCTTCCCCGCTCCCCTCTTTCCCCTCCATTTTCCCCGCGTTCCCCTCGTGAGTCTTGGAGTGGGCGGCAGGTGTGTTGTCTTTTGGTCTATCCGTGTGTCTATCTGTAGGCTGATGATTCTTAATGTTTGCCTACTGTCTATGTAATATTTTTTCCTCGTCTCTCTCTCTCTCTCTCTCTCTCTCTCTCTCTCTCTCTCTCTCTCTCTCTCTCTCTCTCTCTCTCTCTCTCTCTCTCTCTCTCTCTCTCTCTCATATATATTTTCACGTTCTATTTCCAATGAATTTCCAGTTACGATTAAATATTGTCAATTTTGCAGCTTCAAAGAAAAAACTACAGATATTTATATTATTTGAATATTTACGTATTATTGACACACACACACACACACACACACACACACACACACACACACACACACACACACACACACACACACACACACACACACACACACATGAATTCTATCTGATATATTTGATGTTTTCAGTGAATTTATACACTTTTTTCTTTTCTTTTATCAATTTCATTCTTCCATAAGAGTTATCTGGCTCGTATAATGCAATTTTTTTAAATTTGATACATTTCTATCCATTTGACTTATATTATTCATATACTGAAATTAACACTATCATCATTATCATTATCATTATTATTTTTGTCATTATTCTTATCATTATTATTAATATCATTCGACAAATTCGGGCGGTTTCTGTCCCCCTTGAGCAAGGGGATGGGGTGTGTGGTGTGTGAGGTCCCAGCATTACCCAAATATCGGTAATAATCAGCTCCAAGCTCGCTCCAGGAGGGTGAAACTGACGATCGCGACCCAGCTCGCGTGGACAAGACCATGGGTGAATACACACACACACACACACACACACACACACACACACACACACACACACACACACACACACACACACACACACACACACACACACACACACACACACACACACACACACACACACACACACACACACACACTTGTAATAAGTCTTTCTTCATATCCGCGTCGCAGTAACTTTCCTCCGCCTTCCCGTCCCTCCTTCCCTCCCTTCCCTCCTCCCTCCAACACATTTCCTCCCTGCTGTATATTGCTATTATCTCTCTCCTTATCTTCCCTTCATCCTCCATACTTCCTTTTTCCTCCTCTCTTAGTTCCTTTCTCTCTTTCTTTCCCCTTCCCTCCTTTCTCCAAACTTTTCCTCCATCTCTATCACACCCATAACAATAAGTACCCCTTCCCTACCCCTTCTTCCCTTCCCCCATCATGCAACAGCCCCCTCCCTCTTATTACCTTCAATACTTTCCTCCCCTCCCTCCTCCACTGTCTATACCATCTCCTCCCCCTCTCTCCCTTACCTCCTTGTCTCGTGTTCTCTACTTACATCAATTAATTGCCTCACCCCACCAACCCCAACCATCCTCTTGCACTTTATTTTATCAGTACACACTTACTTTACCACCTCTTATCTCCCTCCTCTCACTTGCACACACTCTCCCTCATTCCTTCTCCCTTTTAAATGATTCACTTTCCTCTGTCTCATCTCCTAAATATTTACCATCCCTTCATACTTTACCTTTCCTTCTCCTTTATTTCACCTTCTTCGTCATCCCATAAAATACACTCGTTTCACTACGTCATAACACTTTCTTAAACAATACCATTCTCCACTATTCACCCACAGAAGACAAGACGAAAAATTAACAAGATCACAGTCTTACAAGGTGTGTCTTCACGCTCTCACACCCATACATAGAAGCTTCACTGGCAGTAAGAATGGCACGTCTTCCTTAATTTAACCTATCCATCCAGTGAAGGTCTCCAGTCCCATACACACACACACACATACACTCCGCTTCTAACCTCTTTACTTACGGGATCTTCCAGTATATCATCCATTACGGCCCTACGTACTTTACTGATGGTGGTGGTGCTGGTGGTGGTGGTGGATTCGATACAGACTTATGACCTATGAGGAACCTGTTATGAGAAGGAGGAGGAGGAGGAGGAGGAGGATTTTTTACATATTACATAGGAATAACAGACACCAGGAGACCTATTGGTCCATAATGAGGGTATCTGCTGCACTACATACTACTAACTATCAACTACTTGTAAGAAAACGGTTGGAAAATGATACCATGTCCCTAAAGAAGATAGGAACATGGAAGTTTCATAGTGCAGAAAGATAGGGTATGAAAAATACTAACTACGTACAACTACCACTACCACTACAACTAATCGATACGGGGGACTAGATATGAATTCGCACTATCAATACCCATTTATTTTACAGTGCGCGTCAAGTCTGTTTCTAAATGTAGTTATTGTGCTGGCTCCGACAACATTTGCTGGTAACTTGTTCCATCGATCAACGACTCTAACATTGAAATCATTTTTACGGAGATCGGTGATGCAACGTTGACCGTTTAGTTTTAAACCATTATTTCTTGTTGTCACTTGAGTTGAAAGCTCGAATAGGTTCTCTTGATTAATGACATCAAATCCTTTTAGGATCTTAAAGGTTTCTATCAAGTCCCCACGGATTCTTCGATCCTTTAAGGAATACATATTAAGTTTCCGCAGTCTCTCTTCATAAGATGAATTTCGCAGAGATGGAATTTGTTTGGTTGCTCTTCTTTGCACTGATTCCAATTTGGCTTGATCTTTTACGAAACAGGGCGACCAGAATTGAACGGCATATTCAAAGTGTGGCCTAACCAAGGACGTGTATAATTGTGTCATTACTCTCGGAGTTTTATGTTCAAAGTTGAGTTTAATAAAGCCCAACATCATATTTGCCTTTTTACTGGCAGCTAGGCAATGCGGACTGGTTTTCAGATCATTACTGATGATGACACCTAAATCCTTTTCCTGCTGTACTTCAGTTAACGATTTATTTTGCATTTGATAGTTATATTTGAGGTTATCGTTGCCTATATGCATTACTTTATATTTATCGGAATTTAATTTGAATAGCCATTTATCACTCCAATCTGATAGTTTGTCGAGATCACTTTGTATGAGTTCGCAGTTTTCTCTAGTATATGCTTTACCGCCTAATTTGGTGTCATCTGCA
The DNA here is from genome assembly GCA_016584305.1 of Chionoecetes opilio. Taxonomy (NCBI): domain Eukaryota; kingdom Metazoa; phylum Arthropoda; class Malacostraca; order Decapoda; family Majidae; genus Chionoecetes; species Chionoecetes opilio. The sequence goes on along the minus strand of JACEEZ010006075.1, from coordinate 311,011 downwards.
AATTTCGATATTTTAGATACAAGTCCGCAGTCCAGATCGTTGATATATATCAGAAAAAGAGTAGGACCCAAGACCGAGCCCTGAGGCACCCCACTAGTAACATCTAACCAATCAGATGCCTCGCCATTTATTACTACCCGTTGTTTACGATTTGATAGCCAATCGCCAATCCATGAACATAATTGCTCTCCTAAGCCATGTGCCCTTAGCTTGGTCAACAGTCGCTTATGGGGAACTGTATCGAAAGCTTTCTGAAAATCAAGGTATATTACATCCGAGGGAATTTTAGCGTCCCAGTTTGAATAAATGACATTAAAAAAATCGAGTAGGTTTGTTAAGCAGGATCTTTTATTTCGAAATCCATGCTGGGAGTTTAGTATTGAGTTATTTTCATCGAGAAAAGACACTATTTTATCCCGCAATATTTTCTCAAATAGTTTAACAATCACAGACGTTAGACTAATTGGGCGATAATTACTTGCTAGGCTCTTACTCCCTTTCTTGAATATCGGTGTCACATTAGCTAATTTCCACATACTAGGAACATTTTTGTCCATTAGCGATTTATTGAGAATAATCTTTAATGGGAGCGAAAGTTGACTGTGACATTCGCGAAGTAATCGCGGCGAAATTTCGTCCACCCCACGGATTTTGCTGGGTCGAGTTTCTGCAAATACTTTGATATTTCGTCTACTGTTATCTCTCCTATTTCCAATCTATCACTTTCGAGTCCCGCATACATGGTTACTGGTTCTGGTAATGGAGCTTCGTCTTCTTTAATAAATACCGCATTAAAGTATTCATTGAGTACGAATGCCATGCTCTTATTATCATTTACCAAGATGTTATTCTTATCTTTCAGTGGCCCAATACTTGTTTTGACGTTTTTCTTACTTCGAACGTATTGAAAGAACTTTTTCGGGTTTGATTTGGATTCCTTTGCAATTTTTTGTTCATACTCGCGCTTTTTAGTCTTTATTAATCCTTTGCAACGACGTTTTACGTCATTGTATTCTCTAGAATCGCAGTCCGCATTTGATCGCTTGTAAACTGTATACGCTCGGCGCCTACTGCCAATGATTTGTTGAATTTCATTAGTTATCCAACTGGGTTTGTTCATGTTATTTAGACGTTTCGTTATCATGGGAACATGTTTTTCAACCACCGACTGGAGTTTATTTGTGAATAAATTACACATGTTTTCGGCGTTATTGCCGTTTAGTAGGTCAACCCAATCAACTTCGCTTAGTACCTCTTCAGTTAGCGTGCATAGTCTGCAGGTAAGGGAATTAGTATAATATTGTTTGGCATATCTCCCCATACACTTAATACATGTCGTAAGATATGCAGGCATTATGATAAAGTTAGTAGGAAATATCAACAAATATTTATGTATATACGTTTGTACAGACGTATAGGTGTGTCCACCAAAATTGGTACAGGCCTGGACAGAATGGGATGAGGGACGCGGGTGAAGGATTACTTGGTCAAAGGTTAGTCCCTGGGGAATTCTTCCTCGAGTCTCGCGTAGAAAAACCACACCTTGTAGCTATTTTTAAAAATGCCACACTGCAGATAGAACTTAAAACATGTTTTTTACGTTAAATTTGGACAAAGAACGTGCAATTTATAAATAAGTTGTTTGTTTATTTGATACTCAGCTGAAAGCCTGTTAAATTTCTAACAACGTGTATCACTTGTGGATGTGAGTTTATGTAAGTTGTTTCCTATAGATCGCAGTATTTAAATGAGATGTAAAGTGTGTTACGTACGACGGGAAAAAATCTAAAGAAACTTAGCGTGACAAATAACGACGTATTGAAGTAGTGAAGTTGGTTTTTGGATGTAGCTGAGATGCGAGTCGCAGGCAGGGAGCGAGAGAATTCACGACCTCACACGAAGGGTGTGTAGACGAGGAGGAGGAGGAGGAATACAAAGGAATACAAAGGAAACACAAACAGCAACAGACCGATAGGTCCTTACAAGACTGTTTGCTTTAACTACACTACACTAACTAGATAATAAGAGAGAAAGGATAGGAAGTAGAAGGCTCCTATTAATAAGAGGAGGAGGAGGAGGAGGAGGAGTCTCAGCCAGCCGACGCACTCAGATAAGAAAGCGGTTGAGTGCGTGGCAGAACGGGTAAAATTCCAATTCTCTCAAATTCTTAACTCGTTGTTGGGATAATTTGAGGCGATGCGGGGCTGGGTTGAGACTGAAGAAAGGAAGAAGACAGAGGAAGGAGTGAAGAATGGCTTAAAGGAATGAAAGGAGGGGGAGTAAAGATGAGGAAAGTTCAAGGTTAAAGTAAGGCTGCTTTGGCTAAGGTGGAGAAAGACTCAGGTGAAGAAAAGAAGGAAGGAAAGAAGGTTTAAAGCATCGGTGAAAAGAGGGAGTGAAGAAAGGAAGGAAAGCAGAAGAGAGGCAAGAAAAGTTAGGCAGATGTGAGCAGATAAATGGATTATGAGAGGGAAAAATGGAGGGAGAGAATGTTTGAGGGAGTTTTGGGGCGAGAGCGAGAATGTGGCGGCGGGAGGCGGATGTAACCCAACTATTGAAAGTTTCCTATAATGAGACACTGACAGGGAGGAAATATGAGAAGAGGATGAGGAGGAGGAGGAGGAGGAGGAGGAGGAGGAGGAGTGTCGAAGAGAGGTTAGAAGAGGCAAGAAAGGATAGGCAAATGATAATGAAGGAAAGAGAAAAGGAGAATGGGACAATACAGAAAGGGAAAAAAAATAGGGAAGGTACAGAGAGAAGAGAGAGGAAAAGGAGTACAAGGAGAGATAAAAAGGATGAGAAGGAGGAGGGACGGAGGGTCAGAAGATAAGAAAATGATGAAGGAAAGAGTGAATAGAAAAAAGGGTAAAATAAGAAGAGAAACTAAGACAGGGAGGAAAACCAAAATAGGGAGAGAAAGGAGAAAGGGAAGGTAGGAAGAGGGATTAGAAATAGTGGATGAAAGGAGCTAAGAAAAGACACGGCAACCACGAATAAGAGGGGGAAAAAATAAAAATAGAGGCGAGTTCTCTCTCTCTCTCTCTCTCTCTCTCTCTCTCTCTCTCTCTCTCTCTCTCTCTCTCTCTCTCTCTCTCTCTCTCCAATCATCTTGCCTGAGTCCATAATCCTATTTCTTACCCCAAAATCTTTTTAACCATTCAGTAATCTGCCTCACTTTTAAGAATTTATCATATTAGCACTTTATTCCCGCCACTTTTTCTCCTTTAATGATCCTTTCTCTTGTCAGTCCAGATGATCCTGCTCTTAAGTCCTGCCCCTTTAATCCATCCCCTTCGTCGCCTAGGCAAGCTATACGCAGGACAGCAGCCAAGCGCCGCCCTATTCTTGGATGGGTGAAAAAGGCAGCACCCACATCCCATTCTCTACGTCAAAGCAGGGCATGGGGGTGACTCAAGTAACTTCCATTGTTTTTCTTATATTGCGAGTACATAAGCTCGTTCTTTTACAATTCTTTACTTGTCATTTCCTTCTTCTTCCTAGCTCTCGTTCTCGTCTTTCTCATTCTCCACTTCCTTTTCCTGCTCCTCCTATTCCTCCTGGATGGAAGAAAATATGACTGAAGAAAGGAGGAGGATATTCCAGCCGGCTTTATGGCTCATCACTTGGTGTTACGGTGGTGGTGGTGGTGGTGGTGGTGGTGGCGGTGGCGGTGGTGGTGGTGGTGGTGGGGGTGGTGGTGGCGGTGGCGGTGGGGGTGGGGGTAGTGGTGGCGGTGGTGGTGGTGGTGGTGATGGTGGCGGTGGTAGTTGGTGGTGGTGGTGGTGGGGGGGTGGTGGTGGGTGGTGGTGGTGGTGGTGGTGGTGGTGGTGGTGGTGGCGGTGGTTTTGGTGGTGGGGGTGGTGGCGGTGGTGGTGGTGGGGGTGGTGGTGGTGGGGGTGGGGGTGGTGGCGGTGGCGGTGGTGGTGGTGGCGGCGGTGGTGGTGGTGGTGGTGGTGGTGATGGTGGTGGCGGTGGGTGGTGGTGGTGGTGGTGGGGGTGGGGGTGGTGGCGGTGGTGGTGGTGGCGGTGGTGGTGGTGGTGGTGGTGATTGATGTTGAAGAGGCGGAAGATTAAATTTTGATGATGACGATTATCATAACACACACACACACACACACACACACACACACACACACGCACACACACACACACACACCGCTGAAGGCTCTAAATTTCTATCTGAAAAATCTGGAGTTTTGTCCTCTTAAGCAAGGGGATGGGGTGTGTGGTGTGTGAGGTCCCACATTACCCGTAGATTTATCTCTATAGACTAAGCTTTAAGTTCTTCCTGTGGGGTAACAGCTGGAGATCGCAAGTCCAAAGTGAGATCAAGACCGCGGGTGAGGAACACAAATAATTCAAGCGTGACGTCAGGTGGTGGTGGTGGTGGTGGTGTTGGTGGCGGTGGTTTTGGTGGTGGGGGTGGTGGCGGTGGTGGTGGTGGTGTTGGTGGGGTGGGGGTGGTGGCGGTGGTGGTGGGGTGGTGGTGTGGTGGTGGTGGCGGTGGTGGTGGTGGTGGGGGTGATGGTGGTGGCGGTGGTGGTGGTGGTGGTGGTGGTGGGGTGGGGGTGGTGGCGGTGGTGGTGGTGGTGGTGGTGGGGGTGGGGGTGGTGGCGGTGGTGGCGGTGGTGGTGGTGGTGGTGGTGGTGGTGGTGGTGGTGGTGGTGATTGATGTTGAAGAGGCGGAAGATTAAATTTTGATGATGACGATTATCATAACACACACACACACACACACACACACACCACACACACACACACACACACACACCACACACACACACACACACACACACACACACACTGTATGGTGCAGCGATAAGGTTCTCTAGCCTGTCAATTGATATGTCTTGGATCGAGCCCCGCTGAAGGCTCTAAATTTCTATCTGAAAAATCTGGAGTTTTGTCCTCTTAAGCAAGGGGATGGGGTGTGTGGTGTGTGAGGTCCCACATTACCCGTAGATTTATCTCTATAGACTAAGCTTTAAGTTCTTCCTGTGGGGTAACAGCTGGAGATCGCAAGTCCAAAGTGAGATCAAGACCGCGGGTGAGGAACACAAAAACGTGACATCAGCGATGCGACTTTTTATACTTATATTTTTTTAACGTAAAACCAACAACAAAAGTATCTTTACTATCATCTTCTATTGGTATTATTACTAGTGCTATCATTACTATTATCATTATTGTTATTGCTATCATTATTATCATCATTATCAATACTATTTTAATATTTTCATTATAATAATTTTTATCATCACTACAATCATCATCATTATCATCATTATCTTTATTACGAAGAAGACAGGTCTATAACGCGATGGACGGATATATATTTCATTATTAACTTCTTCTTTTTTAAACATTTTAGCAAATGAACAATATTCTAACATTTCCTGCCGGGAGGCGGCGGTGTGTGGGCGGCAGGTCAATACTTTGGCCGATCGATTCCCTTCATACTTAACGAGGCTGACCCGCCGCGAAGGTCACACACACCCCACCGCTTTCTCTCCCACCCACACTGACCTGACCTGACCTATCTTTTTACGTGTAATAATTTGTATCATCTGGTTAAGGTTCTGGGTCGTCTGTTAGTGTATATTTTTTTTTTTTTTTTTTTTTCAGTTATGTTTCACTGTAATGTAGGTTGTAATGACACTCCGGTATAATCATCATCATTATCATTATTACTTTTTTCCACCATTTACATCACAACTACCACAACTTCTTAATATTATATTTAATCCACCACGTCCTACAAATCCCCTTCTCCGAAATTTCTGATCAATTTTCTCGAACCAAAATCCTCCACATCTTTCTCCACCACCACCACCACCACCACCACCACCACCACCACCACCACCACCACCACCACAGAAACCAGCATTTTCCCTTCAATTCCTTTCACCATACAAATCTCTCTCTCTCTCTCTCTCTCTCTCTCTCTCTCTCCTCTCTCTCTCTCGTCTCTCGTCCTCTCTCTCTTCGTCTCCGTCTCTCTCCTCTCTCTCTCTCTCTCATCTCTCTCTCTCTCTCGTCTCTCTCTCTCTTCTCTCTCTCTCTCTCTCTCTCTCTCTCTCTCTCTCTCTCTCTCTCTCTCTTTCTAGTACCTACACACTTCCTTCCCCACAAACACAGCCTCTCCCTCCCACCACAATTTCCCCCCATTCCCAATTCCCCACCACAATTTCCCTCCCCCATCCCCCCTCCCATCACAACTTCCCTCCCACTATCCCTCCCTCCCACCCCAACTCCCCCCCCCCTCCTCATCACAGGCTCCAGCGTCGCCGTAACAGCCTCAGTAACGGGACAAAATCGCCAATATATCGGCCGCGCCCCCAGGTGAAAAGAGCGGTCCGAGCACTAATGAAGCGGCGTGATCGAAGGCGGCACAGGTAAGTCTATTAGGCCGGTCATTAGCAGGTGAGATTACCGATTCAGCATCACGTGAAGAGGGAAAGAGAGGAAGGGGGAAGGTAGGCAGAGATGTGGGAAAATATCGGTGTTATAAGAGAGAAAGATCAGGATTTTCTGGGGCGATTATAAAAGAGGGAAAAGAATCTAGTATTTTACCAGAGGGGAGAAGGGGAGTTGAATAAAAGGAGATACGTGAAAGGAAACTGCTGGCAAGAAGGGGAAGGGAGGAAAGGATGGGGACAGGGAAGGAAAGTGGAAAGAATAGAGAGAAAAAACTGACCAAAGAAGGTGAGAGCGCAGATAGGAAAAAAGGAGTAGGACTGGAGAGAGAGCTGGAGGACGAAGAGAGGAGATGGAGAGGAATTTTTGAGGAAATGTGTAAAAGATGCGAGAACAGAAAAGAAGAAGAAAAAAGCTGATGATACTGTGGAAGCAAGAAAGAGGAGGAGGAGGAGGAAAAGGAGGAGGGGGAGGAGGAGGAGGAAAAGGAGGAGAAGGAGGAGGAATAGGAGGAGGAGGACGAGGAGGAGAAGAATATACATAAGTAAGCGGAGACAAGATGAAAAAAAAAGATTAGAAGAGAGATACCTCCCTTGCAAGACATTCCTGTTGTCCTTTAAAAGTGAAACACGTTCTTTCGTTGCATTCATTATTTCTTTTCTTCCGCATTCTTCATCTTTATCCTCCTTTTCGTGTCTCCTGTTTACTCTTCCGTCCTTTCCCTCTCCTCCTCCTCTTCCTCCTCATCGCTTCTACTGCCTTCCTCCATCGCAGTCCCGGATTAAAGCTAACTAACCCATCCCCCTCCACCTTCTCTCTCTCTCTCTCTCCTCTCTCTCTCTCTCTCTCATCTCTCTCTACTTCTCCTCTCTCTCATCTCTCTCTCTCTCTCTCTCTCTCTCTCTCTCTCTCTCTCTCTCTCTCTCTCTCCTAGCCTTTACGCTTGTTTGCTTGTTTGCCTGCCTGTCTGCCTGCACACACACACAACACACACACACACACACACACACACACACACACACACACACACACACACACACACCCACACCCACACACACACACGCACACACACACACACACACAAGACCTCTAAGTCCTTTGAGGTCACTGTACGCTGCCACCAATTCAGTAACAATTGTGGCCAAGGTACAAACGAGCGAATGAATCCTGTGGTCACGGTAGGTGGTGGTGGTGGTGGTGGGTGGTAGTTGTGGTGAGTAACTATTGGTGTTGCGGTGTGTTAGTGTGGTAGAATGACATGTAGTGTTGTTGTAGTAGTGTGGTGTGATAAGATGTGTTGTGATTATGGAATGGTAAAGTGGTATGTGGTGTTGTTGTGGCAGTGTGGTGTGGTGTGACTGTGATGTGGTGGAGTGGATGTAACATAACAAGGCGTCACGTCACCACCTCTATACCAAAGCGTCACTCATATGGCAGCTTCCCTTTTGTCTGTCTATGTTTTGTCTGTGTGTGTCTGTGTTTTGTTTGTTTGTGTGTCTGTGTGTCTGTGTTTTGTCTGTCTGTGTGGCTGTGTTTTGTCTGCCTGTGTGTCTGTGTTTTGTCTGTCTGTGTGTCTGTGTTTTGTCTGTGTTTTGTCTGTCTGTGTGTTTGTGTTTTGTCTATTTGTCTGTCTGTGTGTCTGTGTTTTGTCTGTCTGTGTGTCTGTGTTTTGTCTATTTGTCTGTCTGTGTGTCTGTGTTTTGTCTGTTTGTCTTTGTGTTTGTATTTTGTCTGCCTTTCCCTTGTCTCTGTCCTTGAATCTCTTGGTGCAAAAGATAACCTCCTCACTTTCGTCTTGGTCACAGTAAAGAGGCGAGGTCCTTAAAGACGTGCCAGCGTCTCCAAGCTCCTCCGCGTCACACCAGATTGCATTTTCCCTCCAGTTGTTATTTTTATTGTTATTTTATACACCGCGGCACTTAAGCTAATAGAACCAAACATGGCTTTTATTGCATCGAGTGAATTTATAATCAAGGCTGGTTTTTCAGTCCTTGCCTTCCTATGCTGTTAATTACTCTGATGTCACTACTGTTTTCTCTTTCTATATCTAAACTTTTTCACTAATAGCTGTGTCGAAATTCAGGCCCCGACTACTGTCTATATAGTTTCTCGTGTACCTTGTACATGGAACATATACTTTTTTCTTTTTATCTCTCAGCTAGTATTTACTTTGTCACTTTAGTCGCCGCCCCGGGAAAGCATAGGGTTCTTATAGAGGATTCAAACTTTTCACATTTTTGCTCCGTCCAGACTCTGCCCTGGACAAAATCCTTCACCATATTTTCTTTCATATTGCAACTCTTTTTTCCGTCTTCATTTTATGTTTTACTTCATAGACGCATGACCTAATTTTCTCGCTTCATATAATTTTCTTGCTTCATATCGCTACAATTCTTTTTCTTGATATTCCCTCTGATATTTTCTCTTTCTTAGTTCTTTGTAGGTTGTCCGTGTGCACTTTTGCTTCACGCTTTCACGCTCCCTGCCTCACCGCCAGTTGTTGGGCGTCAAACACGACACCAACACGACTTCCGGCGCCGCGCCGGGAAGCACAGGTGGCAGAGCAAGACACGACCAACACAATGCCTAACTCTCTCTCTCTCTCTCTCTCTCTCTCTCTCTCTCTCTCTCTCTCTCTCTCTCTCTCTCTCTCTCTCTCTCTCTCTCTCAATGCATGAAAGGCTTTGTTCCTCCATCCAGTGACGCACCCAGGGGGGGCAAGGGGGCCACAGTTTCCCCCAAAATTTCCTTCCTTGTAAGAAATCAGAATACACTAACAGTCGGTTAAAAAGATGTATTACAGGTTCTCGCGATGTGACCGCGTCCCCTGCCCGTGTACATGTACTACGCCTACCTTGATTTGGTCGCACTTATGCTTCACGTAATGCCTTGGACAAGCATCTTAACACTACTAAAACTATTGTTTCAGTAGCAGAAATAAAAAATAAGGCCTGAAAAGGCCTTGTCTTCCAGTTGATAGTTAAAAAAAAAATACCATCCAGTGGCTAGGGAGAAATCTGGCGGGTCTATTATACTGGCTGGCGAAAAAAAAAATGCTGGTCCCTTCCACTCCCCCTCCCCCCCCCCCCCCACCGTAAAATATTCCAGGGTGCGCCTCTGCCTCCCTCCATCGCCTCGACACAACTCTCCTCACCAGCGACTCAACACTTGAACTTATTTAAGAACATAAGAACATAAGAAAATAAGGAAGCTAGAAGAGGACGCGAGGCCTACACGTGGTAGTTCCTGTCACCTAACACTACCTACATCCACCTTCCATCCCATCCATAAACCTATCCAGCCCCTCTTTAAAGCTCCCAAAGACTCCGCACTAACTACCTGTCTACTGAGTCCATTCCAATCATTCACCACCCTATTTGTGAACCTGTTTTTCCCTATTTCTTTTCTAATTCTACGCCCTTCCAGCCTGAACCCGTTACTTCTTGTTCTACCCTGGTTAATAGCCGTAAGAACTTTTCCTACCTCTCCTTTATTAAATCCCTTTATCCACTTAAAAACTTCTATCAGATCGCCCCTTACTCTGCGTCTCTCGAGTGAGTGTGAGTGAACTTTAATAACTTCAATCTCTTCTCATAACTAAAGTTACGCATCCCTTGAATCATTTTGGCCATCCTTCTCTGCACTGATTCTAACAAGGCTATATCCATCCTGCAATATGGAGACCAAAACTGAACCGCATAGTCTATATAGGTGAGGTCTGACTAATGCCAGCTAAAGATTTAGAATAACTTCCGCACTTCTACTTTTAACACTCCTGGTAGTGAATCCTAACACACTATTAGCTCTATTTCTAGCTTCAATACATTGTTTCCAAGGTCGGAGGTCTGGGCTCACCCTCACTCCAAGATCTTTTTCACCTTCTGATCTTTTCAGCGATACATTGCGTATGGTGTATCTATTACCAGGGTTTTTTCTACCAACATTCGTAACGCAGCACTTATCAATATTAAATTCCATCTACCATCTGACTACCCACTCATTAAGTTTATCTAAGTCTCCCTGCAATATGTTTACATCAGACTGTGATCCAATGATCCTACCTACCTTAGTATCATCAGCAAACTTGCTGATATTACTGCTAATCCCACTATCCAAGTCGTTGCTGTAAATCAAAAGTTTATTCCTGTACGCAGTAAGTCACGAGTGCGGTGCTGCCATCAACCCTTTCACCGTCACTCCTTTGTGCATTGATTGTTCTCGCTCCTACAACATTATTATACAAGAGACATATATGATAAATAGAGAACAGAGTAAAAGTCATGCATGTCATCACCTGTGCTCTCACTGATTCACTCCTCTCGCTCCCCGGCCGTTGTTATGGCGCGAGTGTTTCCCGCCGCTGTCATCACGCCACCACTCCTCCTCGGCCTGTCACTGCCTGACAACTCACCCAGTGTTTGCACCGCACCGTTTTTCACTGATTTCTAATTTGCATATTTCTTACATTTCTCTCTCTCTCTCTCTCTCGTCTCTCTCTCTCTCTCTCTCTCTCTCTCTCCTCTCTCTCTCTCTCTCTCTCCTCTTCACCACACTCCACACCACCGACTCCACACACCCACTCACACACACACCACACACACACACACACACACACGCACACACACACCACACACACACACACACACACACACACACACACACACACACACACACACACACACAAATAAACAAGTGAGTAGGCAGGTCCACCCCCTCACCCACCACCCTCCCCGCACATCAATTACCGGTAATGATGACACACATTCCCATCACGCCACACAATTACCTGTTGACACGTTAAAAAGAGGAACGTGGAGGGTGGAATGGAAGGGAGGGAGGGAAGGGGAGGGAGGGTGGAATGGAAGGGAGGGAGGTAGGAAGGGGAGGGGGGAATGAAAGGGAGGGGGAAGGCAAGGGCAGAGCTGTGCTGCAAGGGACCTACTAACCCAGAGGTCGGCAACCCAGAATTCGAGAAGAGCCAGTTTCTTCAAACTTGGCAGAAAAGCAGTGTTGATGGAGCCGCAGTGTAAATTATGAATGGAAATTACGAACAAGTACAAGTTAGTAAGTACAAGAATTCATCTCAATATTTTCCTAGAGACCTAGGACCTAGGTCACATACACTATTATACTGCGGCTATCTATGCCAGTATTTTATCTCTTATTTTCTTAACGATAATTTGAACATTATTTAGAAAATAAGGAAGCTACAAGAGGCCGGGAGACCAACACGTGGTAGTTCCTGTTACTTAACACTATCTACATCCACCTTTCATCCCCATCCATTAAATTGTCTAGCCTCTTATCAAGACTCCCTATTGACTATTTAAAACTCCCTATTGACTTTAAAACTCCCTATTGACTAAATACTCCCTATTGACTAAAAACTCCCTATTGACTAAAAACTATTAACTTAAAACTCCCTATTGACTAAAAACTCCCTCGACTAAAAACTACATTAACTAAAACTCCCTATAGACTAAAAACTCCCTATTGACTAAAAACTCCCTATTGACTAAAAACTCCCTATTGACTAAAAACTCCCTATTAACTAAAAACTCCCTTTGACTAAAACTCCCTATTGACTAAAAACTCCCTATTGACTACAAACTCCCTATTGACTAAAAACTCCCTATTAACAAAAACTCCCTTTTCACTAAAACTCCCTATTGACTAAAAACTCCCTATTGACTAAAAACTCCCTATTAACTAAAAACTCCCTATTAACTAAAAACTCCCTATTAACTAAAAACTCCCTATTAACTAAAAACTCCCTATTGACTAAAAACTCACTATTAACTAAAAACTCCCAATTGACTAAAGGAATTAAAATTGGGTAAGACTAAATAAGGTATCATGAACATTGCGTCCTGTAATTGTCTAACCTCCTATTAAAACTCCCTATTGACTATTAACCTATTGACTTGACCCTCCCTATTGGCTCTATCCACCTTTCATTCCCATCTATGAAATTGTCTAGCCCCCTTTTAAAACTCCCTATGACTTACTGACTATTAACCTATTAACCTTGACCCTCCCTATTGACTTGACCCTCACTTATTGAGTAGGTTGCAGGAGCCGCACAGGTCTCTTGAAAGAGCCGCATGCGGCTCCAGAGCCGCAGATTGCCGACCGCTGTAATTAAAACTAACCCCTACTTCACCACCAAACCAACGCCCTGTATGTAGTACCCCCACAAATATTACCAATCCTTCCCTCCTTTTTATTCTCTTCGTCTTCCTCCTCGTGGACATGTTGGAGGGTGGAGGGAGGGAGGGTGGAAAGGAGGAAATGATAGCACTAAAGCCACTCACAAAAATTGAATTTTAATAGCCATTTATCAGACTGGAGTGATAAATGGCTATTAAAATTCAATTCCGATAAATGTAAAGTAATGCATATAGGCAACGATAACCTCAAATATAACTATCAAATGCAAAATAAATCGTTAACTGAAGTACAGCAGGAAAAGGATTTAGGTGTCATCATCAGTAATTATCTGAAAACCAGTCCGCATTGCCTAGCTGCCAGTAAAAAGGCGAATATGATGTTGGGCTTTATTAAACGCAATTTTGAACACAAAACTCCGAAAGTAGTGACACAATTATACACGTCCTTGGTTAGGCCACACTTGGAATATGCCGTTCAATTCTGGTCGCCCTGTTTCGTAAAAGACCAAGCAAAATTGGAATCAGTGCAAAGAAGAGCAACCAAACAAATTCCATCTCTGCGAAATTCATCTTATGAAGAGAGACTGCGGAAACTTAATATGTTTTCCTTAAAGGATCGTAGAATCCGTGGGGACTTAGTAGAAACCTTTAAGATCCTAAAAGGATTTGATGTCATCATTAAACAAAAGAACCTATTCGAGCTTTCAACTCAAGTGACAACAAGAAATAATGGTTTAAAACTGAAAGGTCAACGTTGCATCACTGATCTCCGTAAAAATTATTTCAATGTGAAAGTCGTTGATCGATGGAACAAGTTACCAGCAAATGTTGTCGAAGCCAGCAAAATAACTACATTTAAAAACAGGCTTGACGCGCACTGTAAAGTAAATGGGTATTGATAGTGCCCTGCGAATTCATATTTAGTCCCCCGGATCGATTAGTTGTAGTGGTAGTGGTAGTTGTAGTTAGTATATTTCATACCCTATTTTTCTGCACTACGAAACTTCCGTGTTCCTATCTTCTTTTAAGGACATGGTATCATTTTCCAGCTGTTTTCTTACAAGTAGCTGATAGTTAGTAGTATGTAGTTCAGCAGATACCCTCGTCATGGACCAATAGGTCTCCTGGTGTCTGTTATTCCTATGTAATCCTATGTAATCCTCCTCCTCCTCCTCCAGTAAAAGAATGCAGGGCATTGAATCATTAATATCCGGTCCAATTCTTGCCTCTAAAGTGCCTAAAAGAAGCTGTAAAATTTGAACGGAGGCAAAGCTGGGCAGCGAAATTAACTCCATTACTTTCACAGCAGCCCTGATTGCCTAAAGAGAGAGAGAGAGAGAGAGAGAGAGAGAGAGAGAGAGAGAGAGAGAGAGAGAGAGAGAGAGAGAGAGAGAGAGAGAGAGAGAGAGAGAGAGAGAGAGAGAGAGAGAGAGACGAAACTATGAAGTTCATAGCAAAAAAGAAAAGAAAAAAATATTACGCTTGATGAGATATAATGCCAGACATGGAAGAAAGGGTAAAAATACATCATACTTCAAGGATTATGATAAGATATATTGAAGGGGAAAAATAAGAGAGAAAAAGAGAGGGGAGGAGGGAGAGGAACAAGGAGGAAAGAAAAGCTATGAGGGACGGTAGGAGAGAGAGGAAGGAAAGAAAGGAAAGGAGGAAAACTCACAAGAACCTTAAACTACCTATTTCCTCTACCTATTAGAGGAAGAAATGAAACAGTAAAGATCTGAGGAAAATGTAAACAGAGGAAATAATCGAAAAAAGTAAGGGAAGAAACGAGAAAGATGTTAGAAGAGAGGAAGAGGGAAGAAGGAATGATGATTGAAAGGCAAATGAGAGAGAGAGAGAGAGGAGAGAGAGAAGAGGAGAGAGAAGAGAGAGAGAGAGAAGAGAGAGAGAGAGAGAGAGAGAGGAGAGAGAGAGGAGAGAGAGAGAGAGAGAGAGAGAGAGAGAGAGAGAGAGAGAGAGAGAGAGAGAAACTACAACAAAGTCAACGGTATTATATAATTCTCTCTCTCTCCACCTGAACCGTTTATCAATAATAAATTATTCTTCGTTCAAGAATCAAGCCACTGTATTCCTCCACTTCTTGTCCCTCTGTAATTAATGTATAAGTCTGTTTCCGTCTTACTTTTGATTATTGCAGTCTCTCTCTCTCTCTCTCTCTCTCTCTCTCTCTCTCTCTCTCTCTCTCTCTCCTCTCTCTCTCTCTCTCTCTCTCTCTCTCTCTCTCTCTCTCTCTCTCTCATTTTTCGTTACCTGATATTTCCTTCTGTTATATTTCCATAATTATCATCATCATTTTGTTCCTTTCTTGTCTTTCTCTTTCTCTTGCATCTTATATTTTTTTCCCCTAATTGCCCTGTGATTTAGCTTTAATGTAGTCTCTCTGTTTACCTCTCCTTCAATCTTTATGCCTCACTATCTTCCTGTTTCTGTCTGTGTGTCTCTATATTGTCAGTTAGTTCGTCTGTCTGTCTGTTGGGTCTACTAATCTGTCACTTTTACCTCTCGTTCAACATTCAACGTTCCAGACTCAACCTCTTCCTCACCTTCCTTGGTACTCCTTTACCGCTCTCTTTCCCGCTCTCTTCCCACCTCTTGTCCCCCCTACCCTCCCCATCTCTTGCCCACACTCCCCAATTCTTGCATCCCCCTCCCCACCTCTTGCCCCCCTCCTCCCCTTTCCCACCTGTTGCCGAAACCTTCCCACCTCTTGTCCCCCCCTTCCTCACCTCTTGTCCCCCCCTTCCCCACTTCTTGCCTCCCTTCCCCACCTCTTTCCCCCCAACACCCTGCGTGCCTCATTACCCAGGGACAACCTCAGCCTTCATAGAGTGGAATAACGCGGTGTAATTGCCTCATCCCAGAGCCTCGAACTGCCCTTTACGGAGGTGCGTTGGGCTGCCGCGACTCACTTCAACCCTTGTCTCGCCTCTTCCTTAACGTGTTCACCAGGTAATGAGGAAAGTGTGCAAGTTTGGGTGAGAGAGAGAGAGAGAGAGAGAGAGAGAGAGAGAGAGAGAGAGAGAGAGAGAGAGAGAGAGAGAATTAAGGTAGTAATGAGGACAGGTAGGTAATTACAGGAGGTACCTCATTTATGTACAGTATAGGTGAAGATTTGTTTGGACAGGTGATAATATTATGAATAACTCTCTCTCTCTCTCTCTCTCTCTCTCTCTCTCTCTCTCTCTCTCTCTCTCTCTCTCTCTCTCTCTCTCTCTCTCTCTCTCTCTCTCTCTCTCAGTCACTGCACACCATCACATCTTCCATATATTTACACATTCATTTGTTACTATTTTATTCCGCTCTACCGAAGGAATTTTCTCGTCTTCCGCTTCCGCCTCGAGTCTCCTTTGTTGTGTTTGTTTCCGCGTCAGTGTCCCGCGGGCGAGAGTTGAGGGGAGTCGTG
>JACEEZ010006075.1:260000-290000 GCA_016584305.1 Chionoecetes opilio | reverse complement strand
CGCAATCTACGTTCTGACAAACTGAACAAGTTAAGTTCCTTCAATCGCTCTTCGTATGGCTTGTTTCGCAAGCGCGGAATAATTTTTGTAACTTTTCTTTGTACTCTCTCCAGTTTGATTATAGCTTTTCTATAGTAGGGTGACCAGAACTGAACGCAATATTCAAGATGAGGACGTACGATCGCATTGAAAAGTGTAAGAATGACTTTTCAGACTTATATTCGAAAGTTCTTCCTATGAAACCAGTTAATTTGTTAGCCCTCTTAACAACTTCTGAACAATGTTTACTGGGCTTGAGGTCGCTGCTTATAATAATCCCCAAGTCTTTTTCTTCGGTAACATTGAAAAGTTCATGTCCGTCCATTGAGTAGTTAATTTGATCGTTATTACTTCCTATATGCAAAACCTTACATTTATCGGTATTAAATTTCATCTGCCACTTCTTTGCTCAATTAACTAAGCGATCAAGGTCAGATTGCAATTGCATCTTATCGGCAGTTGTGATTACTTTATTCGTTACTTTAGTATCGTCCGCAAACTTTAATATCTTACAGGTGAGGCCTTCGTCAATATCATTTACATAGATTAAGAAAAGTACAGGACCTAGTACAGATCCCTGCGGTACGCCACTTAAAACATCTTGCCAGCTAGATGCTTTTCCATTAATTTCGACGCGCTGTTTTCTCTCAGAAAGCCAGTCTTCCAGCCAATTTAAGATATTTCCAGTTATGCCGTGAGACTTTAATTTCTTAAGTAAACGCTTATGGGGGACTTTGTCAAACGCTTTTTGAGAGTCTAGATAAATCACATCTACTGCTTTCGTCTCGTCGAACGTGCTGTATACTTCATTAAAAAAGTCTAGCAGATTTGTGAGGCAAGAACGTTTATTACGAAAGCCGTGCTGGGAGTTTTTGATCAGAATATTTTCTTCTAAGAATTTTACCACATTGTCTCGTATTACTGTTTCCATTAATTCACAGACTACGGATGTGAGGCTGATCGGTCTGTAGTTTTTCGGTTGTGTCAAATCACCTTTTTTCTGTATTGGAGTAACATTTCCAAGTTTCCAATCGCAGGGGACTTTGCCGGAATTTAGGGATTTGTTAAAAAGTATTGAAAGAGGTTTGCAAATCTGGTGCTTCGCTTCCTTTAAAACTCGCGGTGCAATACAGTCTGGCCCGGGGGATTTGTTAACTTTAAGTTTATCTATTGCTTTTATTATTGTGTTCTCAAGGAATTCGCAACTCATCAACGGAATTACGTTACATTGATCGCAGCCCACTTCTTCCAGTCCATTTATATCTTCAACTGTAAAAACAGAAGCAAAGTAATCATTTAATATTCAGCCATCTCGATTTAAAGAGGAGGAGAGGGGAGGAGGGAGGAGGAGGAGGAGGAGGAGAGGAGGAGAGGAGGAGGAGGAGGAGGAGAAGAAGAGGAGAGGAGGAGGAGTGTAGAAGAGGGAGGAAAGAAGAGGAGAGGAGAGAAGAGAAAGGGAATGTATAATAGAGAATTGAAGAGAGAGGAGACAGAAACAGAGAGAGAGAGAGAGAGAGAAAAGAGAGAGAGAGAGGAGAGAGAGAGAGAGAGAGAGAGAGAGAGAGAGAGAAGAGAGAGAGAGAGAGAGAGAGAGAGAGAGAGAGAGAGAGTAAAAAAAAAGGTAAAGACGTTGACTTTTTATTTTCCTGGTCAACATACCTCGTGTGTGTGTGTGTGTGTGTGTGTGTGTGTGTGTGTGTGTGTGTGTGTGTGTGTGTGTGTGTGTGTGTGTTTTATGTTGTATGTATGTATTATGTGTGGGTGTGTGTGTGTGTGTTGTGCGATTTGTGCGTGTGGCGTGTGCATGTGGGGTTGTGGGTGCGTGTGCGTGTGTGTGTGTGTGTGTGTGTGCGTGCGTGTGTGTGTGTGTGTGTGTGTGCTTGTCAGAGACAAGGCGGCCAAGGTGTTATTGCGTGCATTCCCCACAAGAAAGACAAGAGGGCGTGGAAGGGAGGCATCTTCTGCTACTACAGGTCAAAAGTTGCACTCCCAATAACACAGACAGTGCTGGAGTCAAGGGGAACTGGTGGCTGGGAAAAATGGAATTAATTAAGATAAATGTAGGAAAGAGGAGGAAAGAGGCTGTGAAAAGGAAAAGAAGAATACATACATGTAGGAAAGAGGAGGAAAGAGGCTGGGAAAAGGAAAAAATTGGAAAGATAAATGTAGGCAAGAGGAGAAACGAGTAGGAAAGTTATAAGAATCAGGAGTAGAAGAAAAACAAATACAGAGATATCAAGAAGTTGGGAAACCCTAACAACGTACTGGTGGCTGGGAAACAGGAATAAATAAAGATAAATGCAGAAAAAAGCAAAAAGGAGTAGGACAGATATAAGAAGCAGGTGTAAAAGAAACAGAAAGTTGTAGCAAGAGGAAAAAGAAAACATTTGCCACAAAGATGGAGAATAAAGAAATACAAGACAAGGAGAAGAAAGGGGAAGAGAAAGAAGAGACACAAAAAACTGGACCAATGCGAGAGAGGAACAGAGAAATGTTAGGAATACAAATAATTGAGGGAAATGGTTACAGAGAAGAAAAATAAGAAAGATGCGGAGAATGGCAAGAATGAGGAAAAAAGGGAAGACAGAACATGTGCAGAAAACACAGAGGAAGACAAAGGAGAGGAGAGAAGAAACTGAGGGATAGAGTTAAGAGGAGGAAGGGAAGGAAGAAGAAAATAGGAAAGAAGAGTTTTTTGAGCAATTGTCCCCTGGCGAAAGATGAAAAGGAACAAAAAGAAACACTGCAACAGGGTAATGAAGTATAATAATGATGATAATGATAATAACAACAACAATGAAAATAAATATAGTGACAATGATAATGATAATAATAATGGTAGCAATAATAATGCTAGTAAGAAGAAGACGAATAAAATATTAATTATGACAAAAACAATAATATGACTAAAAAAATAGAAAAAAATAGGATGAAAATATAAAAGATGATAATGAAGATTACGTGACGAAAGCGTGAACGTGTTTTTATGTGGATGAAGACTCTCTCTCTCTCTCTCTCTCTCTCTCTCTCTCTCTCTCTCTCTCTCTCTCTCTCTCTCCTCTCTCTCTCTCTCTTCTCTCTCTCCTCCTCTCTCCTCTTCTCCTCTCTCTTCTCTCTCTCTCTCTCTCTCTCTCTCTCTCTCTCTCTCTCTCTCTCTCTCTCTCTCTCTCTCTCTCTCTCTCTCTCTCAAGTCACTCGTTCAATCTGCTCCCTTGTCCGCCTGGCTCGCACACTCATCTGGAAATACCGCCTGGAAGAACCACTAAGTACCTTCCTCCCTCCCTTCCTCCTTCGCTCCTTCCCTTCCTCCTTCCCTCCTTCCCTATCTCCTTCCCTCCCTCCCTTCATCCCTCCTTCCCTCCCTCCTTCCACGGGGTGATGGACGAAGGGAGTAGCAAAACCCTGTCCAGGACCGGTATTACCAAAGAGATCATAGTTAAGAACGTTTATCATAGTTGGACAAAATGGCCCATTTTAGTCACAACTGGCTGGCGGATATCATAAATTGTGGGGGGACTATCACAAACCGCGCGGGAGGCTAAGAGTGGGTTCACCGAGTTCTAGCGCGACTATGATAACGGCTCCGCGTCTATATGATAACGGCTCCGCGTCTATGATAAACTTTCCAGCTGTTAACAGGGCCGAGACACAATAACAGCCTCAGTGAAGAAATATTCGACCACATAGGGATGTGTTGAGTGAGCTGAGTGATGCACAGCTGATTAGAAAATACCGAGTAGACCGTGTGAGGGCTAAGAGTGAGTTCACCGAGTTCTAGCGCGACTATGATAACGGCCCCGCGACTATGATAAACTTTCCTACTGTCAACAGGGCCGAGACACAATAACAGCCTCAGTGAAGGAATATTCGCCCACATAGGGATGTGTTGAGTGAGCCGAGTGCTGCACAGCTGATTAGGAAATACCGAGTAGACCGTGTGAGGGCATATAGTTCCTCACCAACTTTGTACAAACAGCTTTTAGATCGAAAACATCGCCATCTGGCAACTCTGTTTCGTGTTTACACAGATACTGCTCAACGGTACATCTATATACTTTATTTTCGGGAATGAATTACTACATTACTCTCTGTGTCACTGACCTAAACATGTTATAAACATAAGGGAAGAAGTATCAACCCATAAAACGTGGTCAAAGGATGAATTTACTAATTATAACCATTTTAAAGAAACAATGACGCTATATTTAGCAGACGCCTATGATAAACAAGTGTGCTAGATTCCAAACTTATGATAAATGGCGTATGATAAAAATGTATCATATCCAAGAGTTATGATAAATATTTGTCATAGCTATGATTAAGTTTTGGTAATACCGGTCCTGGATTCCACACTGCTACAAAACACGACGGTGCACAACGCTAGAAAGTTTTCTATTCTAAGAACGTGAAAATAAACATTATGGGCGATACATTTTATTTAATGAGTATGGANAGTGAAAAGTTTAAAACAGTTGAAAAACATTTTCGCATACGTTTGAAAACCCTCAAAATTAATAATACCAGTGATTTAAAAAAAAAATATATAAAACTGGCATATCGGTTATAGATCATGGTATTTTTTTTTGTGTGTTTTGTGTGGGTGTTTTGTGTGTGGTGGGTGTGTGTGTGTGTGCTGTGTGTGTGTGTGTTGGGGTGTGTGTGTGTTGTGTATGTGTATGTGTATGCGTTGTTGTGTGTGGTGTTTGTATGTGTATGTGTAGGTGTGTGTGTGTGTGTGTGTGTGTGTGTTGTGTGGGTGTGTTTTTGTGTGTTTTTGTGTGTGTGTGCAACAATCGCAAGTCCTGAGATTAGTCATAATTCCATTACCTTCGTTCATAAATTATCGTAGTTTTCTTTGTCAAATTTTTATCTTGAAAATGAGAGGCGAGAGGAGGAAAGAGAAAAAAGGGAGGATTTGGTGAATGAGGGGAGAGGAGAAGGAGAAAATATGTGGCGGGGGAGATAGGAAGAAAGAAGGGAAAGGGAAGAAGATGATAAGAAAAAGTAGGAAAAAGGAAGAAATGTGGTGTTAATGACGCTTTGAAAAGGGTTTAATTAGAATGACGCTCAGCATTAATTGGTGGCGTAGAGAGAGAAGAGAGGGGAAAGGGGGGAGAGAGAGAGAGAGAGAGAGAGAGAGAGAGGGGAAGAGAGAGGAGAGAGGAGGAAAAATGAGGGGACGGTGGAAAAGAGGAAAAATCCCCACGAATGCATAATGCGCATCAAAGGGAAGGGTGCACAACCTCTCTCTCTCTCTCTCTCTCTCTCTCTCTCTCTCTCTCTCTCTCTCTCTCTCTCTCTCTCTCTCCTCCCTCCCAAACTCCCGGCTCTTCTTTTAAACCTTCTTTGGGCCTTTCATTTCTTGCTCTTTAATTTCTCATCCGTACCACAACAACTTTCTAATCTATTCCTGCTCTCCATCATGCCTACTCCCCCATCTTTTCCTTCCCCCACCACACACCCCTCCACTTCCTGCTTGATAGTGAAATCCCAGATACCCCCCTCCTCTCCCCCAACCACACACCCTTCCACCCTATTATCTCGCCACACAGGCAATAAACATCAATTTTTGTTACTACTGTTACGACACACACTATTACTATTACTATTACTACTACTCCTACACTACTACTACTACTACTACTACTTTCTACTACTACTTACTACTACTACTACTACTATACTACTACTAATACTACTATTACATTACACTACTCTACTACTACTACACACTCTACTACTACTACTACAAATCCTGCTACCCACTACTACATTTACTACTACTACTACTGCTACTACTCACTACTACTACTACTACTACTACTACTACTACTACTACTACTACTATTTACTCCTGCTATTTACTCCTGCTACTACTACTACTACTACTACTACTATACTACTACTACTACTACTACTACTACTCTACTACTACTTTTACTACTTAAATCAATAGTCAAGGGAAGTCACACATCCTCATCAATAAAATGTTTCGATTCTATCAATATTTTAAACTTCAGCTTTTTATAATACTACTAACCAAACACTCGCTCCACCACCACCACAACATCGGAAAATATACAAATAGGGCGGCAACAAAACAACAACAATAATAACAATAAATAAGGAACGTTCACTTTTTATTTGTATTCATTTATTCTCCTTCTCTGTCGCCTTTTGTCCTTCCTCCTCAAACCCCCTTCATTCCTTCCTTCTCGCGACCTTCTTCTTCACATTCTGATTAAAAAACAGGGGGAAGGAGGAGAAGGAGGAGGAGAAAAAGAAGAAAGGAGGAGGAGGACGTATAGGCTTGTTCTATTATTATCATGAAAACAGGAAACTTTTTAGAGGAAACTTTATAAGGCAAGAGCCCGTAATTTGAGCCGGAAACCCCGCCTATTTTCCAGAGACTCTTGGAAGATTATTGATATGGAAGAAAGGGGTTTTAGCAGCGTATATTTCATGGGAATTTGTCGGCTGTGTAAAGAAAGGCAGGAAGGGAGGAGGGGAGGGAGGGCAGGAGTACGGGGGGAGTTTGGGAGTTGGGGAGGAAGGATGGGGAGGAGATTGAATGTTTGTGAGGATTGAAGGATGAATAAAAAGGAACAGAAGAAGAATAGGGGGGTAACAGTGGTGGTGGTGTGTGTGTGTGGGTGTGTGTGTGTGTGTGTGTGTGGTGTGTGGTTGTGCGTGTGTGTGTGTGTGTGTGGTGTGTGGTGTGTTGTGGGGTGTGTGGTGTGTTGTGTGTGTTTTGTGTGTGTTGTGTGGTGTGTGTGTGTGTGTGGGGTGTGTGGTGTGTGCGTGCGTGCGTGCGTGCGGGGCGTGCGTGTGTGGGTGGGTGGGTGGGTGGGTAGGTGTGCGTCCCTGCGTGTTTTGGTGATGAAGTGGGTCTTAACAGTACGGGGGCAGGCCAGTTAAAGTACCCCCCCCACACAAAACAGTCACACAAACACCAACACCCCACACACACACCCCCCACATGCACACACAGACACACATAAAAACACACACACACCCCCACACCCCACACACACACACTCACACACACACAAAAAGTTATGTCTGCACAATTATATTTTGCTAAGATAAACCTGAAATCTTTGAAGTATTATTATGAACATCTTATGATAACCGAGCCATGGATCAGTGTTGGCAGTCGTCTGTGTACTCATTGCAAGTCAAACAAGTCAAAAAAGTAAACATAAAGGGAGACAATGAGATGAGAAGAAAGGAAAGAGAAGGAGGGGAAAAAAGATGGATTGGGAAAAAGGGGAAAAGAACGTGAAAAAATAAGCATTATGGAAAATCTTTATTTAATGAGAAGCCCTTTATACAGGGGGTTTCAGAGGGGAATCATGTTTTTGCAGCACGCGGGCCCCAGGAATACCGAGAGGAAAAAAAAGAAATCGCAAAATACCCCCTAAAAAAGCGGGGTTGGCGATCGGCTTAATCAAAAAATAATCCTTGCTAGGAGGCTTAAAAAGGTTAGTTGGCGGCCCCGTACTCGCAGAAAAGAAGAAAATAGAAATAAAAAAACTATAAACTCCAAAATAGAAGTATTTCTCATTATTATCATTATTTCAAATTTATTTGTAAATTTTTTCAAGTCGGGTTTAAAAAGTTTATCTAATTTACTTTCTGTCGATAATTGAAAGACCTCATATATTTCAATATTCGACCCCGTTTGCCGTATTTTTTTTTTTTTTCTCTCTCTTTTCTCTCTCTTCTCTCTCTCCCCCTCTCTCTCTCTCTCTCCTCTTTCTCTCTCCTCTCTCCCTTCTCCTCTCTCTCTCTCCTCTCTCCTCCCCCCCTCTCTCTCTCTCTCTCTCTCTCTCTCTTCCTCTCCCCTCTCTCTCTTCTCCCCTCCTCTCTCCTCTCTCTCTCTCTCTCTTTTCTCTCTCCCTTTTCCCCCTCCTCTTTCCTCCCCTCCTTCCCCCCTTTTCCCTCCCTCCTCTCTCATCTCTCTCTCTCTTCTCCTTTTCTCTCCTCCTCTCTTCCCCCTTTTCTCTCTCCTCTCTCCCCTTCTTTTTCTCCTCTTTTTTCCCTCTTC
Source organism: Chionoecetes opilio (assembly GCA_016584305.1). Taxonomy (NCBI): domain Eukaryota; kingdom Metazoa; phylum Arthropoda; class Malacostraca; order Decapoda; family Majidae; genus Chionoecetes; species Chionoecetes opilio. Next base: position 281,911 of record JACEEZ010006075.1, on the reverse strand, counting down.
CCCCTCTCTCCCCTTTTCTTCCTCCTCTCTCTCCTCTCTCTCTTCCTCTCTCTCTCTCTCTTCTCTCCTCTCCTCCTTTTTTTTTCCCTTCCCCCCTCTCTCTCTCTCCTCTCTCCCCTTTTCCCTTTCTCTCCTCTTCCCTTCCTCTTCCTCTCTCCCCTTTTTCCTCTCTCCCCCTTCTCCTCTCCATCTCTCTCTTCCTCTCCTTCTCCCCCCTTCTCCCCCTCTCCTCCTCCTCTCTCTCTCTCTCTCCTCCTCCCCTTTCTCTCCTCTCTCTTTTTCTTTTTTCCCCCTTTTTTCCCCTTCTCTCTTAAATCGCCCTTGTCCCGCCCGGGCTCGCACACCATCGGAAAACCCTGGAAAGACCCCATAAGTACCTTCCCCCCTCCTTCCTCCTTCGCCCCTTTCCCTTCCTCCTTCCCTCCTTCCCTATCCCTTCCCTCCCTCCTTCATCCTCCTTCCCTCCCCCTTCCCGGGGTGAGGGACGAGGGAGAAGCAAAACCCCTGGATTCCACGCTGCTAAAAAAACACGACGATGCTCAACGCTAGAAAAGGGTTTTTCTATTTACAACGTGAAAATAACCATTAGGGCCCGATACATCTTTTTAATGAGGATGGAGAGGAGGAAGGGGGAAGATGAGCGTTTAAAGAGAAGAAGAAGACTAAACAGAAAGGCAAAGGGGGAGGAACAAAGAACAGGCGAAGGAAAGAAATAAGGGAAGGGGGAAAAAACACACCGAGGGAAAGAGAGAGGAGGAGGGAGAGAGGGTGAGGGTGAAGGAGAAAGGGGAAGGGGGAGGAGGTTTTTCAGGGGGAAATTGGGGGTAAGGAAAAAAAGAAATGCAAGACGTAAGTTCATATAGCAAAAAAGTTGAAAAAAGGAGGAGGAGGAGGAGGAGGAGGAGGAAAAAAATAAGGATATAGGAGGGGGAGGAGGGGGGAGAGATAAAGGGGGGGAAGCAGAAAGATTAAGAAAATCAGGAGGGCAAAAGGATGAAAAAGGGAAAAAAAGAGGGAGGAGAAAGACGAAAAAAAAGAATGGAGGGACGGAAAGAAAAAGAATGGGGGAAAGGGGGAAGGGTGAGGACGAAGAGGAAAAAGAAGAGAGGAAGTGAGTGAAGGGAAAAAAGAGGAACAGCTAAATAAGGCAAGCAATGAAAAGCGAAAAATTAAGTCAACAGAAAGATGGAAAGCAGAAATAAAGCGAGGACGGAAAGAACAGAGGAAGGAAGGAGAAGAGAAAGAAGAAGAACTAACATCAGATAAATGAGTGGACAAGACGAATGTTAGTGAGCAGCGTGACGAATGAGGAGGAGGAGAAAGAAGAAGATAATTACAAAGGAGGAGGAGGAGGAGGAGGATGAAAAATAAAATTTGGGCAAGAAAGTGAAACCGATAATATTTTATCCATGTTTTTTTTTTTGTCAATTTCACAGCAAGAAATAAACCGGATACATACAAGATAATATATAGGACACACATACAATGAACAGGACATAGATAAACAGTGGTGCCATTAAACATGCGATGCACTTCATTGATCGACCACAGGAACACTGCCAGCCTCGGTAAGGCATTGGAACACTACACACAATCTCAAGTCTCGATTAAACTTGATACTTGATAGTTTATTCGGCTTAGTGTAATATAATAATGTTCATAATCAATTATACAGAATATCCCAAAGCATTAGATGTAAACACAAGAATATCGCGAGCATTGGGTTTTCTCTTTCATCTTAGAGACTTAGAGACAGACAGGCATCACAGCAGCACATCCTGATTCTTCTTCTTCTTCTTCTTCTTCTTTTTCCCTTTTCCCTGTGCCCCTTGACGCTTTTATTGCTTGATAGGTCCTCTTCAACTTGTCTCCTTTTTAAACAATTTTGTAAACCCCTTTCCCCTTGGGTTATTAAAGGGTAAGTTAATGGGGATGTTTCTGCCCTACAGGATCCCCACCGGGATGTAAGGGTTGAGTACAAAAAGCTTTTTACAAAAAGCTTTTATCTAAAATTTTTCCCCTTTTTTTGTATTCTGTCCTCCTTTTCCGTAATAGTTGGTAGGAAAGAAATTTTTTCCCAGACTTTCTTTCTTTTGGGTAGGTTTCCATACCTCTTTTTTCCAGGGCAGACATTGAGTTCCTTTGTATTTTTCGTCTTATAAATTTACGTTGCGGGAGGAGGGAAGGGTGGGGTGAAGTCTTGATCTTTCCTACCTGCTCTATGACACGCATTTTACCTGTAGTTTTACAGCTCAATAAATATTTTCCCTCCCCCTGTCTCTCCTTCACGTCCACCACCTTCCACATCCCCTCTCGTTTCCACTTCCCCCACTCGTCACCAAATTTTTCCCTTTCCCTCCCCACAACCCAAATCACCCGCCACCTTACCATGGATTTGACGTCCGTAAGAACCCCGGTAAACTACGAGTCAGGGATTCCCCCTCCACGCTTTAAGTTAACTCAGCTTTGCCACCCCTTACATCAGCTTAAAAAACCGATGAAACAAAATACACAGGGATGACGATACAACACCGCCACAACCTCAACAACTCGGACAAGAGACATGGGGCCCCTTTTAAGGGCTTTTCTCTCTTTCAAATTTATTTTTTTTTCTTCCAATGGGGCCCCTCAGGGTGGCAAGGTTGGGAGAGACGCGAGCTTGCAATGTGCAGAGTCCCGCGCATTCAGTCAGCGGTTTTGGTCCCCCCAGTTCATGCGACTGGGGGCGCTTTGTAATCAATAACCTTGAGTTGGTATTTCAAAATGTCTAGATAGGATGAAAATCTTTTTCTTCTTCCCAAAGGGAGGAGAGAGAGAGAGGAAGAGAGAGGAGAGGGGAGAGAGAGAGAGAGAGAGGGGGAGAAGAGAGGAGGGCAGGGGGTTTAAAAAGGGAGGAGGAGAGGAAGACAATGAAAAAAAGAGATTCTCACACGGATTAAAAAAGGGGTTTTATGTGGGAGAAAAACGGAGAAGTTTGCAGTGCTCCTCCTCTCTCCTCTCCTCTTCTCTCCTTCTCTCTCTCTCTCTCTCCTCTCTCTCTCTCCTCCTCTCTCTCTCCTCTCTCTCTCTCCCCCCTGTCACTATACTTTCAAATGCCCCCGGGAAAAAAAAAACCAAACCCTCATTAAACTTGAAAACTTTTTAACTTCCCCGCATGCCTGGCAAAAGTGATCTCCAGGAACACACGAACCACGTGGGAGGGACTTTACTGCCCGGGCAACTTTCCGCCTTAAACAGCCACTGAAGCAGGCTTAAAGCAAAAGGCTTTGAAGCAGGCGGAGACGGGAGGGAAGGAGACGAGGCCCGGGTAAAACCCGGGAAGGAAGGGGGGAAGACCAGGGCAGGGAAGGAGGGGAAGACCAGGGCAGGGAAGGAGGGGAAGACCAGGGCAGGGAAGGAGGGGAAGACCAGGGCAGGGAAGGAGGGGAAGACCAGGGCAGGGAAGGAGGGGAAGACCAGGGAAGGGAAGGAGGGGAAGACCAGGGCAGGGAAAGGGGGGAAGACCAGGGGAAGGGAAAGGGGGGAAGAAGGGGGGAAGGAGGGGGGGACGAGGCAGGGAAGGAGGGGAAAGACCAGGAGGGAAGGAGGGGGCACATGAGGCCAGGCGTAGGGGAAGGCTGCATCATTTATCTGCCGGGGTTAAAAAAAACTCGGAAAGTCTTTTTGGACTTATTTTTTTTTTTTTTTTTTTTTTTTTTACGTTGAAGCCTGTAGCGCCTGTAGGCTATTATGTCTTATTGTTATTATTATTATGTCTATTAAATCTTAGGGTTCCTACAACGTATTACTCTTACCGGTGAGGTGTTTTGTGGCCAATCAGTTGTGAGTTTTGGGTGGATAATTTTTAAATGTTGAACGAAAGGCACCCCAAAAAAAAAAAAAATTTAAATGAAATTTTAAAAATTAAGTTAAATTTAAAAAAAGTTAGTGAGTCGGGTGGACATTAAATTTTTATGTGTTGAAAACGAAAAACTCACCAAAAATACCCAAAAAAAAAAGATCATACAAGTTTATTTTTTTAAATTTAAAGTTGAATTTGAAATTTTTACAAAACTTTATTTCATTTTTTTTTTCCACCCGCAGAGTTTATACGTGATTTTAATTACTGGGGTTTCACCGATTTAAAAACACACGATCCGAAACCGAGCCCTAATTTTCCCTTTTTGTTTGACCGGGAATAATGAAGGGAGGGTTTGGGTTTTCTTGGTGATTGGCGAAGGTGTGAGGGAAAAAGGGAACAAGAAAGGAGGAGGAGGAGGAGGAGGGGGAGGTAACGGAAAAATGGAATAAATATGGAAAAATACCCAAAGCCCCCCCTCCGGGCGGACTTTTTTGACTAGCTCCTGCGGAGGGCTATTGGTGGGGGGTTCGGGGCCCCCCACCTGTGTTTGGTGGGCCAAAGGCCCCCCAAAAACAGACCTCCAAAAGCCCCCCAACTTTCCCTGAAACAATCACCCCCAAAAAATTACTCACCCATTTCCATACCCCCCCCACCCCTTCACTCACCCAAACCCCTGACCCCCCACCCATTCCTCACCCATTTCCCTCACCAACACCCATTCACTCACCCCTACCCCCAAACCCCCCCACCTTTCCCTCACCCATCACCCCCAAACCATCACTCCCACCCATTCACTACCCATCACCCACACCCATTACCCATTACCCCACCATTCACTCACCCATTACCCATCCCCCTTTACATCAAGGTTTCCTAAATTCTCGCAACCCACTTTTTTTCTCACAATTCTCGCTAATAGGCTGCTAAAAAAAAAAAAAAATGATCGGATCATCTCATACGTAGGCTTAAACTTCCCCTGCTCGACTCGGTTTCCAAAAAATGTGCCATATGATGGGATTTCCCGCCACGGGGGGCGGAACCTATAGCACACACACACACACACACACACACACCCCACACACCACACACACACCCCCACACACACACACACACACACCACACACACACACACAACACCCCACATACACACAACACACCACACACACACACACAACACACACACACACACACACACACCCCACACACACAGACATACACACACACTTTCGTTATATTATTATAGAAGGAAGAAAATGAAGGAGATGAGAAGGAAAGTATAGATGGGAAAGCAAGCAGCCGTTCACCACACATGAACACTCAGGCGTCTCAGAGAACACAGGGCGCGAGTACATAAGGAAGGTTTGGGTGAGTCAAACTTTCTCTATTATTTATGGTGGAGTTACATCAAAGGGGTTAAAAGTCTCTCTCTCTCTCTCTCCTCTCCATCCTCTCTCTCATCTCTCTCTTATCCCTCTCTCTCTCTCTCTCTCTCTCTCTCTCTCTCTCTCCCTTCTCTCTATTCTCCTCTTTCTCTCCACTCTCTCTCTCTCTCTATCTCTCTCTCTCTGTTGGCCGTCGTCATATATGGCTTCTGTATCATCTATCTCTCTCTTCCTCTCTCCTCTCTCTCGTCTCTCTCTCTCCTCGCTTTCTCTCTTCTTCTCTCTTCTCTCTCTCTCTCTTCTCTCTCTCTCTCTCTCCTCTCTCTCTTCTAGCTCTCTCTCTCTCTCTTATTGTCATATACTTCACGTCAATAATACTCTCTTAAAATAACCCAATCATGTCACACCGTTCTCGTGGACTCGTACGCTTCCTGGACACTCGTAAAGACGCAGCTCACGATCACCCAACGACTCGTGCCTCGCTGACCACTGCATCGACTTGATCTTTCTTGCTAATAACTCGTAGTGCAAATAAGTCAAATGATCTTTCTTGCAAATAAGTCGTAGTGCATATCTTAGGGTAGTTTTCATGATTACTCTCTCTCTCTCTCTCTCTCTCTCTCTCTCTCTCTCTCTCTTCTCCGGCTTCTCTCTTTTCTCATGTCATTTTTCGTAATTTCGCCCTCATTCTTACACGTAGGTTTTTAATTAAGTTCCTCGGTTTTTTCTTTTTTAAATTTTTGCAAAACTTTAAACCCATTACAGTGTCTTTTTTCTTGTTTCTCTTTCAAATTTCACTTAATCTCTCTCTCTCTCTTCTCTCTCTCCTCTCTCTTCTCTCTCTATCTCTCTCTCTTCTCTCTCTCTCTCTCTCCTCTCTTTTCTTTTCTCTCTCTCTCTCTCTCTCTCTCTCTCTTCTGTTTCCTTATCTCTCGTCTGGTGTAAAGATGTCATGGTTTTTCCCAATTCCTTTTGTTATTTGTCACTGTCTCGGTGTTGTTGTTGTTGTTGCTGTTGCTGGTGGGTGTTGTTATTAGTTTTGGTGTTGGTGTTGGTGTTGGTTGCTGGCTGCTGGTGTTGTTGTTGCGTTTTTTTATATTTTGTTCACTAGAGACGAAGTAAAGGGATCGTAATAAAGAGGAACTTTTGGGTGGAATGGAAGAAGAAAAATGCAAAGGAAAAAAAAAATACCAATAGGCAGAAGAGGAGGAGGAGGGGGGAGGAGGAGGAGGAGGAGGAGGAATATACATAGAATAACAGACACCAGGAGACCCTTGGTCCATGACGAGGGTATCTGCTGAGCTACATACTGCTAACTATCAACTACATGTAAGAAAAAAAGTTGGAAAATGATACCAGTCCCTAAAGAAGATAGGAACATGGAAGTTTCGTAGTGGAGGAGGAGGAGGAGAGAGGAGGAGAGGAGGAGGAGGAGGAGGAGGAGGAGGAGAGGAAGAGGAAGATGAAAGGAAGAGGAGGATAGGGGCGGAGGAGGAGGATTAATAATTACAAGGAGAACAGACACAGGAGACCTTTGGGCCATAGCGTTTTATTTCCCTCCTGCGGGGGGGCTGTTGGGTTCCCCTTCCCCAAACCACCTGTTTTGGTTTTCCCCAAAAGGCCCCCAAAAACCCTCTCCTCCCCTTTTTCCCCCCTGGAAATCTCCCCCCACCCTTCCTCCCCTGTCCATCCCCCCCCCCCCCTTCCCTTTTCCCCCCTTCCCCTTCCCCCCACCCTTCCTCCCTCCCTCCCACCCCCTTCCTCCCTTCCCCATCCCCCGAACCTATTCCCCCAACCCTCCCCCCCCCCTCCTCCCACCCCTTCGTTAAACCTTTGCCCCCCCAAAACTTCCCCATTACCCCACCTTCCCTCCCCTTCCCTCACCTTACATAAATTTCCCCTTCCCCCCCCCACTTTTTTTTCTCCCTTCCCCTCGCTTGGGTCTTAAAAAAAAATTGTCCCCTCTCTCCTCTTCCCTCCCCTTTCGATCTTTCCAAAAATTTCCCCATAAGGTTTCCCCGGGGGCCAAACTCTCCCACCCCACCCCCCCCCCCCCCCCAACACCCACCAAACCTCAACCCCCCCACAACATAACCACCCAAACCCAAAAAACCCAATCACAAAACAGCAAAAACCAAAAAAAACCAACAAACAAAAAAAAACCCCGGTTAACAAAAAAAAAAAGGCGCTGGGGGAAAAATGGGTGGGGGGAAAAAAAGGGGCAGGAAAAGAAACTGGGAAAAAACCCGGGGGAAGAAAAATTTGGGGAGCAAACTTTCCAAGGGGAAAAAAAAGAAAAAGCCCCAAAGGGTTTAAAAGTTCCTTTTCCCCCCCTTTCCCGGGAAAAACCCTTCTCCCCTTTCCAACCCCCTTTCCCTTTTTCTTCCTCCTTTCTCCTTCCTTCACTTCCCAAAACCCCCTCCCTTCCCCCGACTTTCCTCCTCCACTCCCTTCCCTCTCCTTTGCCCTTTCTTTTTGTTTTTCCCTTGTCTATAAAAATTCTTTCCTTATTATTCCTGCCCCTTTTTCTATTCCCCAAAAAAATCCTGGTAAATTCTTTTTTTCTTTTTCTCTCTCTCTTCTCCCCAAAAGACTAATTCCCAAAATCCTCTCAAACTCTCTCTCTCTCTCCTTCACATTGTCTTCTTCCCCCTTCTCCCCTTAAAAATCCCTCATTAAACCCCTTCTTTTAACCCCGGCCGTTTCCCTCGTCCTCCATCAAAACTCTCCTCTCCACTCATCTTGCCTTTTTCTAATCCGGTAAAAAGTAAAATTTTCTTTCTTCCAAATGCCCATGTCATTCTTAGGGTTTTCATAACCCTTCTCTCTCTCTCTCTCTCCTCTCTTTCTCTTTTCTTTCCTTTCCTCCCATCATTAAACTAATTTCTAACAAAAATGGGAAAGGCTTTTTAAATTAATTTTCCTTTTTTTCCCCCTTTTTTAAAGGAAAAAAAAAAATTTTTCTTGAAAAAAAAAAAAACTTTAAAAAACCCCTTACAGGTCTTTTTCGGTTTCCCTTTTTTTCCACTTAATTCTCTCTCTCTTTTTTTCTCTCTCTCTCTTCTTCTCTTCTCTCTCTCTATTTCCCCTTCTCTCTTCTCCCCCTTTTCTCTCCTTCTCTCCCCTCTCTCTCTTCTTTTCTCTCTCTCCTTTCTTTTCCCTTTATCTTCTTGGGGGAAAAAGAGTCAGGGTTTTTTCCCCAATTCCTTTTTTATTTGTCACTGCCCGGTGTTTTTGTTGTTGTTGCTGTTTTGGGGGGTTTTTTGTTATTAGTTTTGGTGTTGGTTTTGGGTTGTTGGTTGTGGCGGCGGGGTTGGGGTTGTTGGGGTTTTTTTTTTTATATTTTGTTCACTAGAGACGAAGAAAAGGGATCGTAATAAAGAGGAATTTTTGGAGGAAAATGGGAAGAAGAAATTGAAAAGGAAAAAAAAATACCAATGGGAAAGAAGAGGGGGAGGAGGAGGGGGAGGAGGAGGGGGAGGGGGAAAATATCCCATAGAATAACAGACACCGGGAACCCTTTTGGGCCCTTTGACGAGGGTATCTGCTGAGTTACATACTGCAAACTATCAACTACATGTAAAAAAAACATTTGGGAAAAAATGATACCATGTCCCCAAAGGAAATAGGAACTGGAAGTTTCGTAGTGGAGTTAGGAAGGAGGAGGAAGGAGGAGGAGGAGGGAGGAGGAGGAGGGAGGAGGAGGGGAAGGGGGAAAAAGAGGAAGAGGAAAGGAGGAGGGGGAGAAAAGGAGGAGGAGGATTAATAGGATTACAAAAGGAGAACAACCCAAAAAGGAGACCTTTGGTCCATAGCGAGGTATCTCCCCAAAATTTTACATACTACTAATATCAACTACTTGTAAGAAAAAACATTTGGGGAAAATGTTACCATTTCCCAAAGAGGTAGGAAATGGAAGTTTAATGGGTCCCAGAATAAATTAGGATATGAAAAATACAAAATAAAACTACCACTCCATCCCAACAAATTTCGATAGGGGGGACTAGTAAAAATTTCGCAAAAATCAATCCCCTTTTATTTTACAGTGCGCGTAAACCCTGTTATAAAATTTTATTTTATTGTTTTTTGGCTCCCCCAACATTTGCTGGTAACTTGTTCCATCGTAAAACGACCCCTAACATTGAAAAATTTTTACGGGACTGGTGTGAAAACCCTTTGACCTTTTGTTTTTAAAAACCATTTTTTTCCCGTTGTCATTTGAGTTGAAACCCCTCAAAATGGGTTTCCTCTTGAAATGACCTTTAAAACCCTTTTTTAGGATTTTAAAAAGGTTTCTTCAAGCCCCCAGGGAAATTCTACGCCCTTTAAGGAAAACATTTTAAATTTTCCGCGTCCTCTCTTCATAAGATAAATTTTGGGGGGCAGAGTTTGGAAATTTTTGTTTTTTTTGCTCTTCTTTGCACTGTTTCCCAATTTTGGGCTTAAATTTTTTTACAAAACAGGGGGGGACCGAATTGAACGGAATATTCCAAGTGGGGCCCCTAACCAAGGGAAGTTTAATTGTGTCATAACTTTCGGAAAGTTTTATGTTCAAATTTACTTTTAATAAAGCCCAACATAATATTTCCCTTTTTTACTGGACCCTAGGCAATGCGAACTGGTTTTCAGATCTTTCTGATGATGACCCCTAGATCCTTTCCTGCGTACTTCTTTAAAACGATTTTTTTGCATTTGATAGTTATATTTGGGAGGTTACGGGGGCCCTATATGCATTATTTTTACTATATCGGAATTGAATTTTAATACCATTTTTCACCCCAATCTGATTTTTTTGTCGAGATCACTTGTATGAGTTCGCGTTTTCTCTAGTTATGTTTTACCGCCAAAATTTGGTTTTCCACTGAAAATTTTGAAAATTTTGATAAAGCCCCCCCCCCGGGCCCAAAATCGTTGTATATATCAAAAAAAGAGTAGGCCCCAAAGCCCCGACCCTGAGGCCACCCCACTAAGTGACATCTAACCAATCAAGGGCCCACCATTTATTACTCCCCCGTTGTTTACGATTTGAAACCAGTGCCAATCCATGAACAAAATTCCCTTCTTCAGCCATGTCCCCTTAGTTTGGCCCAACAGCCCGCTTTTTAGGAAACTGTACGAAGGTTTTTCAAAAATAAAGGGTTTAATATTACATCCGGGGAAATTTTAGCGTCCCATTTTGAATAAATGACATTAAAAAAATCGAGTGGGTTTGGGTTAAAAGCGGGATCTCTTTTTTTCAAACCCAAGCGGGGGATTTTAAAGTATTGAGTTTTTTGTTTTCGAAAAAAGCCCACTTTTTTTAAATCCCGCAATATTTTCTCAAATATTTTTAACAACACGGACGTTAGACAAATTTGGGCGATAATTTATTTTTGCGAGGCTTTTACTCCCTTTCTTAATTGGGTTTTGTAACTTTTAGGTTAATTTAAACTTTACTGGGAACATTTTTATCACATAGCGATTTTTTAAAAATTAATCTTTAAGGGGGAGCAAAAAAGTTGACTTTGGCCTTTTCGCGAATAGTTTTGGGGGGCGGATTTGCCCAAACCCCCACGGGATTTTGCGGGGGTCAATTTCAGAAAAATACTTGGGAAATTTTTTCGTCTACTGTTATCTCTCCTTTTAAACCAGTTTTCCCCTTTCGGGGTCCTCCCATACATTTTTTTCCCGGTTTTCGGTTTAAAGGGAGTTTCCCGTCTTCTTTAATAAATACCGCATTAAAGTATTCATTTAGTTTCGAAAGCCCTACTCTTAAATTTTCATTTACCAAGATATTAAATTTTAAACTTTTCAGTGGTTCCCCTACTTGTTTTACGTTTTTCTTTTTCGAACGTATTGAAAAAAAAAACCTTTTGGGTTTTATTTTGGGTTCCTTTTCAATTTTTCTTCATAACCCCCCGCCTTTTTTGACTTAATTTGTCCTTTGCAAGGGGACGTTTTTTACGTCATTTTTACTCTAAATGCCGTTTTGGCCCTTTGATGTTTTTAAACTTTATCCCCTCGGGGGCTTTTTGGCCAATGATTGGGTTTGGGTCTCAAAAACATCCAACCCGGGGGCGTTTAGTTATTCAACCCTTTTCTTAAAAACCAAAGGGAAAAATGTTTTTTTCCCCCCACCCATTGGAGTTTATTAGGAATACATTACACATGTTTTCCCCCCCTTATTTCCATTTAGTAGGTCAAACCATTCAACCCTTTGCTTGGGACCCTGCTGATATTCGGGGAAAAACTGCTTTATTATAATTTTGGGGGTAAAAAACCGATTTTCTGTGATGTCCCAAAATTGCAATTTATTTCCGCAAACTGATTTTTCCCGTTTATCACTGTTTTTCCCAAAGGTTTACCTAATCGCAGTAATCAATCAGACAAGTCGGTTTTGAAAAATAAAAATTTAAAGGGTTTCTAATTATCCCCTTTTAGGCTCAACCCGGGCCCCCTGAAATTTTAAAAATATTTTTTCACCAATCAAGCAATGCATACCTTCTCTATCGCAAATTATTATCCCGTTTTTTAGGAGGTTTTGGTTTAAAAAAATCCACAAATAATTTTATCGTTTATTAGGTTTACAACTTTACTGATCCCCGCATAAAAGGAGGGAATCTAAATTCCGCATTAGATTTGGGAGGACGAAAATATTGTTCCAAAAAGTTACAAAATTTTCCGTTTAGCTTTTAAACTTTGGGGGTAGACTGAGTCAAAAGATCTTTTCTTACTTTTTTCGATTTCGATTTCTTGCAAAATTTTTTAAATAAAGAATGCACCTCCACCTGCTTTATGCGTGCGCCCAATTTTGGAATGTTTATAAACCTGGAAGGCTATTTCAGGGATTTAAAAGGGTTTTTTTTTTGTGTTGACCCCAATCTCAGTGAAAACGACGATAATTTGGGGTTTTTGGCCCAAAAACGATCTAATAATTCGTTTCGCCTTTTTAAAAAAATGTTCTGGGGATTTGTTTTAGAGTAATTTTTTGTTCCTTGAAGTTTTGGAACCTTTCGTGGGGTTTACCGGGAGGGCGTCACGGTCCACTTTTTCCCGGGCTTTATTTAAATTTAAATTTTTTATTTTGCGGAAAACGGGACGTGACCCAGCGTTGCTGTGGGGAAGAAAGGGGGTTTAAAAAGAGCTGCTACCGGGGCCCTCCCCCTCGTCGTTTTTTGATCGTAAAGAAACTTTATCATTTAAACAGACTCCAATCGGCATGCCCCACGGGGTGAGGTGGGTCCGTTTACCCCAAAAAAGGGGTGGAAAACCTCAAACCCGGGTGGGAAACCTCGTAGAAATTTTCCCCGAAGTTTGGAAAATCCACATTCTCCCGTGCACAAAGACCCCCCCAGCGGTTTTTTTGCGCTGAACGCCCCCTTTTCGTAAAAAACCTTTTTCCACTCCTTGGGCCGGGGAGGGAAAAACCCGAAATAATGATTGATTAGTTTTTTTCTTGGGAATTTTTCCGGGTTAAATTTCCCGTACTTGGGCCAAAAATTTCTTCAGTCCGCTACTGTACAAAGTCGTTTTTTCCTGCAGGGGGACATAGAGGGGTTTTCGTTAGTGTTCTTTTTGACGTCATCGCAGGGTGCGTGATGTCGTCGAGTTTGCTCCTGGGGGAAAAAGAAGCGCTTCCCAATTTTCATCGGACCCTAAAAACAAAACTCCACCCATTTTTTCCTCGGAGAAATTTAGTCCCCGATCAATCTGGTTTTCATGTAGTCTTCCTTCATTTCCCCCAGAACCTGAAAAAAATTTTTGTAATTTTTGGGTCGTTAGGGGCGGCCTTTAATTTCTGTTGGGCTTCGTGCTCCTCTTTTTTACGGGGCCAAAGGGAAACAGGGGAAGGAGAAGAAAGAGGGGCGGGGGGGGGAGGAGGGGGCTGGCGTAGAGGAGTGAAAGGGGGAGGGGAGGACGGGAGGGGGAAAGGGGGAGGAGGAGGAGGAGTTGGAGGGGGGGGAGGAGGGGGAGGAGGGGGAGGGGGAGGTGGAGGGGGTGGAGGAGGTGGAGAAGGGAAAGGGGGGGGAAGGAGGAGGAGGGAGAGGGGGGAGTGGAGGAGGTTTGGGGGGGTTTGGGTGAAAAATAGAAAGGGATGTGGATACGGTTGGGCCGGGTAGATTTTAAAGGAAGGGGGGGGATCTTTAAAGGGATAGGGGGTGCGGGGGAAAATCTGGGAGAGGAGGAGGGAGGAGGAAAGGGGGGGGGGAGGGAAAGGGGGTGTTTCTCGGGGGGAAAAAAAAGGGGAAAAGGGGGCGAAGAGGAGGGCGAGGTGATGGAAGGGGGTGGGGGGGGTGGAGGTAGTGAAAGGCCAAAAAGTTCCGTAGAAATGTCCCTAACTCTCACGGAGACTGTCCCGACTCTTCTTTAGATCATTTGCAGTGCGAGGGTTTTTTCTTGCTTGTTTTGGGCAAGACACAAAAATCCCCAAACAGCTGTGGATTTTTATGAAATATTGTGGTGCGAACTTTTCCCTTGCAAAAAGGAACCCCTTGCGTAAAATGGAAGGGATGCTGGGAAAAAAAATATTTTGCGCTGCGGGGATTTTAAAAAAAAATGTACGGGAAAATCGAATTAAAAAAAACAAAAACTTTTTAAAACAAAGTGATGCGCTATGGTTTTTTCTGTTTGGGAAACGTGGGCGCCGCGCTCTCTCTCCTCCCCCCCTCTCTCTTTTCTCTCTCTCTCTCTCTCTCTCTCTCTCCTCCCTCTCCCTCTCCCTCTCCCCTCTTCTATCCCCCCCTCTCCCCCTCCGGATGGATAGGAGGGACGCCCGGGTTTAAACTCAAAAATAAGGGGTTTGGTCGTCCCCCCGGGAATACTTTTCTCAAAAACTGAGTGGAAAAAACCACACCTTTAACCCTTTTTTAAAAAGCCACGAAAGCTATAGGGTAGCACTAACAAAAAAAACGTTTACGTTTTTTAAAAAAAGCATAAAAAAATTACAAAAGGACATAGACCCCTGCAAGGGTTAAAAAAAAATTGTTTTTATACTATCAATGCGTTTCACGGGGTTTTTCACGTGGGGTGTGTTTTTGTGTGGTTTTTGTTGTAGTAAAATTTTAAAGCTCGCCGTATTAAAAGAAATGCAAGGTTTTGTTTTCGACGGGAAAAAAACTCTAAAGAAAATTTCTTTTTCCCTGATTTTAAAGGGCGTAGGGGCAGTGAGAGGTTTTGGTTTCGGCTGGAGGGCCAGGGTTTTCACTTCCCTTTCCCTGGTGGTGGCGAGAAGATGAAAATGAAGAGGAGGAGGAGGAGGAGGAGGAGGAGGAGGAGGAGAAGAAGAAGAAGAAGAAGAAGAAGAAGAGGAAGAGGAGGAGGAGGAGGAGGATGTAAGAGGGATAGGGAGGCAGATGGTGGGAAATTTTTAAATTTTTGGGTTTTTACTGTTCTTGGGTTTTTTTTGTTTTTTTGTTTTTTTCTGTCCCTTGTCCCCAAAAAACAGCGCAAAAAGAGAGGAGAGATAAAAGAGAGGGGGAGGGGAGAAGAGAGAAAAGAGAAAAGAGGGGGAGAGGCGAGAGAACAAAAAAAAAAATGAAAAAGTTTATTTTTTTTTACAAAACGCCAACGAAAAACGAAAAATTTCCCTCAAAAAACCCCCACCATCACAACAACAACAACCACAACCACAAACACAAACAATAACAAATTTCACCAAAGGCAAGTTTTTCACACCCTCCGATTCTCACTTTCCCGGGGCCCTACAATCACATTATACAGTCGGAAAAATTTAAACCGACAAAAAAATAATTTCAAAGGGGAATAGTTTTTTTAAAGAAAAGTAAAATGATTTGTTTAAAAAGGTGCCCAAGGGCGTCGAAATGCAAGGGGGAAGGGGGAAAAGGGGAAGGAAAAGGGGAAAGGGGAAAGGGGGAAAGGGGAAAGGGGAAGGGAAGGGGAAAGGGGAAAGGGAAGGGAAGGGAAAAAGGGAAGGAAAAAAGGGAAAAAAGGGAAAGGGGAAGGAAAGGGGAAAAAGGGGGGAAAGGGAAGGGAAAAGGGAAAAAAAGGAATAAAGGAAAAAAAAGGAAAAAAGGGGAAAGGAAAAAAATTTTTTAAAAAAAAAAAAAAAAGGGGGGGAAAAAAAAAATTGGGGTAAAAAGAAAAAAATTGGGGGAAAAAAAAGGCCCTTCCTTCCCTCCACCACCACCACCACACCACCACCACCACCACCCTCTGCCTCCCTGTTGAGCTGTTTGTCCCGTCTCTCTCGCGGCCAAGACGAGTGCGCCGCCAGTCACGCGTCAAGGATCTCCGCCAAGAGGTGAAGGATCAGGCACGCGAGGCCACGGTTCCCCGCCGCCCGTTGCTCCTCATTAAGACGTAACAGGTAGATAATGAAGCGTCTTATTGAGGTGCAGAGGATGCCACTAAGCACGCCTCAGGGCACACTGAGCTGCTCGTGTTAAGGGTTTGACCTGCACTTGTTGTGATGTGATAAACTGTCATTGCACCGCCAGGCTTGCACCGCCAGGCATCGGTGCAGGGCCTGAGGGGCGGCAGGTATACCCCACCGCCTCCCACACCCCATCACCCACACCATCCACACCATCCACACCACCCAGATCTCTCCACCTTATTTCCCCGAGGCTGGCAGGGAGGGACATATTTCCGTAGTTTGGTGGAGGTGAGAGCGAAGTGAAGCCTTGAAGAAGCAGGACGCCCCCGCCGAGGCCTCCTGTCTGTGATCGGCTGTCGCGCCGGCTGAACACAAACTTTGATATCGTAATTAATATCCTAATTTATGGGCCAACTCCAGCTATTATTGATTTCGGTGATGTTCTCTGTGTACCTTGACCTCTACCGCGCCCCAAAGATACCCTTATGACACGTAAATGAAATTAAAGTCAAAGAAATGTACGAAAGTAACAACAACACACTAATTCCCTAGATCAATAGACTTTTAATGATAGTCAGTTAATCTTGCTTATTCCTACCATGTCAAAACACTTGAGTTACAAGACGTAGATAATGAAGGACAGCTTAAAAGAGAAAAGCTCTATTCACACATATTCCTTTACAAGCCCAGGAAAAAGGGGAAGGACAAGATTACAGGCTGATGGATGACAACTCGGGGCCTGAAAACAGCGGTGCAGACGGCAGGATTCTGTTATTGAGAGCCACGCGGGCGGCGAGGGACACACGAACCCTCTCTGCCCTCCCGCCCGATACAGCGACCCGTTCCGCTCAGTCATTGCCGATTGAACTTCAGTGTTCGTGTCTGATATTGCTACATGGAAGAGCATGTGTTTGTATAAGATATGTGCTCTCTCTCTCTCTCCCTCTGCTCTCTCTCTCTCTCTCTCTCTCTCTCTCTCTCTCTCTCTCTCTCTCTCTCTCTCTCTCTCTCTCTCTCTCTCTCTCTCTCTCTCTCCCCCCCCCGCAGCACCCGGTAATCATCGCTTTATTAGCTGCTCCATTACCTGGGTGACTGGCCTGGCCTCGTTCGTGAATATACGCCCCGGACCGTCCCGCGAGCCAGATGGCCTCGCAACACATCAAAGAAACCTCAGAAGCCCCGCAAATCAATCTCCGGTCCGGCAGATCAACGACCTGAGAGAATAAAACGGGAGCAAAAACACGGCACCGAAAAAACTGAAAAAAAATGTAAGCGAGTTTTGTCGGTGCAGAGAGAGAGAGAGAGAGAGAGAGAGAGAGAAGAGAGAGAGAGAGAGAGAGAGAAGAGAAGAGAGAGAGAGAGAGAGAGAAGAGAAGAGAAGAAGAAGAGAGAAGATTATGAGAGAGAGACAGAGAGAGACAGAGACAGACGACAGACAGACAGACAGACAGACAGATTAATTTAGATTCAGATCAATTTATTTCAACAGGGTAGTGGCTATTAGAGACATAAAGAGAGAGAGAGAGAGAGAGAGAGAGAGGAGAGAGAGAGAGAGATGAGAGAGACAGAGGAGAGAGGAGAGAGAAGAGGAGAGAGAGAGAGACGAGAGAAGAGAAAAAAAAAAAAAAAATCTAACTGAGGTAAGTTGGCTACGTGTTGCGCTTTTCTCTTTGTCTTTGTTCGTCGTCTTTTCTTTTAAAAGGAGGAGGGGGAATGTCGCCGGCAAGAGTACAACCATATCTCTCTCTCTCTCTCTCTCTCTCTCTCTCTCCTCTCTCTCTCTCTCTCTCTCTCTCTCTCTCTCTCTCTCTCTCTCTCCACCACCTGCCCTTCGCCACGCACTTATTTCATTCATAGGAAAACAATGTGCATGAAATTTGCTTTTCCATTTCCACTTCCAGGCTTCGGCAAATGAAGCAAATAGATGAAAAATTAGAGAAAATGATATAAATTGAATATGTATGGTAAGAAGCAAAGAATGTGATGAAATTAGGGAAAGAAAAAAAAAACCAGGAGAAAAAATTTTGGGGTGGCACACCCCCAAGAATAAATTATGGGGGGCCCACCCAAAATACGGGTTTTAAAGAAAAGAAAGGGTCTGAAAAAATTCCCCGATACCAAAAAAAATCCCCCTCCTTTGTCAAAAAAATGGAAAACGAAAAGGGAAAACAATTAAGTGTTTTATGAAGGGGAAAAGGAGGGGAAAGGGGGGGGAGGGAAGGAAGGAGAAAGGAGGGGAGGGAAAAAGGGGAGGGAGAAAATTTTTGGGGGAAAAAGGGGGAGAAAACCTGTATTGCGTTGAAGGAAAAATTTTCTGAAAAATTTTTTTTGAGAAAGCAAAAACGTTTTGAATGGGCCCTTTGAAAAAAAAAAAAAACTTTTTCTCAAAAAACCAATTGCGGGGGGAAAAATTTCCCTTACGAAAATTTTTGTTTTATTTCATGTATTTTGTTGCAATTTCATTGTTGCTATTTTTTTCTTCTTTTTTTTATTTTTTTCCATTTCTTCTTTCTTCTTTTCCCTTCTTTCCTTTTTCTCCCCCCTTTTTCTCCTCTCTCCTCCCCTATCCCTTTCCCTTCTTCCTAAATAAAACTTTGAAATTTTCCATGCTTCCCTAACCGACAAATTTTTTTTTCGAAAGTTCAAGATTTTGAAAAAATGTAATTAAACCCACAACCAACCACCCAAACAACAATTTTGTGTTTTTTTTCCTTTCCACCTTTGTTTTGTCAAATTTGACACCGCTGTAAATTTTAGCAGCTTCCAAGAGTCCGGACAGTCCTGATTTATCTTTGCCGCCGAATTACAAAAAACCAAAAAAACCCTTGGGTTTTAATTAAAAACAGCTGCCCCAAAGAAAAATTAAAAAAAATTTTAGCTTTTTTTTCAAAAAGGGAAGTTTACCAGGGGGAAAAAACTCTAAGGCTTGTGTTGGATTCAGGTTTTTTAAATAAGCTGGGGGTGTTCCCACGCTTCCGGCGTTAAAACAAAAACCAAGTTTACTGTTTTTCCGTTTTTTGACCAAAAAAACCCTACAACACGATCTAATGTGGCTACAAAACCCCAAAAAACCCAATCTAATTTTTGGAGAGAGGCCCAAGGGATGAAAACCCTTTGCCAGGTTAGAAAAATTGCTCTGTTTTTTTTGGGGTGAAAAAAGGCAAAAAACGATAATTATCGCTCATTTTTGGGAAATAAGAAAAAAAACCCTTAATTTTTTTTTTCCCAAAAAAGGGCCCCTTTAAAATCAACAAAAAAAAAGTAAAGGGAAAGAAACAACGGAAGTCACACAACGAGGACTTAACCCCAGGAAGATCGGAAAATGTAAGGAAAAGGGTGTGAGGATGTTCCCACCGAGAGGAAAAATTGGTGGCTTGACAAGGAAGGCCCTGGTTTTAAATAACCGGAGACACATAAGGTCGGCATTGTTTCACCTGTTGGAACGTTAAAATATCACCTTGAAAAAAGGGATGGGCGGGGCAGCCTTCCCCCTTTCAGACTTGCCCTAAAAACGGGGGAAAAAAGTTTTAAACCATCACAATGTAGTGCAGCCCTTAAAAAAACCCAATACCCACAAGGGACACAACGGAAATAAAAAAACCCCCCCTAAACAAGACACTCATCGACTCAAAACAAGAATAGTTTGAACACAACCAGAAAAATCGGTAAGCAGCCTAAAACCTCTCACGCAGCGCCCCCCCACAAGGTCTTACGACCAACATAACGAACTCGGGTTTAAGCTTTAACTTTTTGACGATCAATTTTTGGGGGTTAAAATCTAAATGATCTTAAAAGAGTTTATTGTGTTTTCATGAACTATGATGTATTTTGGGCATGTGTGAAACCAAAGTGTGATGATCCGTATGAAAACAAAGGAAATTTAGGGAAAAATGGGGGATTTGATTTTGTCTAAAAGAACAGGAACCCTTTAAAGAGTAAAAATCCGGAGGTCTTTTAAATTGCGAAGAAACGCTATGAATTTTTTTGGAAAAAAAATAAAAAGTAGTGATAAAATTTTCTTACTATCTGAGGTATATGGACGGAGGTTGGTTTAGAAAAATTGGGTTTATCACGTTGTTTACTTTCCCTCCCAGTCACCCCGGGTATGGAAAGCCAAAAACATTTTGATGAGTTTGATGAATTATTTTATCAAATTTTTCTGACTGTTATCATTTTCTTTTGGGGTGTTTTAACGCCCATACTGGCATTTGTCTGACGTTGTAAATCGTGAGGATACAGTTAGTAATCTCCAACGAAATTGTTTTTTAATTGTGTTTTTTAAGTCTCAGGATTTTACAGTAATTCAATCAGGATGGTACACCTGCAAAAAGCTTTACGGTAAAAAAATTAGTTAAGTGTTAAAAAAATTATTTGGGAAATTTTTCGGTAGAAGGTTATGATATGGGTTTGGAAAATAACTACCACCTCAAAAAAACTTTTTGATTAAAATTACGGACGCAAAAATATTGTTAAGCATTGAAAATTTTTAAGGTTTATAATTCAATCCTTTGTATCCCGATGACACTGCGGTAACAGACTTTTTTTAGAATGTTCTTGCCGGGGTGAGCAAGCCCGAAAAGAGGTGAAGTGAATAAAGCATCTTGTGTAAGACCGGGAAGATGGAAAAATGAGAGAAAATTGAGTCGGGAAAGTGTGGAGGGTAACGGGTAAAGGTTTCATGAGGAGTGGTGACATGATGTGGATGACATAACTCACCAGTTAAAATTGTGTTTAGTAGAATCAGCTTTAAAGTTTTTTTTCACAGAGTATAAGGCAAATATTAAAAAAAGGAATAATGCTAATTGAAAGGTTTGAAAAAAACAGTGCGTTTTTGCTAGAAAAAGTATACCACAAAGCAAAAATAAACATAAAAACAAAAAAAGGTCATACAAATGCTATGATAAGAAAAGTAAAAAATACAAGAAAGAAATAACAAGGGGGAAAGGGGAAAAAAAAAATTAAATATAGTAAAACAAAAAAGAGAATAAAAAAGTAAAGACCAAAGTTTATTGGAAAATTTTAAAAAGGGTGATCAAAGAAACAAGAGAGCAAGATTTATTGACGAATTTTTAAACGACCTTTTTTAGATTGCTATTTACCGATGATGCGACTATTAACGAGGAATTAATATGAAATCATTGGTGAGAAAAACTCGTTTTTATTGAAAGCCCATCATTCTGGAGAAAAAAAAGATGCAAAAGAAAGCAAAAAAATATAAAACCCCGGGGGTGACAGTAAATTAAAAATTTACATTAATGCACGCAAGAATTACTGTGTCCCTTTTTCGTCAAACTTTCAAAAATATTGATAGGGCTTCAAAAGATACGGGTGTTTTTCCCATCAGAGTGGGCGAGGGGGTTAATAGTGCCGTTATACAAAGAACAAGGGAGACGCTAACGACACGAACAATTAAGGGGAATTACTTTGCTAGCTGTTTGGGAAAATTTTTTACATCATCAAACGATCCCCTTAAAAACAATATTCTGGGGGAAAAAATCATAAAATTTAAATGAACGCGGGCAGGTTTTAGGCGGGGAATTTTATACCGGAACCAATTTTTGTGCTAAATGTGTTTTTGACTTTTTTAGTGCAAGAAGAAAAAAAAATTGTTTTGTTGTTTTTAGACTATAAAAAGGGGCATTTGATATGGTGTGGAGAGAAGGTTTATGGTAAAAAACTTGTTGGGGTGGTTATTAACGGTAAATTTTTAAAGGGTTTTTCAAGCATGTAAAATAAATTAAGTCTTGCGAAAAAGCTGGATAACAACTGTCTGACACTTTTCGTGTAACACGGGTGTGAGACGGGGGAAAAAACCCTATCGTCACGTCTTTGTTTTTATTTTAAATGATTAAAAAAAAAAATCTTTTTGAATGTAATTGAACTATTTAAATTTCGATAATGATCTTCTAAATGTTTTTTTTAAGTTTATTAGTTGTGTATGCAGACGAACAGTGGATATGTAGTAGGAGGCAAACATAAAAACAGGCACAAACCAGCTTTTTTCATAGTTTTGTTCAAGGGGAAATTAAAATTTTAATGGTAGTAAGACTAAAATTTAGTGTTTACCCGGGGTCAAACAAACAAGTAATTAAAATTTCAAATTTGGTGGTGGGAATTTAAGAGGTATTTGGCGAGTAAAAATACTTAGTATATTTTTTTAATTAAAATGGGGGGTTTAAAAGGGGGTTTTGGGAATTAAAGGAACAAGCAACGGGGGCCCCTTGCGCGCAAATTTGGCCCCTACGAAATTGACTTGCGTTGAATTAAATTAATTGTTTAACATAGGGTTTTTACCCGTATTAACTCGATTGTAAAGTTGGGGTATAATATCACGGGGGGTAGAACTTTTACAAAGAAATATCTGAAAATATTT
>JACEEZ010006075.1:232500-257500 GCA_016584305.1 Chionoecetes opilio | reverse complement strand
CAAAAAGCCCCTGTTGACACACGTGCCGTACGCAGACCCCCGGGGGCCCCTTGGAAGGAAAAAGAAAGGAGGGGAAGGGGGGGAAAAAAATAATATATACTTCAACTGATCATTAATAGTATTCAGATCAGGGGTCGCTTTTCACGTTTTTAAAAACAAAGTCACAATAAAGAAACAACACTGTGTTATCTGGGGTTTTTAAGGCGACGAGGTATTTACCTGGATAACTTTTCTCTCTTTCCAAAGGGTTAGCGTTTGAAAGCGGTTTTACTAAGTGTTTTCCTTGTATTCTTTTTTTTTGTAGCCAGACGCCTTTTACCTGAGATCTCGTATTTTATTTGTGGCATTTTTTTGTCTCCCTCCCAAAGGGAGTGAGGGGTGGAAGGGAAAGGGCTTACGGAGCAGGACTTTTGGGGCGGGTAGGTGAAGGGCATGGGCTTTAAGGAAGCAAAGTAGGGGCTGTTTTAAAGGGGGCTTTCAAAGGGGGTTGGGGGCCATATTTAAGTGGGAAAAAAAAACTAGGAAGGTGAGGTTTCGTGTGAAAGGTGTAAAGAAAGGGAAAAAAATCTTCTCTCTCCCTTTTCTCTCTCTTCTCTCTCTCTCTCTCCTTTCTCGCAGCACAAAGGGGCGTCGAAGCTCATCAGCGCGAGGCGGCGAAGAAAAAAATGAAAACGCCAAAAATTTCGGTTTTCGAGAATGAAAATGGGTGTTCTAAAAACGGCATTTTTCATACTTGGGGGAAGAGAGGAGAGAGGGGAGAGAGAGAGAGAGGAAGAGCGAGAGAAGAGAGGAGAGAGAGAGAAAGAGAGAGGAAAGGGGGAGGGAGAGAGAGAGAAAATAATGGAAAGTAGTACGTTTTTTTAAGGATCGCCGTTGGGGTGCTCTGTTCAGGCAAGGGAAAAAAAGGGGGATAAAGATACAGGGTTTAAAGGAAAACAAGAAAAGGGGTCCAGGCACGGCGCCTCCACAACCCCCCTCTCCTTCCCCTTATTAAATATACCAAGGCTTTAGTAAAGGGAAAAATAAAATGTACTATTTGTAAAAACACTCCAGAAACCTTTTTTTTTTACCCCCTTATGTGATAAAAAAAAACTATGACTCACTTCTGTATTTTTTCAAAATCAATTTTAAAAGGGGTATTTTGAGCACCGACCCCGGCCCTTTAGGCCTGAAATTTTTTTTTGATGACGCAGCGCGAAAAAATATTGAATTTTTTTTTTAACTAAAAAAAAAATAATTTTTTCCTTCTCTTCCATGTGTAGATAACAATTAAATATCAAAAAAATAATTATGTTTTTTCCCCTTTATAAGTACCCAAAACCTTTTCCCCAAAATCTTTTTTAAAACAAAATTTTTTCTAAACAAATTACCACAGAATTAATTTCCGCCTGCTGCGGCAAGACCCTCACACACCCCCTTTCCATACCAAGGTTGCCCCAGATTGCCTTTCTTGGTCTTTCCCCATACTTTCCCATTTGTCCAACCATCGCCAGGTAGGGGAAAACCGAATTACTTTTGGGGGGCCCCTGATCGTGAAAATTTTTTATAAATTTAAAAGGGAGATCGGGATGAATCATTAAGGACTTTCATAATCAAAACAAAAAAATTTTCCCCCGTAACAGTGTTTTTTTATTATGCTTTTTTTATATAGTACTCGATTTTAAAGTAGGGTTTTGTTTTTGGAAATCTCTGGTGATTCTCATTTAGAAATTGGGGGCTCGTTGAAAGAATTGACTCGTAAACAGATAAACAACTTCTACACCCCTAACTAGGTACTATTTAATTATTATTTGGGGGATATAGCAAAGTTAATTAATTTGTTGGGGGTGACGGAAAAAGTTTTGGGGGAAAGGACCTCGGAAAATATTGGGCGTGGGGTGAAATGAAGAAAGGCGAGAAATGTGCCAGATCATGGTTATTCGCTTTTTAAAATTTTTTTTTTCTTTACTTCCATCGTTTTCAGGAGGCAATCGGAAGCGGAATCAGCCCGTCGTGCCCTCCCAAAAATTTCGAGGAGTCAGAAATAAAAAAAATGTCCTAATTTATCGCTTCGAGTTTCAGTCAACTTTTTGGCAACTATTTGTTAGGCGCTAAAAATTTTTATTTACTTTTTCCCTTCCCTTAAAACACACACCCAAAACCCACACACACACCACACACACACACACACAACACACAAACACACCACAACCCCACACAAAACACACACCACACACACACACAAAAAACACACACCACACACACACACACACCACAACCCCACACACACACACAAACACACACACACACACACACACACACCACACACACACACACACACACACACACACACACACACAACCAACACACACACACACACACACACACCCCACACACACACACACACACACACACACACACACACACACACACCCCACACACACACAAAACACACCACACACACACACACAACACACCCACACACACACACACACCCCCACACACACACAAAACACACCCCCACACACACACCACACAAAACCCCACACACACACACACACACACACCACAAAAACACAAAAACACACACACACACACCACCCACACACAACACACACACACACACACACCCACACACACACACACCACACACACACCACACACACACACACACCCCACACAACAACCACACACCCCACACACACACACACAACAACAAAACCCCGCACGCACGCACTATCACAAAAACACCCACACACACACACACAAAACACCCCACCACCCCCACCATCCACACAACCACACACACACCCCACACACACACACACACACACACACAACACACACACACAGTTAACTCTGCCAAGCTATCTCTTTGCCCTTCACTCGCCTCACCTTCTTTACACATACAAGACCATAATGTAAACTAGTCATACAATTACATATTCTTTTGTCATATATAATTTTTGGTCCATACGAAGTGGGTTACATTTTTGAGGAAATGATATTTGTTTGCACGGTCACATTTTAAAATCACGAACATTCATCATTCAAACACTTCATTTTGTTTAATGTCAACATTTTATTGCGTATTGCATTTTTTATTTTTTATTTTGTGTATTTGTATATGGTTTCATTAGTTTCTACATGTTTTACGTTCAGTGTTGGGGAATGCCGAGGCCGCGGTGGTGGGCGCGGCGTGGCGGGCAGAGCAAAGGA
Source organism: Chionoecetes opilio (assembly GCA_016584305.1). Taxonomy (NCBI): domain Eukaryota; kingdom Metazoa; phylum Arthropoda; class Malacostraca; order Decapoda; family Majidae; genus Chionoecetes; species Chionoecetes opilio. The sequence continues at coordinate 254,302 of JACEEZ010006075.1, read as the reverse complement.
CCGAACCCTGGCACACACCCACGTCAAACTCTTCATTCCGAGAAAGAACGAGACAATCACGAAAACAGATAGAAAATAAAGAAATATTGAGATACCACTTCAAGGATATTGGTAGGCAATGAAAATAAAGACGAGCGAGCCGAAGGGAAAGTTTTAACACCGCCTGACGCCCACACTGTCAAAATGCAGAAAAGAAAACAAGATACTCATCTTTCAAGGAAACCGAAGAAAATCAATAAACATTGTAATGATCAAGAACGCAGGATGGATTACCGCAGTTCACTGGTTGGCGGAGGCGTGGAGGAGCGAGGCGGGGGCGGGCAGCCTCCTGGATGGGTACGTATACACGGCCCAGCAGGGCGGGGTGGAGTGAGGAGGATGGCGCCACGAGTCACCAAGCATCACCATGGTCGCACCAATCAAGCAAACAAGCCTTGAAACCACTTGAGTGACGCGGATATTTACCAGCACCGATCAAGTTTTAGAGAAGCTGCAGTCAGCCACACAAAATGACAAGAGTTGTTAAGATGAACTTTTCGAGAAGCTGTAATCATAAGACACGCTTTGAGGAGGAAAATATGAATCTCCGTTCAACTTGCCTTGCCTTGAAGACAATGTACATCGTTAACAAGAATCCCGCGTCGGTGGTGCAGCAGTGCAGCAGCACCCCCTCAGACGCTCTACACCCCCACACTGGCCCCACAGTGTTGTTTAGCATAACATTTTGTTTAGAAAAATGCTTCACTATTTCATTGTTTCCAGCGTCTGTTTATGGCATTAGCAACTGCATGTTCACATGTATTTTCTTTCAATTTACATAATGGTTCTACATTTCTTTACTCATATTTTATATTGCAAGACATATACATAAAGCACAGATTGTCATGACGCGAGAAATCATCTTTTCAATATTTCTATCTACTCTATTTTTTTATCTATCTATTTAGCCTAATATAATAAGATATTTTTATAATATTATTATAATGAAGTTTCGGGTGACGAGAAAATCGGTATACTTGGGGTTTGTTATGCAACGTTTCCCCAAGGCATTTGGATCATCGGCTAAAAATATTTAAAATTTAATATTGTAAGCAAAAAGCGAACATCTAAAAAATTAATTCTAAAAAACAAAAAAATTTCCTTATTTTCTAAAATACTAATAATAAATAAAATATAATTTTTACTTAAGGGGCCCTTTGGTGGTAGCTGTCTGAGTTGGTGGGGACTGAATGAACACTTTTTTTGTGGGTGACTTTCAGTTGTGTGGGGCGATCGAACCGAGAGTCGGGCAATCGAAACATTTGGTAGTCTTTTGATTAAGTAGTGTTGTAAAAAGGACGGGTTTATTAAGATAGGGGACAAGGTTTGAGTGTATAGTTTTTTAATAATTTAGTGCCTAGGGTAGGTCCCTTTGGATAGGATACTAAAGCTTTCATAGAAAAAGGGGATCTAAATCATGTGGGGACGGTTTGAGATTGCGAAGGTGAAGAAAGGGGTCGACCAGTACGTGCAGAAACCCCTTTTATGCTCAGAAAGCCAAAGGGTTAGATTCCTTGTCGTCTCGCCGACGTATCTAGCGTTCAGCAGAACTTTTAAATTTCTAAATTATGTTAGAAAAAGGGCTTTAGGTAAGAGTTTTTAAATTTTTGAAATGATTTCTTAGGGAAAGAGAATTTTAAAAATAAATTAAATTTGAGTGGGAAAGATGGACTTAAGTAGATCATTGAGTTTTTCCGAATGGGTAACTAGAGGGCCATAAAGGGGGATTTTAACATAGGGGTCTAAAGGGGTTGGGTTCGTTCGACTCGGGTTGAACTTTTATCTAAGAATTTTGAGATGATTTTTTCAATAATTTGAGGGGGTACCCATTTTTTTGGGAAAAAAATTGGAAAGGGAAATTTTGACCTTTATAAAGAAAACCAATAGTGAGAAATATAGCATTGTGTAGTAGGGTTTTAATAGTTATTTTAAAAATTTAGGATAAATGAAGCTATTGAGTCCTAAACCAGTGAAAGTGGGTTTTCTATAGTGGGTGGTAAGGTAATTATTTTTACGAGACTGGATGTCAAAAAGGTAGTGTGATTTTTTTCAATTTATATGTGAACTTAATATTTGGGTGCTGAGAATTTAGGTACTCAGAAATAAGGGAATGGTCGGTTTTTTAAAAAAGTAAAAAAGTGTCGTTACATATTTTTAAATAAAATTTTAAAAAAAATTTTTAGGACAGTTAGACAGCCACATGTCCATGGTGACATAAAAAAGCTTTAGAAATGAAGGCCCCGGGCACGATCCCATGGAAACCCATCAGTTTGGACATAAAGTTTTTTTAAAAATAAATGGAGTTTTTTATAGCTAACGTTAAAAATCAGAGAATTTTTTTTTTTGTGAAATTTAAGAAAAATGGTAGTTTATGAAATAAATTCCCAGTGTTTATTTAATAGTTCTCAAATGGAATGTTTGTAAATAGTGATGGATGTCAAAATAGCTTTCCCCGCGTTTTTTACTTTAATTTTTTTTAAATTTCATGTGCAAATTAAAAGGGAGTTTTTAATTTGTTTTCTTTACTATTTAATGGGCCCCAATTATCGGGGACAAAGTTTAGTAGGTTATAGTAAAAGGGCCTAGTATGAAATAGGACGAAAGGGGGGTTACCTATTTTGGTTTTTGGAACCCAAAAAGGACACCAGGGAAGGCCACTAGAAATATATAATGGAAAAATTTTTGTAATGATTTTGATTTAAGTAATTTTAAAGGGAAACGGATAAGTCTATCCTCCATTTTAGTGATGAAAGAAAATGTTTTGTCAGCGAGGATTTTAAAAATTTTGTTTTATCCAAAGGATGGTTTTCATTTTGTTAATTTCCAGTTTTATCTAAAATTACTGCCCGGCCTTTATCGGGTTATGATTAGGATAGTATCATCAGTTTTAAAGGGGTATTAAGGGCATCAAATTGAATTGGGGATTTTTTGGGAATGAATTTTTAAATTCATGAATTCGGAAGATGAATGGGCAATAGTGGAGATGCCTTGTTTAAAGTTACCCCACCCCGAGTAAGGTTTTCTTGGTTTTATATTTAAAGGGATAAAAAAGCTTCAAATGTAAAGTGGATGACATAGTTGATATTAAATTTGGTAAGGGAAAAGGGAAACCGAGTGAGAGTAAATCTTTTCGCAGGAGTTAACGAACGGTTAGAAAAATAATTAGACTTTTTCCCCAAACAGAGTGTTCCGAGGAATGCCCAGAGAGCCCCAGTTTTTTTATGAAAGTTTTTGGGGTTTCGAATTTAGAGTCATTTCTACGTACAATCTATTTAAAAAGACAATTAAAATCAAACCATGACAAGGGGGTTTTAGATCAGATTTAGTTTGATTAAAGTCCCTATGTGATTTTTAAGTACTTGTTTTTTTTCTTTTAATTCTAAGTTTGTAAATTTTAATTGAAATGACTTATATGGAGATGTATTGTTGCATGGGTTTATAAATTTAAATTGGGGGAAGTTAGGGGTTATTCCATAAATTTTACAAGTTTTTCAAAAAATTTATATTAGTTAGTCTTTTTACTTTTAATCAGTCTTCTCTGTTTCGGTATTTTGGGGTAGAGAAGATTCTTAAATACGTTTTGGATATCAATAAAGGGGACATTTTTTTGGGAATCAATTTGAGGAAAAAATAATACCCAGGATATCATGCAACCCGGCATGGTAAGAGTGTAGCTAGTGACGATCTATTACACCTGCCACCCGGGTGCTGGGAAAAATTTTTATTTAATTTTTTTAGTTGGTAGGCATGTGACGATCTTTGTAGTTTTCGTGCCCTCCTGGGGTTTTGGGAAAGGGTTTTAGTAGTTTTTTTGTTAGATTATCCTGAACCGAAACTCAGTTTGCATTTTTAATTTGCACATGAATTAAAAAAAAATTAACGTAAACAAGCGGTAAGGCTAGTTTTGACATCCAATCATATTTACAAACATTCCATTTGAGAGACTATTTAAATAAACATGATAATTTTTTTCAAAAGTACCATTTTTTTTAATTTCAAAAAAAAACAATTCCTTTATTTATTAACGTTAGCATAAAAGACTCCATTTATTTTTAAAAAAAAAACTTTATGTCCAAATGTGGTGTTTCCATGGGGTCGGCCTGGGTCCTTATTTGCTAAGCTTTTTTATGTACCCTGAGGGCATGTGGCGTTAATTCCAAAATTTTTAAACCTTTTATTTTAAAGATAGTAGACGACACTTTTTTTTTTTTAAAAATACCGAGCCCATTCCTTATTTGAATACCCTTTAATTCAGCACCCAAATTTAAGCAATATGAAATTTAAAAACAATCATCACTACCATTTTTTGACTCCTAGTTACTCGTAAAAATAATTACCTTTCACCTCAGTCTATGAAAAAACCCACTTTCATGGTTAGGAAAAATCAATATGCTTTTTTATCCCCTAACCTTTTTAAATCAATACTATTTAAAACCCCCACTCACAGATGTATAGTTCTCATCAATTGGGGTTCCCCTTTATAAGAGATCAAATCCTTACCCCTTTTTTCCAAAAAAATGGCACCCCCTCAAATTAATTGAAAAAATCATCTCAAAATTCTTAGATAAAAAGTAACCCCGAGTGAACGAACCCCAACCCTATAGACACAACTTTTTAAACTCCCCTTTTATGGCCATTCAGTTAACCATTTCGGAAAAAACTCAATGATTACTTTAAACACATCTTCCTAACTCAAAAATTTAAATTATTTTTACTAATTTTCTTACCCCAAGAACCATTTCAAATATAAAGACTCATCCCCAAAGCCCTTATTTCTAAATAATTAGAATTCAAATGTTCTAGCTGTAACGCTAGAACGTCGGGGAGACGACAAGGAACTAACCCTTGGCTTTTTGAGATAAAGGGTTTCTGCACGTATGGTCGACCCATTTTTTTCACTTCGCAATCTGCAATCCCCTCACACTCCATGATTTTGTCACCCCTTTTTTGAAGATTAGATCCATCCAAGGCACACACCCTAGTGACACAAAATTTTTAAAGCTATACACATCAAGCACTTTCCCTGATTTAATAACCAAGTCATTTTTACAACAATACTAACTCAAAGACTACCACTTTCGATTTCCCGACTCTGGTTCACGCCCCACACAAGCTGAAATGTCACCCACAAAACCAGTGTTCATTCAGTCCTCTACCAACTCAGACAGCATACACACCAAGGTCCGTTAAGTACAAATTATATTTTATTTATTAGTTAGTAATTTTAGAAAATATAGGAAAAATTTTATTGTTTTCTTAGAATTAATTTTTTAGATGTTCGCTTTTTAGCATTACAATTATTAAATTTTAACTATTTTTTGCCTGATGATGCCAAGTGCCTTGGCGAAACGTTGCATAACAACCCCAAGTATACCGATGTCTCTGTCACCCTGAAACTTTATGATGAATCTAACAGAAAATCTACTATATATATATATATATATATATAACTATATATAAAATATATATATATAACTATATATATATATATAACTATATAACTATATAACTATATATATAATATATATATATATATATATATATAAACTATATTACTATATATATTTTAATATATATATATATATATATAACTATAAAAACTAATTTTATATATATATAACTATATAACTATATAACTATATATATATATATATATATATATATATATATATATATATATATATATATTTTATATATATATAATATATATAATATATATATATATATTATATATATATATATATATATCTATATATATATATTGGACTGCACGGCAGCCCAGCCTGCCAGTAGCCAAGGAAGAGTGGGGGGGGGGGGGGGGTAATGAAAACTAATACACTGAGGCGTTATCTTGCTGCTTAATATGTTGCACGTGAGGGGAATGGGTTTTCACGAGCAAGATATTATTTTACTCGGGCCCGCGGTGGTTCCTGCCGGGCGGGAGGCGGCGCGGAGGCTGCGGCACCAAGGCAGCGTGGGGGAGGCGAGGCGGGACAGCGTGGGGGAGGCGGGGCAGCGTGGGGGAGGCAAGGCGGGGCAGCGTGGGGGAGGCGAGGCGGGGCAGCGTGGGGGAGGTGGGGCGGGGCAGCGTGGGGGAGGCGGGGCAGCGTGGGGGAGGCGAGGCGGGGCAGCGTGGGGGGGGGCGGGGCAGCGTGGGGGAGGCGGGGCAGCGGGGACTCAGGGGCCGGAGGAGATCACTAACGAACAGGGGCACCAAGGCTCACCACACTCGATTAGGAGCAGGAAATAATGGCGGCGTTGATGGCGATATCGGCGATGTGATGGCCTAGTGGACGACATTGGCACGATCTGGCAGGGGCGCACCTCGTTGCATATCGGAGGGTAACAAACATAGAATAGAGACTCCGATTGCACTTTCACACGGCAATAAATGGCATTCAGGTCAATCTCGCCCGTTCTCAACAGCCTTTAATTCGTGTGCCAAGTCCCGCCTCTCCGCTCCTGCCGCCACCGAGGGAAGAAGGATGGCGGGGCGGGAGGGGGAGGGGAGGGGGCCACGAGAGGTATCAGACACTACAGAATGAGCTGCGTCAGGAAGAGAAAGAAGGTAATTAGTTTTCAGGGCGAGTTTTTCCTTGCAAATGTCGGAAGAAAAAGGAAGAGTTTTCCAACAAGCACACGGAGGCGAGGAACTCGTTCAACCTGAAGGCTCACGTAGTACACAACTATAGTGTATCATTAGCAGCCCGGCAGCCTTATGTACATATATGTGCACCGGGAGCATCCTATGTTCGCTAGAATTGTTATGCCCATCATCAGAGCTTTGTGCACATCTGTGAAACTTCCTTGCACACTTCCGATATTCTCTCTCTCTCTCTCTCTCTCTCTCTCTCTCTCTCTCTCTCTCTCTCTCTCTCTCTCTCTCTCTCTTCAGTTCCATTAACTGCCACATTAATACTTTTTTCGTTCTAATTAACAAATTAGGCAAAATTACGAGTATGTATAAACAGGTTAAAACTTGTTCGCAAACTATATACAGAAAATAACTCACAAACACACAAACATACACGCATACAAAACACACACACACACACATATCAAAAAAGATAAAAAAATAAATAAAAAATAGGAACAGGAAGGGAAAACAGAGTCAAGGTAATTAAGTGTTCACCTTACCAATCCTGTCACGCAAATATAATTTGTAGGTGGGGTGAAAAAACACAATTTACAAGCACCTTCACCTTTGCCTTAAAGTGAGTGTGTATGTGTGTGCGTGTGCGTGTGCGGTGTGTGTGTGTATGTGTGTGTGTGTGTATGTGTATGTGTGTGTATGTGTGTGTGTGTGTGTGTGTGTGTGTGTGTGTGTGTGTGATTACTTTGGGCTATATGTAAGAATGTTCGTCAAATCCCGGCAGGTGGAGATTCCCCACAGTCGTATCTCCACCGGTGGGATCTTCAAGAATGCCGGACCGGTGGATATTTGACAGTCGTACCAACACAAGCGGTGGCTGCAAAACCAGGCGTACCAACACAAGCGAGTCCAAGGCGGCATCAGTATTTTGACTGTTTTACACCTATCTAATTCGTTTTACTAGCCTAATTTATCATTTCTGCCATTAAAATAATAGCTTTGTTAGTGTTCGCCACTTATCTGAGGCGTTGAGGAAGAAAAAATGGGCCTGAGTGATACTTGTGCGTACATTTGAACGTCCCGCCAGTCGCCACAAAGCAATATCGCGGACCACCTCCACCGCAGCCGCTCTCCCTCGTCACCACTTATCACAGCAATACAAGGCCTCCTGCACCTAATTTTACATTATTTATGACACGTGTGCATTCACAAGTTATGCATGTTACTCTCGGTTGTGTTGAAAACTCACCTGTAATGGTCTGGGAAGAAATAGGATGGAATAAGGCAGAGCGGAATGCAGGTGGGATGTGCAATCAGCTGACTCAACGCAACCAGTGGAGCGCAACGGGTGGAGTGTTTTCAAATGATTCTTTTATGCCGCGCCCCGTTGCAACGGGTTGAGAAAATTTCTTGCATATGGCCCTTTGTGTGTAGCGTCAGTGGTCATCTCTCATCAACCTTCTCTTACTCTCACTCTCATCCTCCTCCCTATCTTACATTAACCCCTTTCTTTACTCCCCTTCCACCTTCTGTCCCACACCATCTCGCTTTATCATCATCCTTTATTTCTTCCTTCATCCCTTTCTTCACTTCATTCCTTTTTCCTTCCCTTACCTACTCCTCTTCATGTTATTCTTCAAAGACCTCACACCCACTCCCTCTTCACAACAATTCTACACTTCCTCCTTTTTCCCCTCCTGCCATTTCATCCATCTGGTCACCCCCTATACCCCATATCCTACCTCAATAACTTTCCTGCCTTCCCCGCCCTACCTACACCAGCACAACCACCCATATCCTCCCACCCACCCACACACACATTCCAGCAGGAAGTATTTTCGTAGATTTACTTAATTTTCAGAACCATACTTTTCATCCAGGCCGGAACTTACTTAGTCTAACGCCGGAGAGAGGAAAGGTGTGACTTGCAATTCATGTCTTAAATTCTTTTGGGTACCTGCGTTCTTTTTCGCCGTGAGAATATATGTGTGTGTGTGTGTGTGTGTGTGTGTGTGTGTGTGAGGGTGTGGGTGTGGGTGTGTGGGTGTTTGGGTGTGTGTGTGTGTGTACTATTATTTTCCTGCCTTGACGCGGTGACTCCCTGCCATCGCCCTGTTCTACTTTCACCTTCATTAACCATCCATAAACGAGACCCAGAAATCCCGGCACAAGCGACACTCCCCGGCGCTGATAGAAACACGGAACAAATCACAGAGTCGCTGCGGGGGACAGGGCGAGCGGATATTTGTAAAGAGTTATTGAGAACGAAGGAGACAGAGACGCGCGTTTCATGACAGGTTAATTCATCTGTCACGAGGATGGCGGAAAATAATCAAAATTAAGCTTAAAGATTCACATTAAATTTTCTGGGAAGCTGATATTTTCTGGCAGGGGAAAGTTAGATATTTCAAGCGAGGGTTTTTATGTAATACTAGCCGCAAAGCCGCCCTCCGGGCGGACTTTTTGGCTAGCTCCTGCGGAGGGCTATTGGTGGGCCTTCGGCCCACCACCTGCGTTTGGTGGGCCTTCGGCCCACCAAACACAGACTCTCCAGATAGCCTCTTCTAACTTTCATGAAATCATGGATGTAGAAATGTATATTAACGCCAACCCATTCACATCACCCCCAATCCATTCACACACCCATTACTCATCACCCCCCACCCATTCACTCACCCATTACTCATCACCCCCCACCCATTCACTCACCCATTACCCATCACCCCCCACCCATTCACTCACCCATTACCCCCCACCCATTCACTCACCCATTACCCATCACCCCCCACCCATTCACTCACCCATTAACCATCACCACACACCCATTCACTCACCCATTAAATTACCCCCAACCTATTCCCTCACCCATCACCCATCACCCCCAACCCATCACCCCCCACCCATTCACTCACCCATCACCCCACACCCATTACCCATCACCCCACCCATTCACTCACCCATTACCCATCACCCTACATCAAGGTTTCCTCAATTCTCGCAAGCCACTTTTTTTCCACAATTCTCGCTAATAGGCTGCTAAAAAAAAAAAAAAAAAAAATGATCGGATCATCTCATAGGTGGGCTTAAAACCTTCCCCTGGTCGACCCGATTCCAAAACTGTGCCATATGAGGGGATTCCGCCACAGGGGGCGGCACCCAGAGCGGACAGACAGACACACACACACACACACACACACACACACACACACACACACACACACACACACACACACTTTCGCTTATATTATTATAGATACTTTCGTAATAAACATGACTCTTGAAGTATCTGGAATCGGTAAGCAGACGTTGTAATTCATGGAAGCCTTACAATATACCTTCTCGAGGCACTTCGGAGAGCTACGGTTCCTTACACCCGTGAGTCACTGCTTGCCGCGGCCATGCCTCCCAAGGGTCCCGCCCCTCAGGATAAGATAAGACACACTGATCTTATCTACACGATTTGCACGAACCAACTACGAAGTTATTGACGATACAAATTGCCACCACGCCGAGATGAACCCTTGGCGGCGGTGGGCGAGATCGAACCCAGGGACGGTGCATGCGAGCCACGCCTCTGCCATCCGAGGTACCTTGATGGCGCCGCCCATCAGGATGTCCGGACGGCGCACCGAAGGGCCTGTCCTCAGCCCGTGTGTGCCGCCCACCCGCAAAACACATAAGTATTGCTTTTATTCAACAAATTCTAACCAGCCTTCAAAATGTAAACATAAACAAACAAACACAAATTGAGCCTGTGAACCAGTGGGATTTTAATACGATTGAAAATTAAATCAAACGAAATACAAATACGAACAAATAGGTATAATTTAAATAATTCCGGGAGCATGGGAGAGCAATACAGTATAAATATAGGTATACTACAGTATAAGAAATGTTCCCATGTGCATGAAAAAGTGGACGACGCACACACTCAAACGGGGGCGCGCCACATTTCCTACACCATGTATACTACACAGCACATCTACAAATTTAGCAGATTTTAGAGTAGTGACATATTTCCTACAGAGATACAGCATATCTCCTACACACAGTAGGTGTAGGAGATATGCCTGACACTTGTTTTTGTGTAGAAAATAATGACCGCCTATGTGTAGGAGCTGTGACGGAGGAGCCACATTTCGGAGGTACCGGAATCCAGAGTTGCTTTCGTAAACCACTGCGTTGAAGCGGATGTTCCCTTCAATACTAGCCATGCTTGGTTCAGGAACAGTGGAGTACAAGGCTCCGAAATGCCGTCTGTCCCGACGAATGGGGAAAAACCTAAACTCGACTCATAACTGAATGTGAACGATACTTGTCTCTCTGTTTTGGTTGCTCCATAATACTGCGCAGAAAGGACATATAACAAACTAAGTACTTGTTGACTGGTCAAGGTCGTCAGGAGGAGATCGGGTCGATTCGGCCGTATTTTTTTCGGCCGTGAACCATTTCGGCTGTGAGACGTTTAGGCCGTGAGACGTTTAAGATGAGACGTTTAGGCCGTGAGACGTTTAGGCCGTGAGACGTTTAGGCCGTGAGACGTTTAGGCCGTGAGACGTTTAGGCCGTGAGATGTTTAGGCCCCAGGGACCTTTAGGCCGTGAAACGTTTAGGCCGTGAAACGTTTAGGCCGTGAGATGTTTAGGCCCCAGGGACCTTTAGGCCGTGAAACGTTTAGGCCGAAGGGACCGGTGCAGGGATGTGCACTATTGAAGCCCACATTGTCACACCGAGCCACCAGATTAATCGTATTTTCAGATAAATTCGACCGATAAATACAACCTTAGGTAAAATAATGTATTCACTAAATGACTTTATATTTCATTGAATTCAGGCTTTACACCACATAACATAATGTGTCACATCATACTACTATGCGTCACATCATAATACATATATATATATATATATATATATATAATATATATATATATATATATATATATATATATATATATATATATATATATATATATATATATATATATATATATATATATAAATTATGCGTTACATCATACTCTATACTATGGTTCACATCACACTACTATGCGCTACATCACACAACAAGGTGTCACACCACACTGGTACACAATCACACACCACATCACCACTGGTTTAACACATCTACAGGTCACACTTGAGCTACCTAGCACACCACACAGCCTTGCACTACAACACACAATTCATTCATCAAGGTCTAATTTACCGAAATAATTTGTAGGCAATAGCTGCATAAGTATCCGCGAGTCAGCGTCCACGAGCCGTACAACGGTAATAGTCCAACTGTTATATTATCGTACAAATACGATAATTGTCGTACAGTTCACATAAAAATTAAAAATTATTAAAATATAATATTAAAAGAAATATTAATAAATGAACACATATGAATACAATCTAACATACGGAGTTATCTAGTCTAACTTAGTCAGGATGTAAAAAAAAAATTTGATTACAGAATAGGTGCCTTGCACTGACGTCACGATCTAACGTCTTCAGGCCAAATGCCGCCGTCTTCAAGCCAAATAAGCATCTTAAGCATCTATCTGCTCACAATCGTCTATCTGATCGTCAGTACGGTTTCCGTAAAGGGCGATCTACTGGCGATCTTCTAGCTTTCCTAACTGAATCTTGGTCATCCTCCTTTAGGGGTTTCGGTTAAACTTTTGCTGTTGCCCTTGACATATCAAAAGCTTTTGATAGAGTCTGGCATAAATCTTAAATTTCCAAACTACACCTATTCGGTTTCTATCCTTCTCTCTGTACCCTCATCTTCAGTTTCCTTTCAAACCGTTCTATTGCAGCTACTGTAGACGGACATTGTTCTTCTCCTAAATCTATCAATAGTGGTGTTCCCCAGGGTTCTGTCCTATCACCCACTCTCTTTCTATTATTCATTAATGATCTTCTAAGTCTAACTCAAAGCCCTATCCACTCCTATGCTGATGATTCTACCCTGCATTTTTCAACATCGTTTATTAGACGTCCAACTCAACAGGAACTAAGTGATTCACGGAGAGATGCCACCGAGCGCCTAACTTCTGATCTTTCTATAATTTCTGATTGGGGCAAAGCAAACCTTGTTTTGTTCAATGCCTCAAAAACCCAATTTCTTCACCTATCTACTCGACAAAACCTACCAGATAACTATCCCCTCTTCTTCAATGACACTCAACTGTCTCCTTCTTCTACAATGAACATTCTAGGACTATCCTTTACTAAAAATCTGAACTGGAAATCTCACATCTCATCTATTGCTAAAACAGCTTCTAAGAAGTTGGGTGTGCTGTGGCGTCTGCGTCCTTTTTTTTCTCCCTCCCAATTAGAGAGAACTGCAACTCCGAAATGCCAGTGGTCGCTCGCAGTTTTAACTCACAATTTGGTGAAAAGTTGGTCAACTTGAAAGAAAAATATGGGCTTATTCCACTGCACTTAAAACACAAAAGTATAATTTTAAGAACGATTTTCTTCTATATGTATATTGTATAGAAGCCTGAGTCTGTAAAACATGCATTTAACCAAATAACCAAGTAGGTTATAGTTGAGGAGGCGAGGTAAATGTTACTCTATGATATTATATAGTCAATAACGTATGTTTAGAAGTTATCTATACCTAGGCAGTCATATTTTCCTGTTATTATTGTGTATCAATCAGATAGAAAGCCTGGAAGTGCAATGAGTCGACGCGTGAAGTGGCAATGTTTTGATTCAATCTCCCCGCCACAATCTCCCCGCCCACCACTCCCCGCCGCGGCGTGTCGCCTCCACAATTATAACCTACATTGTCGCAGCAACAAGCCGATTTCGGCATTCTTTATTCTTCGTTTTTCCAAGGCATTGCTTATTGTATTTTGACAAGCGTTTGCCAGACGCAGCAGTACTGTCTTAGAAAACAGTGTGAACATCACCCAAATTTTACATGCCACAATATACATGTAAAAAATATATTAAGCTTTGCTACTCGAGGCGAGTAATTTGCATTAAATTGCTATTATAGAACGTTCCATCGTAATGAATGTCATCCATATAATTAGTAGAACAACAGAAGAACTATATTTTTTGGTATTCAGATGCGGTGCATCAATGTTTATCGCGAAATTAATTTATGAAAAATATTAGTCGCGGAGCCAAAACACAGTAGACCAACCTTTGAGTTAAAACTGCCAGCGACCACTGGCATTTCTCGAGTTTCAGTTCTCTCTAATTGCCTGCTCTCTACAGGGGCCTTATCCGCCCATGTATGGGGGATATCTTACATGTTTGGGGAGGATCCACTCATACAGCTCTCCTAAACAGGGTTGAGTCAAAAGCTTTTCGTCTCATCAACTCCTCTCCTCTGACTGACTGTCTTCAATCTATAAATCACCGCCGCAATGTTACTTCTCTTGCTCTCTTCTACCGTTATTTTCATGCTCACTGCTCTTCTGAACTTGGTAACTGCATGCCTTCCCCCCTCCCGCGGCCTCGCTGCACAAGACTTTCTACTCATTCGCATCCCTATTCTGTCCATCTTCCTAATGCAAGAGTTAATCAGTATTTTTACTCTTTCATCCCTTTCACTGGTAAACTCTGGAACTCTCTTCCTGTTTCTATTTTTCCACTTTCCTATGACTTAAATCTTTTCAAAAGAAGAGTAACAAGACACCTCCCGAACTAAATTGGCTCACCCCTCTTTTTTATTTTATTCTCTTAGTCTTCTTTATAGGGACTGGCAACTAAGCGGGCTTTGTGTTACCCATTTTTGTTGTGCCCTTGGCCAGTTCCTTGTCATGTTAAAAAAAAAAAAAAAAAAAAAAAAAAAAAAAAAAACTGCCGCCCGTCGGAGCGAGCTGGACGACCAACAAACTCCACTTGCCGCCCGTGTTTGCCAGCTTATGGTAATTTTCCCCTACTAAATATACGTTTATTAGTATAAAAGGTATACTGTCATCTACGGAAATGTTTGTTCTACAATATTATCAAATAAAAAACCGTAAAACACACTAAATAAATCCCATTATGAGACTCAAGAAATATGCATGAACTTAATATTCAGTTAAACTCTTCACCATTTAATAGTTTGCGAGAAAACTTTTTACATGGCGAATATCAATAAAAGCGGAATTTCATTAGCTTTCCATTGGTATATTTCGTTTTCTGTTAAATTGATTAGCAGCATGCATAAATTAGCGTTAAATAAATAAATAACCTCATCAATCGGGAAAAATTACCCGATTTTATGATGTTATATATTTAGTTAACGCTAATTTATGCATGCTGATAATTCATTTATCAGAAGAAAAAAATATATCAATGGAAAGCTAATGAAATTCCGCTTCTATTGATATTCTCCATGTAAAACAATTTCTCGCAAAATATTAAATGGGAGCTGGAGTTGGTGAATGCCTCTTGAAAGTCTCATAATGGCCTTTCTTTAGTGTGTTTTACGGTTTTTTATTTGATAATATTATAGAACAAACATTTCCGAAGATAACAGTATATCTTTTATACTGCTAAACATATATTTGGTAGGGTAAAATTACCATAAGCTGGCAAACACGGGCGGCAAGTGGAGTTTGTTGGTCCTCCAGTTCGCATCTCCCGCGCCTGTCGCAGCCACAACAAGGGCTGTGACGTCACGTGCAAGGCACCTATAGGTGCATCACTCTATACATGGCGCTGCGAGGTGACTGCAGGCAGCCAGAAGTTGTGACGTTTTTATTTCTTTATTGATGTACTGATCCCATAAAGTGAAAAGGCGACCCTGCATGTTCTTAAAATGTTTTTTTTTATATCGCTTTAATTTGATATCGTTCCTTTACTAATTGTACTTGCACCGGTACTAGTGAGACCCCTGTGTACAGCAATTCTATTAATTTGTAAAAGTGTTCATTTGCACGGCCACGACTGTTCAGTCTTCTGTGCCAGCCCTCATCATCATTATTGGTGCGGACACTCATGCTAAAAACACTCCATGTGTCTGGACGCCACCTTCTCCACATACGGCCGTCTATCCATGTGTTCCTGATGTAGGCAATCAAGTCTTGTACTTTAGGGTCAGCAAGTTGTGCACGTGAAGCGAGTTTCTCAAATGATGGCTTGATGTGCCCTGCAGGAATATAGCAAAGTGCAAGTATCTCCTTAATATAAGAATGAATGGCCCCAGATGTCATGTATGGCACTCGAAGCCCAATGGAATCTGCCTTCCTCCACACTGCCTGTCGCCAGTGGAAGCTACATCCCTTTATGGTGATGTCAGGAAATACATTTGTCACTGCTCCCCCAAAACGCCCGATGCTGCCATGTGTCACAGTTGTCGCACTGAAACGCATATTGATTGTGGCGAATTACTTCGCCACACACAAGGTACGGTGGAGCTCTCTGTCGAGGCATGTTGGCTGCTTGGTTCCAGGACAGCAAATGACAATGGTGTGACGCTGGGACAAGTGACCTACACTCATGTTATGGGTTATTGATGATTATCACCTTAATAGAAACTGGTCTTTAGCTGTTTGAGTGAGTTGAACAATCGTTAACATTCTCTCTACGTCATTCTCTCTGCGTGCGTCACGATCGGTCACGATAGTGATATATATATATAATATATATTATATATATATATATATATAATATATATATATTATATATATATATATATATATATATATATATATATATATATATATATATATATATATATATATAATATATATATATATAAACTGGTACTATACATATAGGATGAAAAATATGTGAAATAACACCGTATTGTGAAATGACAATACGAGGTTGAGTTGTAGACTGGTCTAGGCAAGTCAAGGAGTTGGGTCCCGGTCGTTTCGGCCGTATACAATTTAGGCCGTATGTTGTTTAGGCCGTGAGACGATTCGGCCGTTTGTCAGTTTGGGCGTCACGGCCTAAATTACATACGGCCGAAACGACTTGGACCCGTCAGGAGTGTAGTGAGCCAGAAGCGCCGAGTACAGAGGCGCCCCACTAAGGGGGTGTAGGAGATACGCTGTATCCTTGTAGGAAATATGTCACTACTCTCAAAACTGCTAAATTTGTAGGATGGTTTTGTGTAGGAAATGTGCTGGATGCTGGTTTCGGTGTAGGAAATATGACAGCCTATGTGTAGGATATGTGGCAGTACTCTAACTATTGTAGGTTTGTAGGAGATGTGACTACGCCCCAATCAAACCGAACGGAACATATTTCAAACTCATCTCGTGAAATTAGGGGAAAAAAATACAATCCCTTTGAAAAACTCATGAAATAATTTTCTATGATAAATGAAAGCCGCGGAGCAAACGTGTTCCCTGCAGCCAGCGTAGAGGCGGAGCAAGAAGGCAATGAACGCAGCGTGCGGGGCAAAGCACAACGCGGCCGTCGGCAGCCGCGTGTTTACAAGTCCAGTCATTAATTCCTGATGTGAATAAGCCACTAATGACACAGGTGGGAAGCCATAAACCTATGAAGCTCGTGTGTGGGTATTTACGCACCGTGTGTCCGCTTTCAGCTACTAATTTTCGTTACAAATGTGTTGGACGATAATTATTCTCCTACTCGTATATTCCTTTCCTTATATACAGGTAACTCTTCTGTCTTTTCTCTTCTCTTCTATTCTCTCTCATATTTATCCACCTACTTTCCATTGCATTTTTTCTCCTTTTCCTCGTTCCCTCGCCTTCCATCCTTTGCTCTCTCCTCCCTCCCTGTTCCCGCTGTTGGCAGGGCTCAAGGCAGGGGAGGGGAGGAACAGGGGAGGGAAGTCTTCCTTTCTGATCACAGGAAATATATTACTGCCTCGAGACACAGAGCTTTCCCCTCTGGATATCTATGCTGCCAAACTTCCCTTTAAGTTGTAATCTATGTACTTGTGTGTGTGTGTGTGTGTGTGTGTGTGTGTGTGTGTGTGTGTGTGTGTGTCACACACACACACACACACACACTCATTTGTTTACTATATATAACACACACACACACACACACACGCACACGCACACGCACACGCACACGCACACGCACACGCACACGCGCACGCGCACACGCGCACACGCGCACACGCGCACACGCGCACACGCGCACGCACGCACGCACGCACGCACGCACGCACGCACGCGCACACACACACACACACACACACACACACACACACACACACACACACACATAACTTCTTCAATAAACTGAATGGACATCCTCTGTTCCCGTTGTCACACTACCTCTTCGCTGTGGGCGGTTTGTTGGAAGGGAAGGGACGGGGAGGTGGGAATGGGTAGGAGAGACCAGATTGCAACACAAATGGTGGCAGCGGTGGGATACTTGTGGCAGCCGGCGCATGGAGGGAGCAGTGAAAGGATGGAGCAATGAACGGATCTCTGGTGGTGAGGAGTGGGTGGATGGGGTTCTAGTTTTTCGGATGCATAGGTATTTCACAGCTCCTGCCTTAGCGAGTGTAACGAATTAGCTCTCAGGGTTGTTACATTTCAAAGGGTTCCTGCTATTGTTTATGGACACCTGTGGGTTTAGCATGTAGTATACCGCGCCTGAGCAAGGGAGAACAGTATTCTCCCGAGCATTGTGTATGATGAACCATAACACTGAATAAGAATATACAGGAAAATGAATTATGAATGCACACTCTTATACGAATATAGACTGATGATATGAATGTTTTAGTATCTAACAAGAGAGAGAGAGAGAGAGAGAGAGAGAGAGAGAGAGAGAGAGAGAGAGAGAGAGAGAGAGAGAGAGAGAGAGAGAGAGAGAGAGAGAGAGAGAGAGAGAGAGAGAGAGCAGGCGGGAAAAGTGTCTCAGGAAAGTCACTCAAAGCCATAAATAGTCAGTCACGACGCTCTGTTGCTTTCCGTTGTGCCGTTTATTTCCGGAGACGCGCAGCTGCTTTTGGCGTCCAGGGTACATCTCTCTTCCTCCAGAGACTTTCACTACTACTACTCCTCTCCTCTCTCTCTCTTGATATAACCGAAAAGGTAGCCTTATATCTTATTTACACTCAACTTGCCATCCCTGCTTTCGAACTCTACTTCCCTCTTTTTACATCCTGACTCTATAACTTTCCTTTCCTTCCTTGTCCATCCGTGACGGATTCCATCACTATGATAAACCTTGACTATGGCTCACCTTCAATACTCATTCTGAATTTTGCATGACACTTCTTAACACCTCATTTTCCTTGTCGTTATCTAGCAGTTGATACTTGATTTTCTACACTAACATCTAATCGAGTGGGCTCATCCTAACTCTTCTAGATTCTGTAATCACCCATATCTCTTCTTAATAAATTAAGATATAATTTATCTTTCCCTCCATGACTCTCCACATTATATATATGACACCACTATATATGACGCATCTCTCTATACTACGGCTGTACTCACACTAGGTAAGTATAATTGATTGTGGCCATTTCTCCTCAGGCGGGAGGCGCACCCCGTCCCTTCCTCTCCCTTGCATGCACACGCACTGAGCCACGCAGAGTCACATTTGTCAGCATCGTGTCGGCCAACAGGCGCTATGGCCACACGCTCTCCCGCAATGCCTCGTCCTCTTCTCTGCACTCTGCAGCGGAAGGCAAAGTGGAAGTGAGTGTGGCTGCGCGGGCGTACTTATTTTGTCATGTGTAGAATGAATATAGAATTTTCTTTCCAAAATAAGATTCAGGAAGAAAATTTGCTCTACCTTTCCCTCCATACAAATGTCTTTCTTGTTTATCTTATATCTATCGCTTCTTCAAGACTGTATTTTGGCGTTATTGTAATTGTTTTTACGTCCTTGTTCCAATTTCAATATATAAATTCATCATCTCTTGTAATGAGAAGGAGGAACTTCATTTAGAGTTGATAATTAATAAGTAATCTTTCCCGAAAATGATTGGTGAGACGAAGTTATGCTTCATATACTTTAGCTTTAAGAAACTCTTAATGACTAACAATGTCATTGGACTTGTAATATTTTAGACTTTACTTCCCTTGCGTCCTTTCCTTCAATGTTTCCAGCAATAAACGTCGCTCCTTTGAACGGCCGAGTTCAATTCGGTTGGCAAACCAAGCCTTCGATGTAGCTTGCCTGACTACATTTCATTCGTTTGTTGTGACTGCAGCCTTGCTCTCCTAAATGTAGTCCGTAATTAATTACATCTGTGACTTTGACAAACATTCACTAACTCTCATCGAAGCTTACTAACATACTAAATCTCCCTCACACACACACACGCACACGCACACGCGCACGCGCACGCGCACGCGCACGCACGCACGCACGCACGCACGCACGCACGCACGCACGCACGCACGCACGCACGCACGCACGCACGCACGCACGCGCGTTAACTTTCTCGCAATCCTCTTGATTTTCCCTAGAAGAGCAGACTTTCCTAATGCCTCTTCCTGCCGCTACCTGACACAGTCTTCCCCTTACTCGCCCTCGGAAAAGTTAAATTCCACTTGACTTGAACTTCTCACTCACCGAATGCATTAAGCTGCTCTCCCTCATTTAAGGACATTAAGCAAAGTAGCAATGTGAGTGAATTGCTGCTATGTAAGAGAGAGAGAGAGAGAGAGAGAGAGAGAGAGAGAGAGAGAGAGAGAGAGAGAGAGAGAGAGAGAGAGAGAGAGAGAGAGAAAGAAAAAAAATTATAGAGATGTGGGGACAGGCGGGTGTAGAGGGGAGAGGGTGACGAAGAGGGCAAAGGAAGGGGAGGGAAAGAGGGGAGAGGGTGACGAAGAGGGCATAGGAAGGGGAAGGAAAGAAGGGAGAGGGTGACGAAGAGGGCATAGGAAGGGGAAGGAAAGAGGGGAGAGGGTGACGAAGAGGGGAGAGGAAGGGGAAGGAAAGAGGCAATTAAAGAAAAGTGATGATGAAGGAGAAAAATACAAGGTGTTTGAGACCTTAGATAGGAGTAAGGAATTGAGCTGCAGACTTACCAAGGATTTCTGCAAAGCCTGCAATATATTCCTTCACAAACCTACGAATGTTTTACTGATAAACAAAACTATGAATGTACAAGTTTATTCTCTCTCTCTCTCTCTCTCTCTCTCTCTCTCTCTTCAGCTTCTCATGGTAACTGCTTTTCCTTACATTTTCCCTCCCAAATAAAACACTTAATGCACGTTTGGAGAAAAGAAAAGAAAGGATGCGAGTAATAGACAGAGAAAATAAAAGTTAGAATAACACAAAAATACTTAAGTGTATAAAAACAGGAAATTAGTTCAGTAAGAAAAGCAGAAACAAATGAAAGGTAGAAACAAAACGCGGATAAAAAAGGCGAAATGAGAGTGTGGAAGAATATTAAAAGAAAGAAAAACAGGAGGAAGGAAGCAATGTGGATGGAGGAGGAGGAGGAGGAGGAGGAGGAGGAGGAGGAGGAGGAGGAGGAGGAGGAGGAGGAGGAGGAGGAGGAGGAGGAGGAGGAGGAGGAGGAGAGGAGGAGGAGGAAGAAAAGGTGAAAAGAGTTCAGGTGCGGAGAAGAAACGCTAAAATAAGGAAGAGGAAGAGAATAATACTGAGGTTTTACAACAAACACTATATCTTCTGGTTCTTGTTTGGTTGTTCGATTTCCCTTACTTACTGGCAAGTTTGCAGGATAGGACAGTAGAGTAAAAGACTTCTCCCCATCCACCCATCCCTCCATCTAAAACTGACGGGGAAAGAAGCAATACTCTCTAGCGATGATACACTAGCATGGAAGGGAGGAATAGGAAAGTGAGAAATAAGGTATACGAGTAATGCCAAGCTATTTTTTGTTCGCTAGAAGGGGGAAGGGTCTCGGGTTTAAGTCCTTGCTGTTGGCTCAGTGTGGGTGTCTAAGGTGGAGGAGGGTCTAGGGTGAGGTCTAAGGGTGTGTCTCTACGGTACACTATAGTTTGCCAGGACCTTATTAGAGAAGCAGCAGTTAATTAAATTCCGGGTCTTAAGAGTCCATTGTGGGCAGTGTTCTCTCCTTTGTGGGACGCAGGGCATGTTGTAATTTTTGCAATAATAAGATGACCCTTAGGAAAATGTTCGCTTAAGATACTTGCTGTTCAACATCTCATCGCAGTCGAGAGTAGTAGTGGTGACCGTCAACTCAGGGATATCTGCGTATAATGACACAGTGCTAAGTGAGGGATATATTTTCCTAGCATATTGTAGGCGTGTCGTCAAAACGGTCGTTTTGGACTTCTTAAAT
>JACEEZ010006075.1:225000-230000 GCA_016584305.1 Chionoecetes opilio | reverse complement strand
AATGTATCGGTCTTTAATCGGCTGTCGGCACGCAAGGAGGGGGGGCACAAGAGGGGGGCATGGGGGACAGACAGAGGGGGGCATGGGGGACAGACAGAGGGGGCCATGGGGGACAGACAGAGGGGGGCATGGGGGACAGACAGAGGGGGGCATGGGGGACAGACAGAGGGGGCCATGGGGGACAGACAGAGGGGGGCATGGGGGACAGACAGAGGGGGCCATGGGGGACAGACAGAAGGGGCATGGGGGACAGACAGAGGGGGGCATGGGGGACAGACAGAGGGGGGCATGGGGGACAGCGGACGAGGAGGTGGTTTTTGTATAGCTTCAAGAAAGGAACCAATTCAGAAACCCAAGAGGACAAGAATGATACACTGAGAAGAAAAACGGAAAATAAAATGCACAAGCAGGACGGCTAAATGAATGTATAAGGATAAGTAAAAAGATGTGAGCGAATATCAGAAGACGAAAAAAAGTGTATCAAAGGAATAAATGTAAATGAATATAAAACGAACATTAAAATGGAAGAAACTAAAATATTATTTGGAAAAAGAGGAAGAGGAAGAATATTATAAATGAATCACAAACAGTATGACATTAAGGCTGTTGATTCCACTAACCTAACCTTATCAGTGGTAGGAGAAGTGGGAGGAGGAGGAGGAAGGAGGAGGAGGAGGAGAAGGAAGAGGAGGAGGAGGAAGGTAGGTGTTAGGAAGGAGAAAGACGAGGACAAGGAGGACGAGATAAGGTGTATGGAGGAGGAAGAGGAAGAGGAGAATAGAGATTACTCACGAAGACGGGGGGAAGGGGGTGGCCTGGTGAGGGAGGAATACAGTAAATCCGGAGTAGAAGGAAAGGGAGATAAAAAAAAAGCCCATTAACTCGTCTCTCCAAATCCCACGCTTTAGCGACGAACGCAGATCTCTCTCTCTCTCTCTCTCTCTCTCTCTCTCTCTCTCTCTCTCTCTCTCTCTCTCTCTCTCTCTCTCTCTCTCTCTCTCTCTCTCTCTCTCCTCTCTCTCTCTCTCTCTCTCTCTCTCCCCTCCTCTCCTCTCATCCTCTCTCTCCTCTCTTCTCCTCTCTCATCCTCTTCCTCTCTCTCTCTCTCCTCCTCTTCTCTCTCTCTCTCTCTCTCTCTCTCTCTCTCTCTCTCTCTCTCTCTCTCTCTCTCTCTCTCTCTCTCTCTCTCTCTCTCTCTCTCTCTCTCTCCTCTCTCTCTCTCTCTCTCTCTCGTTGCGCATATTATTATTTTATATTCTACCTTACCAAACTATTTCTTATCATAAACGAAGAAATGTGAGAAAGTGAAGAGGAGGAATATGAGGAGTCCGATGAGGGTGAAATACGTTTATATTGTGGTTCTCGTCTTCAATCTGATGGTCAATTTCGTTCCCGATTTCACTTCCAGACTGTCATATATTGCATCTGGACAAGCCCATTTCCCCTTCCCTTCCTCCCTTCCCTCCGTCCCTCTTCCTCAGAAACAGGGATAACTTTTTAGAACAAGGAAAAGGAGGAAAATGAAAGGGTCAGAAAAACTTGGCTGTTACAAAATCCATCATTTCAGAAAAACGAATCAATAAAACACATATTTCTTCCTTCATACAGTCCTGGATTTTACCACCCTTCCCTCCGTCCCTCTTCGCTAAAACCTGGGGTAGCCGAGGAATAGGAAGATAATATAAGGGTAGTAAGAAAATAGTTGTGTTGCATAATACTTCATTCAAGGAAAACCAGTCTATAATACACAGATTCCTTCCCTCACACAGTCCTGGATTAGTTGTTTTGGGCTAACAAAACAAGGAAAAGGAAGAGAATGTCAGGGTGACAGAAACTTGGCAGTGTTACAAAATACATCATTCCATGAAAACCAAGCAATAATACACATATTTCTCCCCTCATACAGTCCTGGATTACTCTTTTACCAACTCTACGAGGACTCCAAAGGGGATTATTGTGTCCAAACGTCCACCTCAACATGGCTTTCCCAGTGTTACAAAATACATAATTCCAGAAAAACAAGGCTACACAGCGCGCCAAAATATTGTTCGCCGCATCATAACAGACGCTCCCATAAGGGAATTCTGATAATGTACTCTATAGCAGCCTAGTAACTTCCGAGAGAGATATCCTACATATGGCAGCATGTTTAAAGCACGGGCAGTCTATCAAGACCGTTGAGGAATGTTCAGATGCCACTTGTCAATTATAGACGAAGCATTTTGAAAAGGATCGCCTCACTCCCAGCGAGTAATTTGAACAGACGCGCGTTGGTATAGCTATCATTATTTTCATAATGGGTGACAAGAAAGACCTAACAAAGGAGCAAATTAAAGTTATTGTGACCCTACACAAGGCAGAGAGGCCAGTGGAAGAAATATCAAGGATTGTGGGTGTTACGAGGAAATGTGTGATGAAGTGGTGGAGAGTTTCGTGAAGGGTGGCGGGGTGGCAACACCATAACATAAAGAA
Source organism: Chionoecetes opilio (assembly GCA_016584305.1). Lineage (NCBI taxonomy): Eukaryota > Metazoa > Arthropoda > Malacostraca > Decapoda > Majidae > Chionoecetes > Chionoecetes opilio. The sequence goes on along the minus strand of JACEEZ010006075.1, from coordinate 227,528 downwards.
GCGGCCACAGCGAAGATGTAAATGTCATATCGTAATAATTTTTTTGCTCTTATTTGAGGATGGGCATCCACTTGACGTTTCATGACATTTACGGTGCTTGCTGATGTTGTACATCCTCGCTGTGGCCACTTATTTATGTTATGGTGCTGCCACCCCGCCACCCTTCACGAAACTCTCCACCACTTCATCACACATTTCCTCGTAACACCCACAATCCTTGATATTTCTTCCTCTGGCCTCTCTGCCTTGTGTAGGGTCACAATACCTTTAATTTGCTCCTTTGTTAGGTCTTTCTTGTCACCCATTATGAAAATAATGATAGTTATACCAACGCGCGTCTGTTCAAATTACTCGCGGGGAGTGAGGCGATCCTTTTCAAAATGCTTCGTATATAATTGACAAGAGGCATCTGAACATTCCTCAACGGTCTTGATAGACTGTCCGTGCTTTAAACATGCTGCCATATGTAAGATATCTCTCTCGGAAGTCACTAGGCTGCTATAGAGTACATTATCAGAATTCCCTTATGGGAGCGTCTGTTATGATGCGGCGAACAATATTTTGGCGCGCTGTGTATAATACACAATTTCTTCCCTCATACAGTCCTGGATCAGTCTTTTACCAACGCTACGAGGACTCTGGGTGAATAATTTTGTCCAAACGTTCACCTCAACAAGGCTTACCCCTCCCTTTCCTCCCCCCACACTCCCTGATGAAGCCCTCGACCCTTCATCAGCCTTCCAGCCAACACAAGAGGATGCCACGGTCCCGCGCCTCCACACTGGTACTGGCCGAAGAGGACGCGAGAGGCAGAGGGATAGAACGTTTTAACGACTCCATACACACAGGGGCATTAGATTACGGGGACATTAGATTACGAGAGTTACGGGGCATTATATTCGGGGCATAAGAGGAAGGGCGCCACGCTACAACGCCTCCACACAGAATACTTTGCCAGGACGGGACGGGGGTGAGCGATGAGGGAGGTGGAAGGAAGGAGGAGAAGGGATGAAAAAGAAGGAAGGAGGTGCAAGGAAGTTGGTAAAAGGGAAGAAAAAGAAGGAGGGAGAGGGAAGTGGAGGGAAAGGAAGTGGTGACCAACGCTAAACAAGACTAAATGTTGTGCCTACTTTAAGTTTGTTCCAAATATGCAACGCTTGTATCGTAATTCTTCCTTCTATACATACCATTACCAGGCATTAACGAAAGCAGAGGAGCGCACACACACACACAGTGACACACACACACACACACACACACACACACACACTCTTGTTTGTTTCTCTTGTTTGTTTTGTTTAGAGGATAATGCCTCAGAGCCATAGTGATCTACCGCTGCTGCATATTAGTGTTGGCCGAAGCCACCACCCCAGGGGGGGGGGGTTACAAACCCCCGGCTGGCACCCGGTACCCATTCACTGCTGGGTGGACAGGGGCTAGGGATTTAAGAAAGACCACCCATCTATCTTTCGCTCCGCCCGGGGATCGAACCCGGGACTTCTCGGTTGTAAGCCGAGCGTGCTAACCACTACACTACGGAGTTCCCACACACACACACACACACACACACACACACACACACACACACAGGATAACATTTCATCATGTGTATTCAGCTGTTTCTTCATCAAATATTTCCATTCGCAAGTTCTCAGAAACAAGTCTGGGAGGAAGAAAAATGCGGGAAAAAAAAAAGATTTTTTTTTTCTTCAGATATCGAGGAGCTGTTTAGCTTTTATATTTTCTATCTCTTTTTTAGTATGTGTGTGTGTGTGTGTGTGTGTGTGTGTGTGTGTGTGTGTGTGTGTGTGTGTGTGTGTGTGTGTGTGTGTGTGTGTGTGTGTGTGTGTGTGTGTGTGTGTGTGTGTGTGTGTGTTTGTGTGTGGTGTGGTGTGTGTGTGCGGTTTGTGTGTGCGTGTGTGGTGTGTGTGTGCGTGGTGCGTGCGTGTGCGTGCGTGCGTGCGTGCGTGCGTGCGTGCGTGCGTGCGCGTGCGTGCGTGCGTGCGTGCGTGCGTGCGTGCGTGCGTGCGTGCGTGCGTGCGTGCGTGCGTGCGTGCGTGTGTGTGTGTGTTATTCACCCATGGTCTTGTTCACGCGAGCTGGCTCGCGATCGCCAGTTTCACCCTCTCAGTGCGAGCTTGGAGCTCATTATTACCAATCTTTGGGTAATGCTCGAACCTCACACACCACATACCCCCTTTCCCTTGCTCAAGGAGGACAGTAACCGCCCGAATTTGTCAGTGAAAAATCCCCGAGAGCAGCGAGGACCCGAACCGCCTACCCACAGATTGGGAGGCCAGCACCTGACCAACACACGGTGTGTGTGTTTGTATGTGTGTGTGTGTGTGTGTGTGTGTGTGTGTGTGTGTGTGTGTGTGTGTGTGTGTGTGTTGCCCTTAAGAGTGAACGCCAACACACTTTCCACCTTTTCTTCCCATAATCATCTCAATTTCTTTCCTCCCTTTTCCTTTCCCGAGACAGGAAATTCTAGTTCAGTCCTCTTTCCTTCCTTATCACCCCTACAGTTC
>JACEEZ010006075.1:162500-222500 GCA_016584305.1 Chionoecetes opilio | reverse complement strand
GGGTGCAGCATGACAGCTGTGCCTTTCGAGAAAAGTTCGCACACGGAAAGGAGTGGCGTGTGTAGGGTGATACACGCTTATAGTGTATTAATATATTGCATAGTTAAGGTTATGTTAGGTATACTTTGTGGTTAAGGTTAGGTTAGGTATACTTTGTGGTTAAGGTGAGGTTAGGTTAGGTTAAGTATACTTTGTGATTAAGGTTAGGTTAGGTTAGGTATACTTTGTGGTTAAGGTTAGGTTAGGTTAGGTATACTTTGGGGTTAAGGTTAGGTTAGGTTAGGTATACTTTGTGGTTAAGGTTAGGTTAGGTTAGGTTAGGTATACTTTGTGGTTAAGGTTAGGTATACTTTGTGGTTAAGGTTAGGTTAGGTTAGGTATACTTTGTGGTTAAGGCTAGGTTAGGTATACTTTGTGATTAAGGTTAGGTTAGGTTAGGTTAGGTATACTTTGTGGTTAAGGTTAGGTTAGGTATACTTTGTGGTTAAGGTTAGGTTAGGTATACTTTGTGGTTAAGGTTAGGTTAGGTTTCATTAAAGCCTATAAGGTTATGCATAAATGCATGCTTGGTATGCATTTAATATAGGCGGTCTGATTCAACTGGTGGCCCGAATCAACTGTATTCGTTATAGTGAGGTTAGATTAGTAACTTTTAGGGGGTTATAGTGAGGTTAGATTAGCAACCCTTAGGGGGTCCATGGGGGGTGCAGCCCCTTCTGGCTAGAAAGGTTAGGTTTTTCTTTGACCTCCTATGACCAGCAAGCATGGTGGCCTTATGGAAAACTTGGGTTTTTGGGTAGGGAAGGCAGACACGACTCATTTATTGCTCTCCCAAAATTGTCCAAATCTATACATATATCAATTAAGGAAAATTCCCTAGCAATGGGTATCTAGGGAAATCCCTAATTTAGTGAATTCCCTAGATTTTTACACATAGTGACTTTGATGATTTTTTGGAGAGCCATAAATCACTTATATTTGCTTCCCCCACCCAAAAACCCCATATTCCCGCCAGTTCCCCAGGCTTGTTGGCTATAGGGGGAAGAAAAAAAAGATAGGGGTGAAGGACTTCTTCCAAAGTTTTTGCCGTGCCAGGTCCTCCTGCTGAACCTCAGGCTCTGCTAACACCTGTTAATCCACCTCGTACTCGGGCTCAAACATATAGGATCCCATGACAATCTGAGGTTCGTTTTCCTCATAGTATATGCGACCAGCGTCATTTCTTTCGGTGTCAGATTGAGCATCGTACTCTAAATCTGTCACAGCGACAGATTCACTGTCTGACACCGAAGTACAATCGCTCATCATAACATTTGCCGACAGGTGTCAGACAGAGTGTCTGCGGGCGTCCCTGTTCTGACGTCATCAATAACAGTCGTAGCCCTGTTGGAGGGAAGATTTTTTTTTTCGCGCGCTTTTTTTAAAAGTCGTGTTTTTACGGAAATAAGGCCTGGAAATCAATTATTTTTGGTGGATTAGGTGTTTTGAATACATGCAACATAATTCGGCAAAAAAAAAATGGGTCTGGACGATTACTTTAATATCATTACTTTTTTTTCCCAATATCTCGCTCCATGTTACATACGTGTCTCATTGTTATCACATTCTTATTGGTTACGCTCATTGTCGTCTCCTCCTCCTCCTCCTCCTTCTCCTCCTCCTCCTCTTCTTCGTCCTCCTCCTGTCTCTCACTTCAGATTAGATTGTGCAGTTCGTCACAAACAACGGGTGAGGATGCGTGTAATGCCTTCTCTCCGCGTGTTCTCTTTCTCTATCTCCTTCTCCTAATTGTTATTCAGGAATCCTGGCAGAGTGCTGGCATTACAGAGGCGGCAGGGAGGCGGGCCAGGCAGGAATTGGGGAGGGAGCGAGGTAGGAGAGAAGGGTAAAAGAGAGAGAGGAAGAGTGAAGGTGGGAAGAGCGTTGGATGAAAGAAAGTACAAAGGAAGGAAGAAAGGAAAGAGGAGAGGAAGGAGAGAAAGAAAGTATGAAAGCAAAAGAATGATAGGAAGGGAAGGAAGAAAGGAAGTAAAGAAGAAAATAAGGAAGGAAGGAAGGAAGGAAGGAAGGAAAGAGGAGGAGGAGGAGGAGGATATAAGTGATGGATGGAGGAGGGAAAGGAAAGTAAGGTGAGGGAAGGGGATGGGGGGGAGGGGAGGGTCATGACAGGGGATGGATTGGTTTATTACGGTTTTTCCCCTCCCTTCATCCCAAAGATTAGAGGGAAACACATGTATCGTTTGTCTATAAAATGATGATAATAAATAAATAAATAAATAAATAAATATTCAAACTACAGAGGAATAATTCTTGTTGGAAGAGGCTCACAGATTACCTAGAATGAAGTCACCTTTGGTCTGGGACTGAACGTTGCTATAAGAAGGAAAAAATAATTACAAAAGTCCATCCAAATTTCAATCCTTTCTTCCTTACAGACATTCACGGTACCCTGCTCACACCCTGAAGCTTGCACAACTGTGAGCGTGAACGGAAACATGGAAAACTCTTTTTGGAATACTTTCCAGAATTAATAGAATTTGGTTTGGTGAAGAATTTTTTTTTAACATTTAGCCCCAGTCCCCAGTGAGCCGTCAGCGTGCGGCGGCGCGGCGGCGGCGGTGTATGAAAACTGGCGATTCAGCATTTCTAAACTAAGGTGGAAGATCAGTAAGCACACGAGAGCGACTATGTAAACTCCAAATTGTTTCAAAACATTATCGCACGCATCGGAGTTCAGAGACAGAGAGAGATAGAGAGATAGGGAGGGCAGAGAGGGAAAAGTTGCTGCTGCAGAAACTAAGAGGACAAAGTGGTGCGCGACACTTCAAACGACGGCCGAGCCGACCGACAAAACAACCTGGACACTAAAGTGATAAAAACAATATCAAACTGTGCATTGCGCTGCACTGCAACACCCGCGGCGGCAACACTCCGCGAGGCGAGTGTTTTAGGGCAGCACCGCGGCGCCCTGCCAGAGTACTGCGTGGCCGCCGGCAAGTGCTCTCAGGGTTATCAGAAAGTTAGTGCAAATGGGCGAGCGGCGCCGCGCCGGCCCCTGGGCGGCAGGGTTCCCGTGAATGTATATACAAACAACCACATCCAATCTCTGCATGAGCCGCTGACTGCCTCGTAACCGTACACACGTGCACTGATTCCATTATGAATGGATCATAGCAACATCAATATGCACCACAACTTTACCTGCCAATGTATGATTGACGCTGAAAAACTATCAAATATATCTAGGAGAGGATAGACACATTGCACTCGTGCCTCGCTTACTCTGATGGACAATACATTAATTCATATGATTAATTGGATGGATATGATATGATTGCAAATTGAGTCTGCGGCGACGACACTGACAAACACATGTGAATATTTCATGACGTGAATTCAGCAACATCTACATTTCCACATTTTCTGTTGTGTCTTATTCCTGAATGCAGTGACTTCAGCCCTTTCAGGCAGAGGTCATAGCAAATGTAAGTGGGTTCCATTTACAAAAGCTTTTAGTTATCATTTAGTGCCGGTAACTGCTTTATATTTTGTTATTCCAACATTTAGCGTTGGTCATTTTCATTTGCGAAAAAATTAGCAAGCTAAACCTCAAAAACATTATTTATACAGAACCAAGTCTCAGTACTTTCACTTCTCTTCTATATTGTCATCACACGTTATTAACATTCCAATATTTTAATTATTTTCAGCCCGGATTATTTACATTACTGTGTAGACATATTGACAGGTGTAAAGTCTCCTTCATCACTTCTAAAGTCTCAAGTCTAAAAAGTCTCAGTCTTAAGTCTCCTTGTAGATGTCTCCTTCATCACTTTTTTATAATATTATGCATTACGTGAAACAAACTAAATCACATGAAAACTTGCATCATTCACTAAATCTTGCATAATTTACACAGGATACAAGCAAGTCTCAGTATTTTCACTTCTCTCCTATATTCTCATTACACTTTATCAACATTCTAACATTTTCATTGTTTTCAGCCCTGATTATTTACATTACATAAAAAACTAGATTACATGAAAACTTGCCTCATTCCCACAGTACAGAGTCCGGCGCCGGTACTCTCGCTTCTTTAAGGCTGATATAATTAACCTCCTCATCGCCTAACTTCAACTGCAAAAAAGAAAATTTTGCCGGGCGCTCCTTCAGGCTGCCTCGCACCGCACTAGTTTTGCCCTGAATGCCCTGTGAGGAGCGAGCAAAGTTACACCCGCTGGGAAGTCCCTCCCCGCCACCTGTTAAGACAGACTTGTTTTGTTATATTTTTTTCTCCGACCACTAAGTTTCCATATTTATACAAAGTTTGTGATCCATTGATGTTGATCTCTCTCTCTCTCTCTCTCTCTCTCTCTCTCTCTCTCTCTCTCTCTCTCTCTCTCTCTCTCTCTCTCTCTCTCTCTCTCTCTCTCTCTCTCTCTCTCTCTCTCTCTCTCTCTCTCTCTCTCTCTCTCTCTCTCTCTCCTCTTTCTCTCTTTTCTCCACTCACTATTTCTCATATCTTATCTTATATATTATCTTTTTTCTCCGCCACTGTTCTCATCTCTATGCAGTGTCTGATCTGTCTCCTCTCTCTCTCTTCTTCTCTCTCTCTCTCGCTCTCCTCTCGCTCTCGCTCTCGCTCTCGCTCTCGCTCTCGCTCTCGCTCTCTCCTGTTTCAAATACTTATGATGAAAGGAAGAATGAATTATGAAAAAAAAGGAAATAATGATGGAATGAGAGAGAGAGAGAGAGAGAGAGAAAAGAGAGAGAGAGAGAGAGAGAGAGAGAGGAGAGAGAGAAGAGAGAGAGAGAGAGAGGAAAAAAATTGAACTAATGATATTGGGTATTGGAGAGGAAAGAAGAAAGGTAGGAAAGGAAGAAGAAAAATAGAAAAAGAAAAAAAAAGTTAGGAAGGAGACAAGGAAAGGAAAAAAAAAATAATTGTGGTGGTGGTGGTGGTGGTGGCGATGGTGGTGGTGGTGGTGGTAATGGTGGTGGTGGTGGTGGCGATGGTGGTGGTGGTGGTGGTGGTGGTGGCGATGGTAGTGGTGGGGGTGGGGTTGGTGGTGGTGGTGGTGGTGATGGTGGTGATGGTGGTGGTGGTGGTGGTGGTAATGGTGGTGGTGGTGGTGGTGGTGGTGGTGATGGTAGTGGTGGTGGTGGTGGCGGTGGCGGTGGTGGTGGTGGTGGTGGTGCTGATGGTGGTGCTGATGGTGGTGGTGGTGGTGGTGATGGTGGTAATGGTGGTGGTGGTGATGGTGGTGGTGGTGGTGGTGGTGGTGGTGGTGGTGGTGGTGGTGGTGGTGAGAAATGAAGGGGAAGGAGTATAAGGAAAATTCTATGACTCATATAAAATAAACATGAAGATGATGAAGAATAAGAAGATGAAGAAGCAGAAGACATATATAAAGATTTAAGCGCATATGAGGAAAGAAAGAAAATGCTAAAGAATACAAAGAGGAAATAAAAGTACAAAACCAGCGTGAACAAAAGCAACAGAAAAAACAAAAATTGAAAAAATAATTATGATAATGATAAAAATAAAGAGGAAAATAAGCATGACCACGAAGAAAGAAAAACTGTCTGAAAAAACAGCTTAATGAAAATGAGAGCTCAAAGAAGGAAGAGAGATGAGAACTGGAGGGAAAGAAATCCGAGAAAAACTGAGCCGAGAAAATATGAAAGATCAGACAGGAACGAAAAATTACGCACATAAAGAAAGGTAAAAAAAAGAAGAGGTAAGAGAGTAAATAAAAATAAATGGAAAATCCAACAGAATGACGTTTATTGAAACTTCAAAGGGAAATAAATGAGAGAAAGAAGAAAATTATAAAAACGCTAGAATTTTGCTTATAAAATTAATATAAGAATAGGAAGGAGAGAGAGAGAGGAGAGAGAAGAGAGAGAGGAGAGAGGAGAGAGAGAGAGAGAGAGAGAGAGAGAGAGAGAGATAGAGAAGAGACAAGAGAGAGAGAGATAGAGTAGGAGACGAGAGAAGGACGAAATAGAGAGGAGAAAAGGAAGAGATACAGACAGACAAACATATAGAAAGAGAGAGAAAATACAAATAGCCAGAAAACCGACAGACACATGGACAGACAAAAGATAGACAGACACGTGTGAGCAGAAAAGGCAGACAGAGTGATAGACAGACAAACATACAAATATCATAGAATAAAACTAACACTCACACAGAGACAGACACTCAAACAGAGGCATGAATAAATTTAGAGGTTAACGATAGATATAAATATATAACAAAAACAAAGATATAGAGAAAACACTAATAGAAACATGGAGAAAATTAAACACCTAATATCGTGCCCACAGAGTTACAGACCTTTAACTTAACTTTCTTTTAACTTCAACCTTTAACACAACTTTTTTAAACCTTATCCTTTACCTTAACTTTTAGGACGCGACACAGCAGTCTCTAAACTTGGCCATTTAGGGGACATTGTACTTTGGATGATCATATCTAATCTAACTTTACCTATCTCTAACTCTACGGCTGAACTTGATACCTTCTTTGACTCTCTCTCTCTCTCTCTCTCTCTCTCTCTCTCTCTTCTCTCTCTCTCTCTCTCTCTCTCTCTCTCTTGTAAATACCAAATAAATGCAAAAAAAAGACACCGTAAACGTATAATGCGCTAATGTCATATCAAGCTTTCAATAACAATAAGAATGAAAATGATATAGGGAAAGAACGAGCAAATATGAAACAATAAGAGATCCAGTAGAACAAAAAAGGAGAGTTAACTCAATCAAAAGAAAAATAACAAGAAGAGAAGGAAGACGTTGAAGAAAAATTAATAAGAAACACAAAACAAAAGAATCACAGCACCCAATACCCTTTCCCTCCGTTTTCCCTAACCCTGCCTTCCCCTTCCTTACCTACTTTTTCCCTTCTCTCACCACGATCTACACCCACACCAGACCTAACCCCTCTCCTCCTCCTCCTCTCAAATATGTACAACTTGAATCCCTTCTCAGACCTACTGTTACATCTGACAGCCCAGCAGCACGGCATTGTACTGTTAAAAACAGTGAAAATAGGCTGAGAAGCCCGCAGCTCTAGTTGAGAAGGATAAGCACGAGATCCAAGCTATAGCGCCGCAGTATGGTGGAGTTATGGTATGTAGCCTGTGTGGTTGTGTGTGTGTGTGTGATGTTGTGTGTGTGTGTGTGTGTGTGTGTGTGTGTGTGTGTGTGGTGATACATCCCTCACAGTCCAGTATATGGACACCTTTTACCGCGCTCCGCCGTGCCCGCCGCCTACCCGTCCATAGATCTGCCTCGACCTCGATGTATGTGTGTGTGTGTGTGTGTGTGTGTGTGTGTGTGTGTGTGTGTGTAAACCCTAGCCGCTAAGATCAGAAATGGTCTCGCCACACCCCGTAGTGTAGTTATCAGGCGTACGGGAATGAGAAAAAAAGAAGAATCTGTACACACACGTAAGGTTCATTTTGAATGGATATATGAAGGGAATTGCGCCTCTACCACCCCAAAGTTCTATTCTTCTCAACTCCAAGCTCACCTCGACTCCCGTCACCACCATCCTCATCTTGGAACCCACGGCCGCTAACTCCAAGCTCTTTTTTTTTATAAAAAAAAGATCCTTAATATTGCGAGCCTAGGTGTTTGACAGGTTCTTGGTGTAGTCAAAGAAGTCAGAGATGACCGCTCTAGTGGATTGCACTGAGATTCCTGAAGAGTCTCACACCATGGCCTCAGCATCGCATGAAGGTCTTTCTGAAGGCAATCGCGGCGCTCAGGTCCGGCAGATGCGAGCCCAGCGAGCCAAGGAAAGACGTCAGATAGATACAATGATGACTAGCAGCTTCGGGAAACAGTGTAGGATGTCAAGGGGCGAGCCTTCAGAGTGCGAAGGCGAGGAATAGCCCGCAGTGGAGGACTCGTGGGCTGCCTTGGAGTGCTGGGAGGACGAGACCAGCGTCCTGGAGGACTTCAGCAGTACGTGGTGACGCACGCTGAGGTGCTGTCTGAGTAGGAGTTGTCTGACCTCCCGGTCACCAAGCACCTCGGCGAGGGCTCCTTCGGCACCGTGGATCGCGTCACCTTCAGGGGCAGAGACGCCGTCAAGAAGACCATGATGGAGGGCACGGACCCCGCCGGCCTCCTGTGGGAGGCGGCGCGTGGCCCTGGAGCTGGAGGGCGCGGGGGGCGCGCCGCGCCTCCCACGCCCTGAGCACCGGTGACGCCCTCAAGTTATCATGGACTACGCCGGCGTGCCCCTCTACCGCTACTGCCAAGACTCGTGCAGCGTGGGCACGTTCCTGCGCGTGGTGGAGGGCGTGGCCGAGCGGCTGGACGAGGTGCACCTCAAGGGTTTGTCCACAATGACATAAAGTCGGACAACATCTGTGTGAGCGGCACCTCCTCCAGCCCTTGTGTCCACCTGATTGACTTCGGGGTCGCCTCCAGACTCGAGGACAGCTTCTACTTTGAGCTGTTTGGCATCCCTCGAGACCTGGAGGAGCAGGACTTTGCCTTCTTCAGGTCGCCGGAGCTGCGGGAAGGGCAAGCCGCTGCAGCCGTCCAGCGACGTGTTCAGCGTCGGGGTGATGCTCGGCTCCGTGTGCCACAGCTCCGAACACCCCTTGTCACCCCGCTGCTGACGCCCTGGCGGCGGCCGTGCATGCGGGAGCAGCCCGAGGCGCGGCCCTCCCTGCGTCAGGTGGCGGAGCAGGCGCGGCGCTTGCTGGCCTGCCTCACGGAGGAACAGCTGCAGGACACCATCTACGCGACACAGCCTGACCACACAACACTCCACACAGCCTACCACACAACACTCCACTCTTCATCAACGACACTCAACTGACTCCTGCCTCTACAATGAACAGTCCAGGACTAACCTCTCCACACAACCTGCCACACAACCCTCCACTCTTCTTCAACAAGGCTCCACTGTTTCCTGCCTCTACAATGAACAGTCCAGGACTATCCAATCTAGGACAATCTAAAAGTCCGAACGGGAAATCTCACATTTCATCTCTTGCTAAAACAGCTTCTAAGAAGTTCGGTGTCCTGTGGCGTCTGCCTCCATGTTTTTCTCGCTCCCAGCTGCTTGTTGTAAAAACAAGGAGATCCTTTTTGCCGAAGAGTGAGTCCCCCCCCCCCCCCCCCCCCCCCCGAGGACCCCCGGCACCCACGGGCCCCCCGAGGGAACGCCTGTCTGTCTGTGTCTGTTTGTTGCTCTTATGACTTATAATTTATACGTATCTTATATAAATCTTACAATATATTTACAATTTACAATTATTTGCTATTTACTTATTTTCTGTATTTACGTTTGCATTTCTTCGTCTTATTTATGTTCCTTCTCTCTCTCTCTCTCTCTCTCTCTCCTCTCTTCTCTCTCTCTCGTCTCTCTCTCTCTCTCTCTCTCTCTCTCTCTCTCTCTTCTCTCTCTCTCTCTCCTCTACTCCTTCCCTTTGTCTTTTTTTGTTTTGTTTTTCTTTCCTTGCATTTCTCTTCGTTCTCCTCCTTCCTTCCTTCGTGCATTCTTTCTTTCTTTCTTTCTTTCTTTCCTTGTCCATTACCTTACGTACTTTGTTTACATGTCATTTAGGGGAAGAGAGAGAGAGAGAGAGAGCGGGGGGGGGGAGAGGGAGAGAGAGATTGGGTTATCTATTTTGGAACGTCCCATATCTGCCTTGTTTCCTTTATTTCTCTCTCTCTCTTCTCTCTCTCTCTCTCTCCTCTCCTCTCCTTTTCGATCTCTCTCTGCTCTCTTCTCGTCTTCTCTTCCTTATTTATCTCCATTCCGTCTTTCCCACCATCATTCCCTCTTTTCCTTCCTCCTCCTTCCTCTTCCTCCTCTTCTCTCCTCTTCCTATCTCCTCCTTCCTCCTCCTCCTCCTCCTCCTCTCCTTCTCCTTTCCTTTCCTTTTCCTTTTCCCCTCTCTCCTTCCTCCTCCTCCTGATGGCTTAGGAGAGCAATTATGTTCATGGATTGGCGATTGGCTTTTCAAATCGTAAACAACGGGTAGTAATTAATGGCGAAACATCTGATTGGTTAGATGTTAATATTGGGGTGCCTCAGGCTCGTCTGGGTCCCACTCTTTTCTGATATATATCAACGATCTGGACTGCGGACTTGTATTAAAATATCGAAATTTGCAGATGACACCAAATTAGGCGGTAAAGCATATACTAGATAAAACTGCGAACTCATACAAAGTGATCTCGTCAAACTTCAGACTGGAGTGTAAATGGCTATTAAAATTCAATTCCGATAAATGTAAAGTAATGCATATAGGCAACGATAACCTCAAACTATAACTATCAAATGCAAAATAAATCGTTAACTGAAGTTACAGCAGGAAAAGGATTTAGGTGTCATCATCAGTAATGATCTTAAAACCAGTCGCATTGCTAGCTGCCAGTTAAAAGGCGAATATGATGTTGGGCTTTATTCAAACGCAACTTGAACATAAAAATCCGAAAGTAATGACACAATTATACACGTCCTTGGTTAGGCCGTACTTGGAATATGCCGTTCAATTCTGGTCGCCTGTTTCGTAAAAGACAAGCAAAATTGGAATCAGTGCAAGAAGAGCAACAAACACAAATTCCATCTCTGCAAAATTTTTCTTATGAAGAGAGACTGGGGAAAACTAATATTTTTTTCCTTATAGGACCCGAGAACCTGGGGGGACTGATACAACCTTTAAGATCCAAAAAAGGAAATTTGATGTCATTAATCAAGAAAACCCTATTCGAGCTTTAAAATTTAAAAGTGACAAAAGAATAATGGTTTAAAAAAAAACGGTCAAGTTGAAAAAAATGACCCCCGGGTTAAAAAATTTATTTCAATGTGAGATTCGTTGATCGAGGGAAACAAGTTAAAAGAAATGTTGTCAAAGAAAAGCACAAAAAACTACATTAAAAAACAGGCTTGACGGCACTGTAAATAAATGGGGGTATTGATAGTCCCCTTTGCGAATTCATATTTGGGCCCCCGGATCGATTAGTTGTAGGGGGTAGGGGATTTTGTAGTTAGTATTTTTTTCTACCTGTTTTTTTTGCATTTTCCCCCGAAACTTCCTTTTCCCTACCCCTTTTTTTAAAAGGAAATGGAAACCCTTTTCCAACTTTTTTCTTAAAAATAGTTGATAGAGTAGTATGTAGTTAGCAGATACCCCCCGTAGGAAACCAATAGGGTCTCCTGGTGTTGTTATTCCTATGAAACCCCTATTTTAAACCCTCCTCCCCCTTAATTTGCAAGCAATCAAAAACGTTTAAAAAAGGAAATAAAGATCACTATAAACCCAGTTTACCCCAAAGTTTAAAGCTAAACGGAAAAATTGAAAACTATTGGGACAAATATATTTTTCCCCCCCAAAAATCTAATGCGGAAGTCGAGGGCCTTCCTCTAGACGAGAAAAAGCATTTATCAACAATAATAACACAAAATTTATAGGTGGGGGTTTTTAAACCTACCTCGTAAAACTGGAATAATTTTTTGGGTTTTGATAGAGAAGGTACGCGATTGCTTGATAGGGAAAACGAAGTTTTATTTAAATCAGGTGGCCCGTGGGGCCTACGGGGGAAAAATATTTATCCTAGATTATTTTTTACTACGACACGGACTGATTGTTTACTCCGTTTAAGGTAAAACTTTTGGGCAAACAGTGTCACGGGTTTAAAATCAGTTTGCGGCTTTAAATTGAAATTTAGACATCCCAGAAAAAATCGGTATTATTTCCCCAAAATTATAATAAAGCAGATTTCACGAAGATCAGCGGGGGGTACAAAGCGAATTTTATTGGGTTCCCTACTAAACTTTTAAAAAAAACCCCAAAACATGTGAAATTTTATTAAAAAAATAAACTCCAATCGGTGGTTAAAAAAACAGGGGGTTCCCATGATAAGGAAACGTCTAAATAACAAAAAAAACCCAGGGGGATAAACTAATGAGATTAAAACCAAACCCTTGGGAAGAAAGCGACGAGGGGATAAATTTTTAAAAGCGATAAAATTTGCGGACTGCGATTCTAGAAAATTTACAATGACTTTTAAAAACGCCTTTGGAAAGGTTTAAATAAAAAAATAAAAAGCGCGGTATGAAAAAAAAAATTGCAAAGGAACCCAAAAACCAAACCCCAAAAAAAGGTTCTTTCAATACTTCAAAGGGAAAGGGAAAAACGTCAAAAACAAGAAATTGGGGCCACTGAAAAGAAAAGGGGGGGAAAAAAAAATCTTGGTAAAGGGATAATAAGAGCATGGCTTCCGTACTCAAGGGAAAAATTTAATGCGGTTTTTAATTAAAGAAGCCGAAGCCCATTACCGGGAACCCCGTAACCATGTATGGGGACCGAAAGTGATAGTTTGGAAATAGGAGAGTTTAACATTTAGACGAAATATCAAAGTTTTTCGGAAATTTGGACCAGCAAAACCGTGGGGGTGGACGAAATTTCCCCCGCGAATTTCGCGAAGTCACAGTCAACTTTCGTTTCCCATTAAAGATTATTCTCAAAAAATCGTTAAAATGGAAAAAAATGTTCCTAGTAGTGGAAATTAGCAAAATGGGGGAAACCGATTTTTAAGAAAGGGAGAAAGAGCCTCGCAAGAAAATTACGAAAAATTTGTCAACTTTCTGTGATTTTTAACTATTTGAGAAAATTTTGGGCCGGGAAAAAATAGTGTTTTTTTTAAAAAACCCCCGGAATTTAAAAAAAAACCCCCAAAAATACTAAAGTTTTTTCCAAGAAAATTTGGATTTCCCCCGAAAAAAAAAGATCCGGCTTAAAAAACCCTTTACCAAATTTTTTTTTGCATTTTTTTAAAACTGGGACGCAAAAATTTCCCCTCGGAGGGAATTTAAAACCTTGTTTTTCAAAAACCCCTTTCAAATACATTTTCCCCCAAAAAGCGATTTGTTGACCAACTAAGGGCACAGGTTTAGGAGAGAAATTATTTTCCCAGGGATTGGCAGGGGCTTTAAAAATCGAAAAACCCCCGGGGTAGTAATAAAGGGGAGAGGCATCTGTTTGGTTTAAGATGTTACTAGGGGGTGCCTCAGGGCCCCGGTTTTTGGGCCCTCCCTTTTTTCTGATATATCCCCAACGATTTTGGGACGCGGATTTGTATCTAAAATATCAAAATTTGCAGATGACACCAAATTAGGCGGTAAAGCATAACTAGAAAAAACTGCGAAACAAATACAAAGTGATCTGGACAAACTATAAGATTGGAGTGAAAAGGTTTAAAAAATTCAATTAATAATTTTAAAGGTAATCCCATATGGGCAACGAAAAACCTCAAATATAACTACAAATGCAAAAAAAAAATCTTTAAAACTAAAGGGACAGCGGGAAAAAGGATTTGGGTTATCATAAAGAAATGATTTTAAAACCCCAAGGTCACAATTCCCTGCGGGCCGGGAAAAAAAGGAAAAAAATAGTTTGTTGGGTTTTATTAAACGCAATTTTTAAAACATAAAATCCGAAATTTAAGACAAAAATTAACCCCAAAATTGGGTTAGGCCGCATTTGGGAAATATGCCTTTAAATTTTGGTCGCCCTGTTTCGTAAAAGATCAAGCCAAAGGGAATCATTGAAAAAGAAGAGCAACCAAAAAAATTTTCCATCTCTGCAAAAATTCATTTATGAAGGGGAGCCTGCGGAAATTTAATATGTTTTTTTAAAAGGATCAAAGAATCCGGGGGGACTTGATAGAAACCTTTAAATCCAAAAAGGATTTGATGTCTTTAAAATCAAGAAAAACCTATTCGAGCAAAAAAACTCAAGTGAAACAAAAAAAATAAGGTTTTAAAAACTAAACGGTAAAACGTTGCATAAATGATCTGGGTTAAAAAATTTTTTTAAATTGTTAGGGGTCTTTGATCGATGGAACAAGTTCCCCGGGGCAAATTTTGCCGGAGCCAGAACAAAAAACCTACTTTTAAAAAAACAGACTGACGCGCACTGTAAATTAAAGGGGTTTATTGATGTGCAAAAATTCCCCCCCCCCCCCAATTTCCTTCCCCCCCTTTTTTTACCCCCCCATATTTGTAGTGGGTATTGGTAGTTGTAGTTAGTTTTTTTTTCATATCCTATCATTCTGCCCCTATAAAACCCTTTCCATGTCCATTCTTTGGGACATGGATAATTTTAAAAACTTTTTTCTTACAAGTGTTTGTTTGTTATTTAGTAGGTAGTGCAGCAGAAAACCCTTTATAAAAATTCCCCCCAATGTAATCCTTGCCCACCCGAATTCCCAAAACCCACATAAAAAAAACAAGGGGGTAAGCCCCCATGATAAAGCGGGGCGCCCGGGATTGGCCCCGGTTTTACGAAAGAGCGGATTGGCAATCAAAAGCGCGGCGGGTATCTTTGAAAGGGGATTTTTTCTATCAAAAGCGCGGCTAAATTTGGGGTATCAATTGGGCTTTTTTACCCCTTGAAAGTCCGATTGTGTGCATTTTCCTTTAATAAACTTTTCACCTTTTCCCGTTACCCGGGACGTTTTTATCTGTGCCCCCTGCCCCCCACGGGGGGGTGGAAGGGGGATTTTTAAGGGGGATATTTTTTTTCTTTCTTTATTATCGCGTTTTTCACTCCTCTCTTAAATAAAAATATTTTAAAATAGTCCTTTATTTATCGCGTGTAAAAAACTCAAAGTACATGTTTGTTCTTGCTGTGAATCGGTTACCTAAACACTTCATATAATGTGTCTGCTTATTTCCCCAGAAATAAATTTGTTGTATTGTGCCATGGAATACTCTGTCTGTCTCGTTCAACTTTCCGCGTAGTGCTGGTTTACCGATACTCCTGATCTTAATATAAGTAGCAGTCTGGAGCTTTCCTAGTACATCCATGAACACAAATATAGATGGATGGGATGTATAAAATTGTTCATTGAAATGAGCATGAAAAGATTCGGCCAGAATTGTTGGTACGCTTTGTATTTGAGGGGACTTCAGCCCAAAAGCACTGGAGGATATCTTGATTCTGCTGTTACATAATTATCAACCAGATAGTCCGCAAAGCGAGTACATCTCTCATCCTGAGGTGCGTCTGTCATTAATTCCTCGACGAAGCATCTTCTACATCTGTTGGGTCAATGAAATGTAGACCAAATGATAATTTCAGCCATGGCCTATGTCACTTTGGTGTCCTTGTAATCCCTAACTTAGGCCCAGGTTTTGAATTTTTCGCCACCATGCCTGCCCTAAATGAAATCTGCAACATTTGATGACTGCAGTTGGAAATATATATCTCAGAACAGTGAGCATGGCAAATTCAAAAATCTGCATGTATCACTGAGGCTCCCAGTGCCATATTCCTTGCGGAACAAATGTCAATTAAACACTTCCACAGATTTCTATAAATCTCCTCAGATTGACCTGGCAAGAGGGCATACACTAATGGAATATAATGCCCATTACATAATCCATGTATGGTGTATAGTTGATAGAAGAACTTTGGACAACTCTTGAAAGTCCCATCAACGAAGATCTCAGCAGTGTTCGCCAGAAATGCAAGATTAGTTGTACATGAAATGATAACCCATACCAGATTCTGGATTATTTTCAAGGATAAAATCTTCACCTTTGGTCGTCAGTAGTAGTCATAGAATTTAGAGCACGATGTACTTCCTCACGAGTTTTAGGCAATACAGGATACACTTTCCGTCTTTCTCGGTATAATGATTGTGCTATAGATCTTAGATCACCAGATTCTAGCACATTATCAGAAAATGTATGCAGTTCCGTTCTAATGAGCTTAGAAGGTCTTGCCGTCATGTCATCAGTCGCCTACCGTTTCACTTGTGCACGTAGTTGTTGTCTTTCAAGCTTTCTTTCATCCTTGCCATGGTTATGTTCCAATTGTACCGGAACAATGGCAGTCATTGTGCTGTCTGTTTTAAGTCTACCTTTACATTTATTGTTGGTACATCTCCAAGAAAGATATCCTCCATCAATGTACTGTCCACTCTGTATATATATCCATCGAGCATCAAACACTTCTTGCCTTTGTTGGTCCGGGAAATCGTAAACTCCATAGCGGAAAATTATGACAACA
This sequence comes from Chionoecetes opilio, assembly GCA_016584305.1. Classification (NCBI taxonomy): domain Eukaryota; kingdom Metazoa; phylum Arthropoda; class Malacostraca; order Decapoda; family Majidae; genus Chionoecetes; species Chionoecetes opilio. The sequence continues at coordinate 206,445 of JACEEZ010006075.1, read as the reverse complement.
CAGGATGGAAGCACCGGACTGACTGGGCACCGTGGGCTCCAACAACTGTGAACACACTGTGAACAACTGTGAACAACTGTGAACTCCAACAACCAACGAGGCCACCGATACAGACACTCGCGGTGGTCTTGGTAAACACCGTGTGAAGCATTATGACACACCGAATGATACTTAATGACATAGCGAGTGAACGGGATTAACCTTGCCGCGCATTTGATAGTGGTTTATAGGTGAAGTTCGAACGCGGTCACTTTTTCGAATCCGCGCTTTTGATATACGCCCCCCAGATTGCCTCCTCGCGCCCTCGCACAACACTCAGCCATAAAAAAAAATAAGCCGTGAATTGTCTCCCAAAGTGGCGTAAAACAACACTACGAAAAGAGGAAAGGATAATTGACAAGGGCAGAGAGACAGAAATACCTCCTAACATCTTTAACCCGCCGGGGAATATATAATAAAGTAAATCCCTGCATAGTGAAAATGTGGGAGAAGAATGATGAAGAGACGGTAGGCCAAGTAAATCCTGCAGAGCGTCACGTGAAGAATACTATCAAGAGAGACGTATTGGAGTTATGCATTAGTTGTGTTGTGAATTCTCTCGGTGTGTAGTAGGAAATAGGGTGTGAGTGAAGCAGGAGGAGACAGGTAGACACTTGAAGTTTAGCGAGGCTGGCTTGAGTTAGGGCAGGGGAGGAGGTAGTGAGGATGAACTGAGAGAGATGAATTAATTAGGTGAGAAATGTGAGGGAGCCAAGATGAGGTGAATTAGGGGACCCAGGTGAGGCGAGTGTGCGTGAAGGCACCTGTTTACCTGGCCTAGAGAGGAGGACGCCAGGAGGAAAGCAGGAGATAGCAGGAGGTCAGCAGGAGATAAGCAAACTTAGGCCAAAGGATTACCACCCACTCCAATATCTTTTGGTGTGAGGATTAGGGGGGAGGATTCTGCCAGGTTGCCCAATCTTTGCCCCAATCCCTGTTTTGTTTCTTATCTCACCTAAGATAAAAACCTCTCTTTCTCCTCTCTCTCCTCTCTCTCTCTCTCTTTCTTCCTTTCTCTCTCTTTTTTCTCCTTCTCTCTCTCCTCTTCTCTCTCTCTTCTCTCTCTCTCTCTCTCTCTTAAAATTTTGGGATCATTATCATTATTGTTACTTTTTATTATCATCACAAAATGAATTACATTTTTTACCATTTTATCATTACTGTATTATCATTTCCGGCACACATTTACCTTTTTTTGTTATAGTATTTTGTAGGACAATATGGAGACGAAGGGCCCTAAAAAACACTCACAAAAATAAACATATAACAGTTTTTAAATTAATGAAGAATTATAAATATATATTTTTGTAATTCCAAACTCCAAAAAAAAAAACAAAAATAAAATATGATATAAAATAGTGGATATTTTTCCTTCCCCAGAATATAAAATGCTTAGGTCTTTGTGTTGATCTTCTGTAAGAGGAGCAGGGGGAGGAGGAGAGGGGAGGAGAGGGGGGGAGGAGGGGAGGAGGGGGAGGAGGAGGGGGGAGGAGGAGGAGGGAAAAAAAAAGGGTGATGGAGGGGGTGGAGAGAGGGGGGAAGGGGAAAAGTGGGGGATTCTGATAGGTGAGTGGTGGGGGGTGGGGGTGGTGGTGGGGTGGTGGGGTGGTGGCGGTGGTGGGGGTTTGGGGGGGGGGGGGGTTGGGGGGGGCGGTGGGGGGGGGGTGGTGGTGGTGGGGTGTGGGGGTGGTGGTGGGGTGGTGGTGGTGGTGGGGTGGTGGTGGTGTGGGAGGGGAGTGGGGTGGTGGGTTTTTGGTGGGGGTGGGGTGGGGTGGTGGGTGGGGGTGGTTTGGGGTGGGGGGGGGTGGTGGTTGGGGGGTGGTGGCGGTGGGGCGGGGTAGTGGTGGTGGTGGTAGGGTGGTGGGGTAGTGGTGGTAGTGGTAGTGGTAGTGGGGGTGGTGGTGGTGGGGTGGTGGTGGTGGTGGTGGTGTGGCGGTGGCATGGGGGGGGTGGTGACGGTTGGGGGTGTTGGTGGTGGTGGTGGTGGTGGTGGGGTGGGGAAAGGGAAGGGGGTGGGGATGGTGGGGGTACAGGGAAGGAAGAGGTCTGAGGAGGGGGTAGAGGGGAGGTGGCGGTGGGTTTAAAAAGTCTGGTGTGAGGTGGAAAAAGTTTGATGGAGATAGTGGAGTGGGGTGGTTTGGGGGGGAAGAGAAGTGTGGAGGACTTATGAGGAGAAAAGTAAAAAGGGAAGGGGAGAAGGGCAATTGACCATTTTGGAACAGAGGGGCAGGTGATGGAAAAGGGGAAAGGGGGGGACGGAAAAGCGAGGACTAAGGGGAATGGGGGAGATAAAAAAAGGAAAAAACGAGGAAAAGGGGCAGGGAAGAGGGGGGGGGGAGGGGAGAAAAAAGTAGCGAAGCTCAATTGATGGGAGAAACAATAAGGAGAGAATGAAGGGAAAAAACAAGAGGAAACCTAGGGGGTGGCGGGCGGCGGGGGCACTCAGTAGAGGCCTACCTCCGACCGAATTAATTTCATCAATTGGTTAGCATGATAATATATATATATATATATATCATTAAAGTATTATGCACCACAGTATTAGCACATACCTCCGGCCCGAATAATCATCCAATGGTTTGCCATGGCAGCAGTTGTCAATAGATTTCATCCAAAATAAAATCAGTTTTACTATACCAAATAGACTTGGTATACAGAGTTGGTCCAAATCTATTCGTAACTTTTTGAGAAATCCGTACACTAACAAACAGACAGGACAGACAGACAGAGCGGGGTGGGTGAAAACATAACCCCTCCAACTTCGTTGGCGGAGGTAATTAAAAAGGGGGCAGACAGTACATTGAATAGAAGGGGGGGGGAGAGAGTGAGGGGAAAGGGAGGGTGAGGGTAGGGTGAGGGGGAAAAATGAAGATGAGCTCAATTGTCATTGAGGGGGAAACAATAAGGAGAGCTGGAAGGAAAAAAACAATGCATGGGAAATAAAAGGGGCAAGACAATACATTAAAAAAAAAGGGATGGAGAGGAGGTCAGTGAGGCTAAGGGAAGAGAGGTGAGGGAGATGTATACAATGAGAGGCAAGCAAGGGGGGGAGGGCTATAAGGTAACTAGTACTGCTCCCACAGGTACTAATCCAACGTTTATGATTCATGTTACTCATAAGGTGTTTTGGGGAGGCCACTCTGGGGCTTGGCGTCATCAGGGCGCTCTTTGCCTGCCTCCTCTTGTTGTGTTTTCATCTCTAGCCATTGTTCCACCCTTCCATATGCTTTCTACTCCTCACCTCTCTACTCCTCCTCCTCTCATCTCTCCTCCTCTCCTCCTCCCTCCTCCTCTTCCTTTTGTACCACACCGTATGCGTCTCCGCCCCCTCTGACCTGCCCCTGGTGACTAGGATGCCACGCGCGGCCCTTTCTGTGTCTGTGGTCAGAAGTTTATGAAGGGACTTGGCTATCAAAGAAAATGGTTGATTACTAATTTTGTAATGTCTTCAAGTATTCTTATTTTTTTGTAGCAATGTGAGTGTGAAGATTGAGAATACATGCAATGTGGTTGGATTATGAAAAAGAGTTCTGTATCTGTCTTCCTAGTTGTTAGTATTTATTCCCCCTCCGCATTCCTCCTCGTTCGGTGGCACAGGAAACACTTTAATACAAACGTAAAAGAAGGGAAGTATATATGACATTAATTTCATTCGTTCAATCACACCAAACACACACACACACCAACACACCACCACACACCACACACCACACACACACACACACGCACGCACGCACGCACGCACACACACACCACACACGCACGCACCACGCACGCCACGCAAGCACGAACGCACCGCACGCCCCACCCCCCGCACCCGCACGCACGCACGCACAGCACGCACGCACGCACGCACGCACGCACGCACGCACGACGCCACGCACGCACAACCAACACACACACACACACACACACACACACACACACACACACACACCGCACACACACACACACACACACACACACATCACACACACACACGAATAATTGTAAACATGAGAAGGGCGATAGTCACGCGGAGACGTTACAAGAGAGCCATGGAAAACGAAGAAAAATGTGAGGTAAACAGAGGAGGATGGCACCTTAGTGGTGTGTGGTGTGTGTGTGTGTGTGTGTGGTGTGTGTGGTGTGCGCGTGTTTTACCTGGTGTATTATTTAGTTGTGTTTACAGGGACTGAGCTACACTCGTGTGGTCCCCCGTCGCATAGTCACCAAAACTGTACTTCGGCTCCCGGCACGGCCGATTCCAATTGTACTGTGTAATGGAGGAGTTTAAGACAGCCACAAGACTACTCTAAGTATACTGGACTGTGCTAATCATTCTTGTTTCGGCTGGAAAAATTTCCAGTGGAGGCCAGTTTCGCGATTCCTGACTTTCGAACATCACTCCCATTCCCTGCCCTATGGTTTATCAGTAGAAAGGATATACCGTTATCTTCGTAAATGTTTGTTCTATATATTATCAAATAAAATACTTAAAATACCACTAAAGAAATGCGTTAGGAGAGTGTAGATATACTGCATGAAATTAATATTCACTAAAATCTTCGCCATTTAATATTTTGCGAGAAAACATTTACATGAAAAACATATCAATAGAGGCGAATTTCATAGCTTTCCATTGATATATTTGTTTTCTGATAAATTGAATAGAACCATACATAAATAGCGGTAACTCAAATAAAATAACCTCATCAATCGGGAAAATACCCGATTGATGATGTTACTATTTAGTTAACGCCTAATGTATGCATGATTCAAATAATTTATCGAAAACTAAATATATCAATGGGGAAAGCTAATATAATTTCCGCTTTCTATTGATATGTTTCAGTAAAAAGTCCTTCACGCAAAATATTAAATGGCGAAAGCGTTTAAGTGAAATATTAAGTAATGCATATTTCTTCAGCTCATAATGGCATTTCTTTAGTGTATTTACAGTTTTATTTAATAATATATAGAACAATTTACGATCAATCATTTTACGAAGATAACAGTGTATCATTATACTGATAAACCAAGTCTACTTAAGTAGTCGTGGAAACACGTTTTTACTGTGCCGATCCGATTGATGATTGTTATTTTTTTGGTTAACGCATAATTTATGCATGTTGGTAATTCATTTACAGAAAATAAAATATATCAATGAAAAGCTAATGAAAATCTGCGTTCTGATGATATGTTTTCCTCTAAAATGTTTTCTCGCACAAATGTTAAATGGCGAAGAAGTTAGTGAATATTAATTTCATGCATATCTGCAGAGTCTCATAAGGGCATTTCTTTAGTGTATTTTACTGCTTTTTATTTGATAAACTAGCCGCAAAGCCGCCTCCGGGCGGACTTTTTGGCTAGCTCTGCGGAGGGCGATTGGTGGGCATGCGGCCACAAACACAGACTCTCCAGATAGCACCTGCTAACTCTTCCTGAAATCATAGAGTAGAAATGTATGTATAACCGCCACCCATTCACATCACCCCCAACCATTCACTCACCCATTACCCATCACCCCCCACCCATTCACTCACCCATTTCCAATCACCCCCCACCCATTCACTCACCCATTACCCATCACCCCCCCCCATTCATCACCCATTTCCAATCACCCCCCACCCATTCACTTACCCATTACCCATCACCACACACCCATTCACTCATCCATTACCCATCACACCCCACCTATTCCCTCACCCATCACCCATCACCCCCCACTCATTCACTCACCCATCACCCCACACCCATTACCCATCACCCCACCCATTCACTCACCCATTACCCATCACCCTACATCAAGGTTTCCTCAATTCTCGCAACCCACATTTTTTTTCACAATTCTCGCTAATAGGCTACTAAAAAAAAAAAAAAAATGATCGGATCATCTCATAAGTGGGCTTAAAATGTGCCCCTGGTCGAGCTGGTTCTAAAACTGTGCCTAATGATGGGATTGTGCCACGGGGGGCGGAACTTAGCGCGGACACACACACACACACAGACACACACACACACACACAGACACACACTTTCGCTTATATTATTATAGATATTATAGGACAAACATTTACGAAGATAACATTATACCATTTATACTGATAAACCACAGGAAGGGAAATGGGGGTGATGTTCGAAAATGGCAGGAATCGCAAAACTGGCCTCCACTGGTCATGGGCGGGTTGACGCGGGGCACGAGTAGCAAGTCCAGTATAGAGTAGTCTTTGGAAAGACCCAAAGAAAACGCACGCGCAGCAACACACCGTGTGGTGGAAGAAATTTGCTTTTACTCTGTCCTACGTAAGTACGTATAGCCTGAGTTCTTATATGTTTATTTGCTGTGTATTTATATATATTGTTAAGATAATAGCAGCAAACGGGCGCAAAATGCGTAAAAGATATGTTTACGGGGATAAATAAGCCGAGAACAGCTCAAAAAGAATTTTCAAAACAATATATCGAAAAACTAAGTCCAGATTCGTGATCAGCACGTACGAAAGCTAATAGGAACCAAATGTCATCAAAATCTGGGCTCAAAAAAATTTGGCCAAATTTTGAAGGCAAATGAAAGAAATCCTTGGAAAATCTCGTGAAAAACACATTTTCATTGATATCTCAAGAACTGTAGCAGCTAGGCGAAAACGGTACAGACTATAAACGATTCAACCTGCGACTGTGGTCCCTCTGGTATAAATCAATTAAAATTTCATCAATAAATAATCCAATAAATCAAAGTTTTGTAAAGGTAAAAAACTTATTATATCTCAAATATTTGATTTGCTAAGAAAGAACGGATAGATGCCTAGGGTAGATCTCGTTAAGCTGGACATAATTTAGTAGTGTCGATTTCCGTCTAGGATCAATAGTTTCATTGTAAAATTGATAAAACCAAATCAAGCCAGATTTTTGGTTTATTTTGCTGCCCAAAATGTTGAAAACTTGTATTTTCATACATTAGTGAAATTCTTGTTAATAAGAATTGTACATCTTTCTTGTTAATAAGAATTGTACATCTTTCTTGTTAATAAGAATTGTACATCTTTCTTGTTAATAAGAATTGTACATCTTTCTTGTTAATAAGAATTGTACATCTTTCTTGTTAATAAGAATTGTACATCTTTCGATGTGCAATAATACTTGTTATATCTCTTGGAAAAGGACGCCGACCCAGTTGTTTATCAGCGAATACCAAATCAAAACGGCCACGAGATCTGTCCACCAACAATTAGGGAAACGTGGCCAATGCCAAGTCGCATGGAAGTGGCCATTATCATATTGTATATTTATCTATACTAAGTGCATGCTGAATAAATATGATATGTCATAGACCACTATATACCGTATACAGTGGTCTATGTCTATGGCTATGTCATAGACCACTATATACCTGGACTGCGCACGGAATATCGGCCTGTTGCACAAGGGCCCGAAGTCGGAGGGCCGCTCGGATTCATATATATATATACGGATCATATAGACTGGTTTATCAGTATATATGATATACTGTAATCTTCGTAAATGTTTGTTCTATAATATTATCAAATAAAAAACAGTAAAACACGCTAAAGAAATGCCATTACGAGACTATGAAGAAATATGCATGAACTTAATATTCACTTCAACTCTTCGCCATTTAAAACTTTGCGAGTCAACTTTTATCATGAAGGGTATCAATAGAAGCGCAATTTTATTAGCTTTCCATTGCTATATTTCGTTATCTGATAAATGAATTAGAACCATGCATAAATTAGCGTTAACTAAATAAATAAAATCCTCAATCGGGTAATTTTCCCGATTGATGAGGTTATTTATTTAGGCAACGCTAATTTATACATGGTACTAATTCATTTATCAGAAAACGAAATATATAAGTAAATAAATGACATCATCAATCGGGAAAATTACCCGATTGATGATTTTTTAATTTTATTTAACGCTAATTTATGCATGGTTCTAATTAATTTATCAGATAACGAAATACATCAATGGAAAGCTAATAAAATTGCGCTTCTATTGATACCCTTCATGATAAAAGTTGACTCGCAAAGTTTTAAATGGCAAGAGTTTAGTAAATATTAAGTTCATGCATATTTCTTCATAGTCTCGTAATGGCATTTCTTTAGCGTGTTTTACTGTTTTTTATTTGATAATATTATAGAACAAACATTTACGAAGATTACAGTATACCATATATACTGATAAACCAGTCTATATGATAGTCCATAGACCACTATATCTCTTTGTCGGGCGCCCTGCGGGCCCCTATGCAGCCCCGCAATTCAAAACATTGTCGCGTGAACAGTCCAGGTATACAGTGGTCTATGGATATGTGTATTTTTACTATGAAACAGTCATTTATTAATTCCAACATTGCGATCTGCGTGCCTGCACAACGTTCATGTCACTAACTTAGACATTAGCGCATTGAGACTTAAATTATATATATATGAAAGAATAAACGAAGCTATGAAAAGGTAAGCCTTTAAAGCACACGCCAAAAAAGTCGACCTTTAATATGCACACAGAAAAAAGTTCAGGTCGTGCTTTTGGGGAAGTGAAATATGAATATTGAAAAGAAAATTGAAGCTTATAAAAAAATATCGTGTTTGATTCTTTAATTGGTGCATGATGCAGGAGGCCGGCGTGAGCCGCAGGGAAGTATTAAATTGTTGAGGATTTGACAGGAACATTCACGTGAAAAACGCAAAGCTCATCAAGGAAGATTTGAGGAAAACTGGACTAAAACAGAAAATAAAACACGGTGTGAAAAGTTATATTGAATCTTTTTAATGTATTTCCCTGTACATATACAAGGCAGACATTGTAAATCACTGCGCAGCTTGAACACGTGAAATCGAATTATAGTTTTATGTCGTTTGCTTGAAGTCAGTGTTTATGTTCATGATGTAAGTATTGTAATTAATGGATGGGTAATGTAATGCATATCTTTTAGGGTTTTCCTCAGAGAACACCATGATTTGTAGCATATTAAATATATCAAAATAGATGCGTTCGTTTTGGGAACAGTCCTTCTTCAAATGATCTGTTGATTATGTGTTGTAAATATGGTGACACTATACTGCTGCATTTTTTTATTATCTTTATATCTATGTGTCATTTTTATTGGTGATGTCAGAGAGAGAGAGAGAGAGAGTGAGAGAGAGAGAGAGGAGAGAGAGAGAGAGAGAGAGAGAGAGAGAGAGAGAGAGAGAGAGAGAGAGAGAGAGAGAGAGAGAGAGAGACGAAACATGATGCAGCAAAAAAAAAGCTATGAGCATATTGCATGTTTGTACATTCATGCAAAAAACGAAATTTGCTGTCGAGCAATTGTGTTGCAAAGAAATGCTGATCGGTTGATCGATAGTCGTGTAGATATTGCGCCGATGACAACACAGTGTCGGTAAGAGCCACAACCCACTATGAATGTTTTTTTTTTTATTATTAACAGATAATGCATTTTTATCTTTCGGGGTGGAGGAGAAGGAGGAGGAGAAGCAGAAGGGGGACGAGCAGGAGAAGGAGGAGCAGGAGAAGAAGGAGCAGGAGGTGGAAGAGAAGAAGGAGGAGGAGCAGGAAAGGGACGAACAGGAGGAGGAGGAGCAGGAGAAGAAGGAGCAGGAGGAAGAGGAGCCGGAGGAAGAGGAGCCGGAGGAGCAGGAGGAGGAGGAGGAGGAGCAGCAGGAGAAGAAGGAGTAGGAGCAGGAGAAGAAGGAGCAGGAGGAGGAGCAGGAGGGGAACGAGCAGGAGGAGGAGCAGGAGGAGGAGGAGGAGGAGGAGGAGCAGGATGGGGACGAGCAGAAGAAAGAGGAGCAGGAGAAGGAGGAGCAGGAGGGGGACGAGCAGGAGGAGGAGCAGGAGAAGGAGGAGAAGGAGCAGCAGGAGGAGGAGGAGGAGCAGGAGGGGGAGGAGCAGGAGAAGGAGGATTGCCCTATGAAGGTGTTGGTGCGGCCAGCATGTTGGAACCAATGAGGTTGGAGTTGAGCGGTGAGGGAAAGACGCTACATAAGAGTCATTATTCCGTATTTACTCATGTGTATTGTTCCTTAACGACCACGAGGGTGAACCTCCAGGCTACGATGCCTAGGACGGCGTTTCTTTCCTTAATATTGCGGGGGTCCGTGCAATCACTGCCTCTTCAATAGTAAAGGCGTACTAGGATGACCCAGACAATGGAAATCTCCTGTTCAGTTCGCATCCCAGAAGGCAAGGAAGTGACTGCCATCCACCTGGTGGCAGAAAGAGTAAGCACCTGGATGTGCTGCAAGCAATGGTGCTTCCTTCCCATTGCTGCCATAGACCTGGACCCACAACGCTGTGAAGTCTTGGATAATGTCAAGGAATTCCCTCAGTGTAGCGTGACACTGTACCAAAAAAATATTAATAGCCTTGAGCCCGACGCCCTTGTTAAGATCAAGATTAAGCGAGGACGTAACACCCTGCGTAAGAAGATCATCCAAACGGGACGTCTGATTCAAGATTTACAAGAACGAAGTGTTTCTCAAGGGATGGTTGACCTGTCGGTGGATGTGTTGTCCTTCACTCCACTAACAGCGTCTTTACAAGTTAAATATTCCCCTGTTGCGCCTCCCGAGACCGTCCAGGAAGCAGGTGAGTCGCGATCACCTAAGGACGAGCTCCCTGCCGGCGAGGGAGAGTTGCGCGACGCCAAGCCTCGTCAAGTTGACGACGTGGCGGCCACCGACGAGCCACTGCCAAGTACGGGCAAGGAGTACGAATCCGAAATGAAAGAAGAAAATAGTGTGAGCCAGGACTGTGAAGAAATGGAGTGTGCTTCAGTTTTGCCCAACCGAATCGAAGGTCCCCGCCTGGCGTGGCTGCTGAAGCAGCTAAAGCAGCGAGAAGACGAATTGCTGAAGCGTCACTCTGGTGACCAGCTTCAGGACTTCCTGTCGCTGATGTGCTGGGAGGCCGAACACGGCCTGGTAAGCCACGCCGGGCCGGCACTGCGGCGCCACTCCGTGTACCGCAGCGTGATGGTGCGGCCGTGGCAGGACTATGAGGAAGAACAAAGACAGATTCTGAGTGATGACACCACCATCATGGTGGACGTAACGTCACAGGGAAGCGTTGTCACTCAGGAGCCAGGAAAGGAAGACAAGGAAATATAGCTCTGCGTTGAAGACCCGAAAAAGGAGGAGCTGCGTGTCGGGGGCTTCGTGCTGGGCAGGGTGAGTGTGCAACTGTTACACCAGTGCGAGGAAGAGCATCGGGAGTCCCCGAGCGATGACTCCATCGTGGAAATACACGTGGAACACTCTCATGTGGAAGGGTTGAGTCTGGAGTGGCTGCTGCGGCAGGTGGTGGAGCAGGCCGATGCACTGGTGCAGCGGCACTCCCCGCACCAGCTGCAGGAGTTCCTGGAGCTTGTGTGCTGGGAGGCGCAGCACGGACACGGCACCGCCGCAGGGCCTGACCTGCAGCACCACCCGGTGTACCGCAGCCTGGGGCCCAAGCTGCATCTGGGAGGCTTTGAGTTCGGCAGCGTGGTAATGCAACTGTTGCAGGAGCATGAGGCCGAGATGAAAGAAAGGGAATGTGAGAGAAGTGAAGATACGGAGTGTGTATCAGTTATACCCAAGGCCATCGAAGGCCCCCGCCTCTCGTGGCTGTTGAAGCAGCTAAAGCGGCGGGAAGACGAGTTGTTGGACCGTCACTCTGTTGATCAGCTTCAGGACTTCCTGTCGCTCATGTGCTGGGAGGCCGAGCATGGCCTGGGCAGCCACGCCGGGCAGGCCCTGCGGCGCCATCCCGTGTACCTCAGCGTTATGGTGCGGCCGTGGCAGGATTACGAGGAGGAATACACAGAAGACTGGCAGGAGACTGAACACGAAGAGAGAGCAGCAGTGGAAAGCCCTCGCCTTGAATGGCTGCTGCAGCAGGTCGTGGCGGGGACCCGTGAACTGGTGCAGCAGCATTCCTGGCACCAGCTGCAGGAATTCCTGGAGCTGGTGTGCTGGGAGGTCCAGCACGGACAGGGCACCGTCGCGGGGCCTGACCTGCGGTGCCACCCAGTGTGCCGCAGTGTAATGGCTCAGGCGAGACAGGGCGCGGCACCAGCAAGTTAGCGGCCACAAGACTAATGAGTTGTGTAATAAAACAAACGAATGTTTGAAATAAACTTAAAAAATACTAAGAAAAACAATATAGAGCAACTTATAAACCAAATGGAACGTTTAGTTTGTTGTTTAAAATGAAGAAAAAATCTTTTGTTGTAGTAATGGCTGCCTGCACAGTGCACACAGACGCTGACATTTATGATGATTTATTTTGAAAGAAAAAAATGTGATGCAAGTGAAGAAATGTGTCCAGCGCCAGTCTGTTGCCTTTGTTATCTTAATATCTTATTTCATCCCTTTAATGTTATCATCATTGCATGCTTTATATATCCTTGTGTGTGTACGCATTACACACGGGCGAGGGCCAACCATCACAGCCCTCAACGGAACCTCCAGAGCCTACCATCAAAACTTTAGAAGTCACTGCCTACAGGCCAAAATGTAAAAAAAAGAAGTAATAATAATAATAATATTTTTTACCCGCCTTGTTCCCTCATATTATTTATCATGAAATGATCTACTTCCCTAATCATTACGTTCACTCACCCTTCCCTCTTTCTCTTCCAACACTCCCCTTAATCTTTCTCACTTTAGTTACTTTTTTTCTAATCCAAGTCCTTCATTATCAAGTATTATTAATAATATTGTAAATTCTTACTTTACTTTTTTTACGGTACCCTCGATTTTTCTTATTTCAGGGTTTTAAACTATATGCGGCCATAAAATATATATCCTTAACAAGAAAAATATAAAATACTAAACTTTTGATAATATGTAGTACGCATTTCAATATTGTTTACCCCTATGGATGATGTTCCAAGCTGCCTCGCCCCGCCCCCTAACTCTGACCTACGCACACCACCAACCTCACCATACGCACATTACCAACCTCACCATACGCACACCACCAACCTCACCATACGCACACCACCAACCTCACCATACGCACACCACCAACCTCACCATACGCACACCACCAACCTCACCATACGCACACCACCAACCTCACCATACGTACACCACCAACCTCACCATACGCACACCACCAACCTCACCATACGCACACCACCAACCTCACCATACGCACACCACCAACCTCACCATACGCACACCACCAACCTCACCATACGCACACCACCAACCTCACCATACGCACACCACCAACCTCACCACCTGCACGCGGCACAACCTGCTTCCAGGATGAACACGAACGCAACACCAACAACAACAATGATGATCATTGATAATATTAATACTGATAATGCTAATATCAAATGACAGTAATGATGATAATTATAGTAAATGGTGAAATTTACAGTGACGCTTATAAAGGATGATAATGATAATTTGATAATATTGATAATAATGCTGATGATAATTAATTACATCACTGGGATACAAAAAAAAAAAAATTGTAAGTCGTCTAAGTTTTTTCAAATGATTTAGGACAATTTTGCACCGCTGAATCCGAAAATGACATCCGTTTCTCTCGATCAGGTCAGGTTTTTGTGCTAAGTCGATTTTTTTTTTAAATCCGATATTCTGACTAAATCGATTACATTTTTATGACATTTTCAGTTGATTTTGTTAATATTTCTCATCCGAAATAGGTTTTTAAGAGAAAAACATCGTTTTCTAACACAATTCATTAATTAAATGTTACAAAAATTGATTAGTGTATATTGGATAGTAGACATTGATAAAGGTAAGCACATGTAAATTGGATGTTAGGTCATCATTGTTCAAAATTCAGGGCTTGAACTTCCGTTTCTTCGAACTCCTAGAATGCTCAGCGGCAGGGATGTCTCTCTTCAGAGTCCAACAGTAATCAGCTATCATGACTGCATCCCAGCGTCCCTGATACCTGGTCTCCATCACTTTCATGTCCTGATGGAATCTCTCCTGAGCTCGTCGCTCATTGATCCCAGATTATCAGGAAACCGATCCATATGTGAGAATAAGTAATGCATTTTGATGCTTATGTTGCATCCGAGGTTTCTGAAAGCAGTCAGCATATTGGTGACAAGTTCTGCGTAGTTCCTGGCCTTGTTGTTGCCAAGAAAGTTCTTCACGACCAGAACAAAAGCCTTCCACGCTTCCAGTTCCACTTCGTTCATTGAGTTTTCAAACTCTGGATCTCTGATGAGTTGACGGAGTTGAGGACCGTCAAAGATGCCAGCTTTTAACTTCTCCATGGTCAATCCTGGAAAAGCGTGGCACAAGTAAGTGAAGCAGCCACCATCCTTGTCCAGAGCTTTGGTGAACTGTTTGATCAAGCCGAGCTTGATGTGCAGCGGTGGGAAAAGTATCCTGTCTCTATCCACCAGAGGGTTGTTTATGACGTTCCTTGCTCTGCAAAGTGTTCAAGTAAAGAAGTAAAAGTTGAAGAGAAGAAGAGAAAGAACAACAGAGGACTGTAAAATCCAGGGATCGTGATTCCGAAGAATTTCTAGTTGGTGACATTGTTTAGGACCACACCCTTGGAACTATCTGAATTGGTGGAATTATTGGATTAGTGGAATTATCTACTGCAAGTACGGTGTTGTATACGGAGGACGATTTCATATATATAGAAAATACCCATATATGTAAACAAAACGAAAAAACCCATCATGTGGCGATAGATCAAAAAGTTGACCTGATTGAGCAAAATCAATGTGATTTTTGGATTCAGTACATCAAAATTGTCCTAAATCAGCTAAAAAAAACTTAGACAATAAATTTGTTGTTAACCAATATAATAGTACTGACGGTATCAATAATGGTAATGATAATTTTGATAATGAAAGTAGAATGATAATGAAGATAAGCAATAAGGACGTTCAATAAGAACATACACACACACACACACACACACACACACACACACACACACACGCACACACACACACACACACACACACACACACACACACACACACACACACACACACACACACACACACACACACACACACACACACACACACACACACACACACACACACACACACACACACACGACTTCTCTCTACGTACACAGCACCGCTAAATAACACTACAGCGACAGATTTATTGCTCTGATTCCACGCTTGGCAAAAAAAAATAATAATAATAAATAAACAAATAAAAAAAAAAAAAATCCGTGTATCGTTTTGTTGTCACGCCCGGCGCCCACCTCTGCTCTCCTACAGCCGTCCATTTGTTTCCAGTGTTGGTATCTATTTGTATGTATTTTTAGATCTAAATAAAGTATACATCTATCTATACATACATACAGACAGACAGGTGATGTAGAGGTAAGCAAATATCTCGTTCTTTTATCTTTCGCATGGCATTTAAGTATTTTTTTGAAGTCGTCAGGATTAAAGCAGCATTTTGGTGTTTTTACTCATGCTTGTCCGTGTCGTGGTTCGTGAGTTGCAGGGACTGCAGAAGAAAGAAAGAAGAGCAAAGATGATAACGATTTTATTTCGATTGGCGTTCTTCCAGCCTCTGTAAAAGACAGCTGAAATCAGAGGGTAGCTTTGTACTTAGGATAGATAGGGCTGTCTGTACATATCCGTTTTAGCGGGTTTTACAATTATTTTAGGTGCTTGCTGTTCTTTATGTACTACTAAAAAACAAAAAAATTCTACAATGTTCAAAATGTTGGGATGGAAAAAGGACGGAAACAAGAATTGGGATGGATGAAAATTTAATATATATTACCCATTCCTGCATTCCACTTCACTTATTTTGCCCTTGGCCAGTCCCTTGTGATGCGAAAGAAATGCAATTGTTCTCATGCTTCAGTCAGTGGTGGAATGCAAGAATAGATACATATTTCATCCATCCCAATTCCTGCTTCTGCCATTTTTCATCCCTACATCTTGAACAATTTATAATAGAATTTATGGTGTATCGTGTACCTTGCGTCGCACACACTGGTGAATGGGAGCAGCGAGGGTGGTGTTGATTTACTTCAGTGTATTTGTGATTTAGCAGAGCGAGTGGAGGGTGGCACGTAGCGGTGAATGACCCAGCGGCGCCTCCACAGATAGATAGATAGTTTATTGACCACAGTTTTATAACATTTACACATATTTGTTAGTTTCATAAGCACCATCAAGGGGTATATCCAGGTAACCGGCCGGCATAATCCCCAACTCTATGCGAGTATGTGGTTTCCGAGTGAAAACGCTTGACTGTAGCTCCGAAACTAACCATAGGATTTTCTCGAAAATACCCTCATTGTGATTCCCACACAGTTATGATTTGATAATAGGAAAACTTGATCTAACCTAACCGTAATCTAACGTAACCTAACCTGACGTGTTTAAGAGTAAACGCGACATACTGTTCCAGAAAACAGGAATATGCAACCAGCCGAGGGACTGACTGTCTGAAATCATTACTCGAATTGGGTTCTGTCCTGACGGATACAAATTAGTGTTGCCATCACACAGGGAAGACCGTCTGAGTCCCCGCAACCATTACTTGTGTATAAGTAATGGCCGCTGCAGAGGTGTATAGATCAATGTTGTAAATCTAACAGTAATTGAAAGCTCACGAAAGTTTTGAATAATAATAAAGGCAATAACAATTATAATGGATGCTGGGTTGTGATACATGTATGTACAATTCAATTACGTTAAGATTAATGCAGCTTGAATTAATTTTTTTTCTCGTTATTTTCAAGTTGATAATGATGATGTGTTTAGAGGAATTGTAAATCCAATGGTCATATAAAGAGTTGCTGGGAAGGCCCTTAGAGCATGGTGAATGGATTAAGTAAAATGAAGAAGAAAGAAGAAGAAAGTATGACCCACTTGAATAATACACTCACGCTGTTAACACTCACAACTATCAGGCTGTTTAGCTAAGTCTTTTCAACAGTGTCTATACTCTTAACTAACTTACAAACACCTATGCTGGTCAACACTTATAATTAGAAATGTGTCAAGCAACTGTCTAATCAAACCTAACGTAATGAAATATGAAACACTCAATGCACAAAATAAGCTAATCTAACCTAATGCAAAAATCTGTACCTAACTTATCGTATGTTGATCAAAACCACACTAATCCTAACCCAACCTGTCACCTCACCTGACCCAAGACAGGACGTGCTTCTATTCTTTTTTCATTTCTTATGTATGTTTTTTTATTATTCGTTTTTGTTATCTTGTATTCTTCTCGTTTTTATATTTCCTTGTTATGCATTATTTTATTCTTCTCTTTGTTTCCATTATTTATCGACTTCATAATAATTTTCTTATGTATGTGTTTTGTATAATTCGTTTAGGACAACGTAACCTTCTCTGCCGCAATGCACCCCCCCATGTCCCTCCCTCGCCCCCTTCGGCCCTCCGCCTGGCTAACCGGACGGCCGATACACCTGCTAACTTGGCCTCAATTAACACTTAATGCCGACGTTAAAGCAGCCTCGTTACCTCGCTCTTTACACGGTCTCCAAACACTCTCAGGCTGAGTAACGACAGCAGCTCTCCAATTACGAAGACACACACACACACACACACACACACACACACACACACACACACACACACACACACACACACACACACACACACACACACACACACACACACACACACCACACACACACACACACACACACACACACACTTTCAATCAATGTGAAAGCACTAAACTCCACTAAACTCACCATCTCTCTCTCTCTCTCTCTCTCTCTCTCTCTCTCTCTCTCTCTCTCTCTCTCTCTCTCTCTCTCTCTCTCTCTCTCTCTCTCTCTCTCTCTCTCTCTCTCTCTCTCTCTCTCTCTCTCTCTCTCACGGCCAGGCAGACTCCAAGCAATAAAGATGTCATCATTGAACGCTACAGAATCCTCGTGATGACTGCAATTACTAAGCACGTCACTTTAATAGTTGTGTTCTGCATTTTTTTTTTTATTCTAAACTTACAAGTTACATCTCTGTGTTCTGTGCCAGCTTGAATGTGAGGCAATCTCCACATAATTGTTCATCGTTAATATGTAATTTCCCTTTCCGTGTCTGTAAATACACTCAACAACTCAGTTACTCTTTCGCCTTATGTAATGCCTCGCTCCCTCATCGTGTGCTCTCCGTATACGCGTCACCTCTCCTCCCTTACGGCCCAATGTGCTCTTTACTAAATACGTTTCCTCATTCCTACATCAGCGTCCCCACAATACCTATTCTACTTCTTGTACGTGAATAAAAGTTGCCATACCCCCTAGGATATATTTATAAAGATTCCTGAATCTAAATCCGAATCGACTTCAAAAGTTAATCACTTCTAAATTGGGCCAGGCCGCACCTGTGATAAAATTTTCATGCAAATCCGTTCGTAACTTTTTGCGTAATCCTACTAACAAACAAACAGATAGCTACTACTACTACTACTACTACTACTACTACTACTACTACTAGTAATAATAATAATAATAATAATAATAATAATCCTGGTAATAACGATAGAAGCAAAAAAAATAAAAAAATTCATATCAAAGTTCAAGAAAAGTAATAATCGTTGATAAAAGGTGTGAACCCCTGACATTGAAATGCATTACACAGCGTATATGTTTGCTTAAGGTTAATAGTTTTATGAAACTATCACCTATTCAATCAATTCATTCGTATATTAATGTATAAAAATACAAAAAAATATAATTATGAACTATCGTAACACACTTCGCGCCTCACGATGAAGGAAAACTGCATAACCTGCAAATGTAGTTCGTCAGGTAGTTAGTGCGGAGTCAATAGGGAGCTTTAAAAGGAGACTAGATAGTTTCATGGATGGGGATAAAAGGTGGATGTAGGTAGTGTTAAGTAATAGGAACTACCACGTGTAGGTCTCGCGGCCTCTTGTAGCTTCCTTATTTTCTTATGTTCTTATGTAACCTGTCGTGAAGGAGGTTTTCATGGCTCAGTTCAGGCGCGTCGATCCCTTCACTGGCTTCCTTTCTTCCTTCCTTCCTTCCTCTCGCCAATTAACATAAACGCACCAATGATAAATACAAACATTAATTACCAACTATTATGGGTATTCATGGATGATAAGCAGTCCTAGTGAACCATTACAGGAACTCGCACATCAGCATACATTACACTGGGGAACAAATTTTTGTTGAGTTAGGTCTGACACTTGTTATTAAGTAATTTTTGGGTGCTGAATCCAAAACTGATCTCAGTTTTTCTCTATCACGTCAAGTTTTTGAACTGTAGGATTTTCGTTTTCTTAAAAAATATGAAAAATACTGTACATAACAGTAACAGTGCTTATTTTATAAAAAGTTGCAAATGTTAACATACAATGAAAAATGAAAGAAATAGGCATGAATAGAATGTTTATTTAACATTATCATGTTTTTAGAAAGGATAAGGCTATAATTGTGTGCAGGTTAAGGTAAAAATTTACGTTTGTAGCTTTGTCTGGAGTGTTCAACTTGAGGACTATCGCGTTTGATGCTCCAACAATAGTCAGCCATCATATGCACATCCCATCTACCCTGGTAACGTTCTTCCATAACCTTCAAATCTTGGTGAAATCGTTCACCTTGCTCGTCGCTAGCAGCACCAAGATTTTCCGGAAAGTTGGCAAGATGGCTATGCAAAAAATGTACTTTAATACTCATGTTGCAACCAAGCGCTTTGTAGCTCTCCAATAGTTTCTGAACAATTTCTGTGTAATTACTTGCACGTGTATTTCCAAGAAAGTTCTTGACGACGTCTTTGAATGATAGCCAAGCATTCTTTTCAAGGTCTGACATAGTACCGTTGAAATGTTCATCTTTGATGAGCTGTCGAATTTGTGGACCATCAAACACACCGGCCTTGATTTTTTCAATTGACAGTCCAGGAAATGCCAAGATGATGTACTTCAAACAGTCGCCATCAGTTGACAATGCTTTTACAAATTGTTTCATGAGACCTAGTTTTATGTGCAGAGGTGGGAATATTATTTTCTTCCTGTCAACAAGTGGCTCATGTACAATGTTAGGATCTCCAGGTTTAAGATCATATCTCGGAGGCCAATTCGTCTGAACCCAATGCTTCTCTCGAGCTCTGCTATCCCACATACAGAGAAAGCAGGGATACTTTGTGTATCCACGTTGTTGACCAAGAAGGAAGGACACCATTTTAAGGTCAACACAGATGATCCAATTGTGTTTGTCATATTGCAATAACTCAATGACTCTCTTTACATCTCCATATTCTTCACGAAGACAGACCGAATGCCCAATAGGGACTGCGCCAAACAAATTGCCAAAACAAAAAAAGTTTTACTACAGCTCACAAGTGGAATTTTGCTTATCTGGAGGGTAAGCTGTGGAGAAAAAACTTGACGTGCTAGAAAAAAGCTGACTACAGATTTGGAATCAGCATGCCAATTTTAGTCTAAATAAGCTCAAAAATCTAACTCAACAATTTTTTTTTCTTCAAATTGTTCCCCAGTGTTATGGATCTGTTACCATTAATTATATCAACGGTGTATTGACGAGTGGTGTTAGTGGTGATGGTGGTGTTGGTGACGAGTGGTGGTGGTGGTGCTGACGAGTGGTGGTGGTGGTGGTGACGAGTGGTGGTGGTGATGGTGCTGACGAGTGGTGGGGGTGGTGGTGACGAGTGGTGGTGGTGGTGCAGGGTCGGCTTTCGGGCAAAATAGCGTTCCTAAGAAAGCTATAATTCCTAACTAGCCTTGCTAGTTAGCCCTGCCCTTCCTAACTGGATGGGGAGGCGATAGCGGAGTGGTTAGCGTCTCCGAGTGGCGTTCTCGGTGACCCAAGTTCGATCCCCGAAGAAAACCAAAACCTTTCTGCACCGTCGAGTGGCCTAAGAACACCCACATGCCCTGCCCATCAATTCTACCTTCGATTGCGAGTGCATCGGAGGACACAGGGGGGCGGCATGAGCCTCTAATCACAGGCGTCACTATAAGAATCCTGCCTGCGCCACCACGGGCGAGGACCAACTATCAGAGCCGTCAAGGGAACCTCCAGAGCCTACCATCCGAGCCAGGCCTGGGTCACCACTGCCTACAGGCGCTATAGGCACAAATGGGAGAAGAAAAAAAAGGAAAAAAAAAACTAGGGCAGAGCTGCACGTCCCCCCCACCAAGCACTAAGCACGGCAGAAACACAGGTATGAAACTATATACATATATATATATATATGTGTGTGTGTGTGCTTTACGAGGTGGAGGAAGCTTACTTAACAAGAATGTAAGACGAACTGCAGGAATTACATGAACGTCTTAGCAAGTGGCGTTTCTACTTATAACATTACCAGTCCAAGCCCCTTCACTCTGCAGTGCTCTTCATATATATGAAAAATCCCGATAATTTCGCACTATGAATTAAACATGGTAACTCTAACAGATAAATAAATAAATAATCTGAAGGCATCGTACCAAAGACCCTACAAGCAAGATAGGAAAGCTGAGGCCCTAGCCTAAGCATAATTTGTGATGTCTAAAGACCCGTCCACACTACCACTCACCACCGTCGGCGCTTCCCGTTGATCGAGTGTTCGTCACTCAAAAGTGGCAGTGTGGACACGATGCCGACGAGCAAAATGTGACCGTCGGCATTGCCCGCCAACATTCAGCAGGTTTAATATTGGGCGGGCATGCCCGTCCGTCACTCACGGGTCAACGCCGAACACATGCTTCAAGTTATCGGCAGTTTTCCCCATCTAGATATTTTTTTATTGCTATGTGTCTTATACCATCAGAACCAAGAAAGTCAGCTGATTACGAGTATGTGATCAAAAATTAAATGGGAGAAATAGTAGAGAAATTGCAGCGAGTTGAAGACAAAAAAGTGATAAAAATGTTTATACACTATTTCTTTTTGCTATATTTTTTAGAATACACAAAAATGTTTTCGTATATTTTTCTAGCTTATGATATGCAGAAATGTGTCATGAAGATGATAGTTGGGTCAGTTTTTCTAAACCTCCTGTGGTTATTTCATAATATCGAGTGAGAGTACACGATATGCAGAAAACATGACTCTCACTTTGAAATCAGGAAGCGCGCTGACCGCCGAGCAAAACCGTTCGTGTGGACACAACTCTGGCAACGGCATTGCCCGTCGGCAAGCACCGACGGGAAGCGCCGACGGTGGTGAGTGGTAGTGTGGACGGGGCTTAACACGAGCGCCATCTGTGGCGTCCAATGTAACTGTTGATTGAGATTTATTTAAATAAAATTATTACTCCCTCTGACATTAAGATCAATACTAAATGCATTTTTAGTACACACTCACACACATACACAATCAGACATGATAATAATATATACTGAATAAAAGTATCATCAGGTGGGTAATGAATCCGGGCCCGCGGAGCCGCAGCTGGGCGCGCTACCCACTACACCACAGAGCAGCAATTTTAACAGAAGTAACAACTAATATATATACAATAAAACAACGAGCGCCGGTGCTGTTACCTAGCGGTTGTCCAAACACGACAGCACACTCCGAAACACCTGCTTTCCTATCTTGCGTGTAGGGTGTTTGCATCGTACCTCTGACTGCGCGTCGCCTTGTTCAGTCTTCATCTTGTGTTGTGGGAAGTGACGCGCTACCTCCTCTCCGCCTTGTGGTGACTCGCCGCATTATTCCGCGGCGACAGCGTTCACCAGTTGCACTGTCGCCTTGCAGGACATCCCAACGCACCGTGGTGAGTGTTACTTTGTGGTGAATCACAGTTATTAGGGAGAGTTTCACCACTAACACAAATGTGTAGGGTTGGCACATCCGACAAGCAGTCAAGCAGCTGTCGACGTGCGACCTGCGTGTTGACTGTTGGTTCCATAACTTCCTATAACCTTATTGGAGGAAGCGAGAGGGTGACGCAGCCCACACGCTTTTATCCCCGTTATTACTCGTGCCAAAATATTCCAGGATTTCCAGTATAGATTAAGGGCCGTAAATGTTGCGCTTTGCAGAGATAAATTCAACTGAGAAGGAGGGAGGGAGGGAGGCTGGGCGGAACAGCGCGAGGAAGGCAGGCGGGAGGGTGGGAGGGAGGGGTTGCCAGGTGCCTATCATGATGGATGGCAGATCTCCCCCGCTTTCCACCCTTCCAATCACCCGAATGCATTGATGTGTAGCAGAAATCGTAAGGGTGATGTGTAGTTTTGCTGAATAGCCTGGGCATCGTCTGTCAGGGGTGTAACTTGTATAATCATGACTGCTTTGCTGATCGCCAAGGAAACATCAGCTGGTCAAGCAGGAAGGAAAAACGGGGCACTAAAAAAGGGGGAAACTATAGTAATATGGTTTAACTTTATATTATGTGGTTAGATTTGACGCTAACTATTTATTTACACATCCAAGTAGGGGAACGCCTGGTACTACTATCAACTAACACTTCCACCACCTTTACTACTACAACTACTACTACTACCAGTCTACCACCACCACTACTATTACTACAATAAAATAATTAATCTGCTAAATAGATAACTATTTTACTGAAATGCCAGGCCTGACACACACACACACACACACAGCTACTACAGGCTACAACATATATCAAGACAAACACAAGTTGACGTTCAGTATTTCAATATAATGATAATACAGTAGTTAATATCTGTAAGAGCGCCGTAGCCTTGCCCGCCAGCATATTCCCGTTCTCTATGGGAGTATGTGGTTTTCGAGTGAAGACGCTTGGCTGTAGCTAAGAAAGTAACCATAGGATCTTCTCGAAAATACCCTCATTGTGATTCCCACTCATGACATGAAGAAGCGTTTCCTACACTATCCGTAACCTGACGTAACCTAACCCGACGTGTTCAAGAGTAAACGCCACATACTCTTCCAGAAAACGGGAATATGCTGCCCGCCATCACACCCTCCCCCTGCAAGCCTGCCCCAACGTTGGCAGGCATCCATTTCCCACAACACAATAAACATTAATCAGTAGCCTTCGTGTTTCTTTGATGGTATTAATGGCGTTCCAATATCCCCTGCGTTCCTGTTTACTGAATCAAGTAATCGCAGAACTTATGCCGATCGAGTTCAAGGCATTATCGGATTTCACACAGCCTCGTCTGCCTCTCGGGTGGTGCAGAGATGCTGGGCTTACCGGCAGATTAGCAAAGTTATCCTTTTATTGGCCTTTTTTATGTTATTACTATCATTACATGTTTTTTTTCTTTTCTTTTTTTATTTATTCAACTATTTATCTAGGCAAGAGCATAGGATGTCAGATTAAGTATTTGTCTAACATTTCCCAAGGTATGAGAGACCTTTGCATACCTGTGATTATCGCTACTGTACTTCTTTTTTCATTAATAATTTTCATGAAACATGTTACTATAATATATATATTATATATATTATATATATATATATATATATATATATATATATATATATATATATATATATATGACGGAGATTTTAATCTTTGTATATATGCGAAAATTCAGAGTAGGGTTTATTTCTATTGATTTATTTTCTTTTTTTCGCGACACGTAATGGAATGTTTGCCACTGCTAAACACGCCAGTCATTATGCTTATTTGCCGTATCTAATTTATTGCTAATCTAATAAGCTAAGCTAATTTATTTATGCTGGACGCGATGGAAATTTATTGTATATTGTGAATCAACCAAGTTATTTTTTCCAACAATATGAAACGTTGAAAAGAAAATATTTCTGGAATATTTTGCTGCAGCTGATAAACCTGCCAGCAGTGTTGCAAGACTTCGTAATTTATCAAACGCATTACCACCGCTTAACCAGATGGAAATTGTATTTATGAAGGCGATAATATATTTTTTTCTTAATGTGAAACGTGATGTTGATTTGATCCGTGAGATGAAGTATCCGGCGTCGTATTTCTGCTTGACAGGATTATAAATTGGTTTATGATAAAGGCTTGCTAGACTGCTAAAGTACTGAGTGATGTTTACAGGTGCTCAGACGACAAGGAAAATAATGGAATGTCAGCCACGGAAGTTATGTATTGCAATGATAGATGGTGGTTATGATGGCACAGGTTACGTTTATGTAACAAACAGTTATTACTAGAGATGGTAGTCTAGAATCCGTCTTCTTATTGTTCTTTTGAGTTTATTCCTTGTTCCCTTGTTCTTGCGACTTGCATGGATTGGTCTATGTTTTTTAGCTTTGCGACTTCCTGAATATACCTCACTTGGCAAACTATTAGTGTGTAATGCTGTGTCCTACTTCTTTTATACTAATTGTGTAGTGCCTTTCGGTTACAGGATTTTCTCTCGCCTTAGAAAATATCCGAGTCCACCTCGTCATCATTTATGCCACACGATGTATTCAAGGTTACACTCTTGTCTCTACTTGACCCTCTAGTATTGCCAAGTTAAGCAACCTGCGCTTTTACTATCGCTGTAAATGTTTCAACTTTATAAATGAAGCTGCACATCATTGCGTGGTATCTTAAACTACCATGCACTATCTTTATAACGAGGCAATGAAATCAGTTTTGATATAGATTTACTAAACGTGGTCCTCGCACTGGCGTAAAATAAGTCTTGAAAGAAAGTGTTCGCATTATAGGCTGTGACTAAAAGACGTAATCAATGCAACTCACTCGTTCGCTTTCCATCCTTTACTGGATATTCCGTCCTGCCAGTTATTGGCATTATGCATAGACCACTGTATACCTGGACTGTTCATGCGACAATGTTTTGAATTGCGGGGCTGCATAGGGGCCTGCGGGGCGCCCGACAATGAGATATAGTGGTCTATGGACTATCATATAGACTGGTTTATCAGTATATATGATATACTTTAATCTTCGTAAATGTTTGTTCTATAATATTATCAAATAAAAAACAGTAAAACACGCTAAAGAAATGCCATTACGAGACTGAAGAAATATGCATGAACTTAATATTCACTTAACTCTTCGCCATTTAAAACTTTGCGAGTCAACTTTTATAATGAAGAGTATCAATAGAAGCGTAATTTTATTAGCTTTCCATTGCTATATTTCGTTATCTGATAAATTAATTAGAACCATGCATAAATTAGCATTACATAAATAAACTAGGGGGGGGGGGCACTCAGTAGAGCGCATACCTCCGCCCGAATATTTCATCAAATATACGTATATATATATATATATATATATATATATATATATATATATATATATATATATATATATATATATATATATATATATATATATATATATATATATATATATGCACTCAGTATGAGCGCATACCTCCGGCCGAATATTTCATCTATTGGTTGCCATGGCAACAGTTGTCAATAGATTTAATCCAAAATTAAATCAGTTCTTCCTTATACCAAATAGACTTGGTATACCGAGTTTGGTCTAAATCTCTTTGTAACTTTTCGAGAAATCCTGTATACTAACAAACAGACAGACAGACAGACAGATCGGGGTGAAAACATAACCCCTCCCTCCAACTTCGTTGGCGGAGGTAATAAAATCATCAATCGGGTAATTTTCCCGATTGATGATGTTATTTATTTACTTATATATTTCGTTTTCTGATAAATGAATTAATACCGTGTATAAATTAGCGTTGACTAAATAAATAACATCAATCGGGAAAATTACCCGATTGATGATTTTATTTATTTAGTTAACGCTAATTTATGCATGGTTCTAATTCATTTATCAGATAACGAAATATAGCAATGGAAAGCTAATAAAATTGCGCTTCTATTGATACCCTTCATGATAAAAGTTGACTTGCAACGTTTTAAATGGCGAAGAGTTGAAGTGAATATTAAGTTCATGCATATTTCTTCAGTCTCGTAATGGCATTTCTTTAGCGTGTTTTACTGTTTTTTATTTGATAATATTATAGAACAAACATTTACGAAGATTACAGTATATCATATATACTGATAAACCAGTCTATATGATCCGTATATATATATATGAATCCGAGCGGCTCTCCGACTTCAGCCCCTTGTGCGACAGGCCGATATTCCGTGCTCAGTCCAGGTATACAGTGGTCTATGCATTATGTGATTTTCTTGAAAGGTAATCATGAGGTGCTATTCATCTTGCGCCGTGCAGCAAAAACATGAAAACAGATGCACATTTTCCTGTGCGTGTGTGTGTGTGTGTGTGTGTGTGTGTGTGTGTGTGTGTGTGTGTGTGTGTGTGTGGTGTGTGTGTGTGTGTGTGTGTGTGTGTGGAGGAGGGAAGGTGCTGCCGCTGCCTGACGTCGCGACGAGTGGCTGGAGGTGCTCGCAGGTGCCACGAACAATTAATTAATCAAAGCGTAGCAAAAGGCCTCTGAGCCAACACCTCGGCAGCGTCCTGATTGCCCGGGGTTTGCGCGGCGGAAGGGAAGGCGCCTTTTTGCTCCACTGTTCCCTCGTGCGTCTTTTGATCTCAGACGAAGCCATTTTCAAGGGATGATATAGACACACACACACCACACACACACACACACCACACACACACACACACACACACACACACACACACACACACACACACACACACACACACACACACACACACACACACACACACACAACACACACACACACACACACACACACACACACACACACACACACACACACAAAACACACACAACACACACACACACACACACACACACCACACACACACACACCACACACACACACACACACAAAACACACACACACACACACACACACACACACACACACACACACACACACACACACACACAACACACACACACACACAACACACACACAACACACACACACACACACACACACACACAACACACACCAACAACAACCACAAGCCAATGCAGACAGACAGAGCGCAGCTAATGGAGATGTAGGAAGACCAGTCGTCAAGGTAGGCAACACTGCACGTCTAGCAGCAGTGTGTGAAGGCAGGCACGGACACGCTGCACGCTGCTTGTTTAGCAAGCTTTAGTGTCGCCTACAGTAGTCACCTCATTTTCCCTGCTTATTTCTGCTCATTGTTTATTTTTACGTTTTTTCACTGTCTGTTCTCCTGTTTTTCCTTGTTTTTCCCGTTTTTTCCTTGTTTACACTGTTTTCCATGTTTTTGTTCATATCTTGTGTCATTTTTATATCTATCGTGCCGCATCTATCTTTCTATCGTGCCGCATCTATCTTTCTATCGTGCCGCATCTATCTTTCTATCGTGCCGCATCTATCTTTCTATCGTGCCGCATCTATCTTTCTATCGTGCCGCATCTATCTTTCTATCGTGCCGCATCTATCTTTCTATCGTGCCGCATCTATCTTTCTATCGTGCCGCATCTATCTTTCTATCGTGCCGCATCTATCTTTCTATCGTGCCGCATCTATCTTTCTATCGTGCCGCATCTATCTTTCTATCGTGTCGCTTCTATCTATCTATCGCCTACCTATCTATCCTCTATCCTCTATCTATCACTTCCTTTTCCTTTTCTTTATGTTTAGTGTCACCTTTTTCCTCTATTTATTTTCTGTTTAGCGAGTCTTATGCCCATCCTCCATGTTTTTTTCTGTATTTATTGATTCGTTCAGTCGTTGCTTTGCTTTCCTTCATAATCTAGTTTCATATCCCCAAGTCACTGACTCCTTTTTTTCCTATCCTAATTATGTCAGGCTTACTCTTTTTTTTTTCCTTCTGTCTATCGTGTCGTCTAGCCACTTACTTATTTTTTTGGGTTCTTTTTTTTATCTCCTGTCTTTTATGCACTTCCTTCCTTCCATGTAAAATAATACTTAAAGGATTATTTTGTTGTAAAGGTCACATGCGTCTCTTTCTCGAAATCAAACGGCGTGATTACATCAGTAATCTATTTTCACGTAACTATTTTTACTATTTTCCCCTGTCTGTACACGCGTTACTTTATGACTACATTTTTATTTTTGTTCAAATAAGCTTCAGCTGAAATATGTTGAGCTGTATATATATATTTTTTACACATACATCCATATGAAAAAAACTATTTGTATTCTATTTGGCAACACAGTATAGAGCCACATGGACGATTTACACATTTATATTTTACAAATACTCTATCCCTGTACACCACTTTTAGTAATGTTGTTCGTTCATCACACACGTCAGAGGCACATCAAGGTTTAAACGTTAAAAAGTTTTTCTTTTTCTTTACATTTACTTCACAGCTTTTCATGTTTTTTTTTACATCACAAAGGACTGGTCAAGGGCAAAACAAAAAAAAGAGGTAATGAAAAGCCCGTTTAGTTGCCAGTCCCTATAAAGAAGACAGTAAGAGAATAAAGAAAGAGAGCTGGGCCAATTTAGTTCGGGAGGTGTCTTGTCACTCCGCTCTTGAAAAAAATAAGTCGTAGGAAGGTACAGTTGAACCGAAGAATAAAAATAGATTTTCCCACACCGTTGCAGGAGTCCACCTCGCCGGTCGAGCTTTACTGGAAGCTGTTGATCACCATCAGCGGCAAAGACGACGTTGGCGAGGCAATGAAGATGTTTAAGTCAAGAAGTTACAGTTAATTATCGTTCATAAAGGGAAATCTTGCCACTCAGCCACTCTGCGGACTTGATGGACTCACTCTCCCTTGTATTTTACTGGTAAGGAAATTTGTTCTTTTTCTTTACATTTACTTGACAGCTTTTCGTATATAGAGTTGACCCCAAAAAGTAATGTCAGTAAGTCCAGTTCGTTTTCTTTCATATAGGGAAATCTTGCACCTCTACGGACTTGATGGACTCTCCTTTGTCTGTTACTGGTAAGGAGAATGAAGCGGCCTTATAACAGTGGCCTGAGTCCCCGCCGTGTTTGTATTCCCTGCCTCAGATCAACAAGGGAGTTTGTTGTCTTTTCTCCTTTTATTCTATTTTCTTCTCTTCTTTTCTTCCTGAGTTCCTGTTTTCACTTTGCTGTTAAACCTTTGCCACTCCATTCAGTCACGTATCCCGATGAACAAAGAAAATGAATAAATAGCTAAATTAATAAGCCAAGAAATAAACGCATGCACTTCGGTATAAAAACAATAGATAAAGATATAAATGGTTCTACCCCGTGATCATGGAAGCAGCAGAGGCGCCTTCACTCCCACACATTGCTAATTACGGTCCCCAGCGTAAATCTTGCGTGCTAACGAGGCCAGGATACTTATGACCGCTGTGTGTAGGAAGCGGGGAGGCTGCGGTGGCTAGCGGGCAGCTGGTTGATGGCTCCAGCTGCCCCGCCTAGTCACCGCAGCTTTCTTTATCCTGAGTTCTGTTCCGCCGCTGTTTAGAACATAAGAACATAAGGGAGCTAAAAGAGGCAGTGAGACCTATACACGTGGTAGTTCCTGTTCCTGTAGTTCGTGTTCGTGGTAGTTCCTATAGTATGAGGTATAATAAGCCGTCTCTATTAATCAAGGTTACCAGTCAAACCATCCTCCCTAATGCACTCCATCCATTTCCTCCCTTCTCTCCTTCCCACTCTTCGTTTTGTCGCCCTGCATCAGTAGTCGCCGAACTTTGAGCATTACGCAAAAAAACATATTTGTGAAAAATGACATTACACTAGACTTTTACTGGCTTTTTATGATGGGAAAACTGGAAGGCACGGCAATATTGGCTTGAAATATCGCCGCCATTACCCCCGAAATTTTCACATTACCTACATTTGAGGTAATTTACCCCTGGTGCGCGACACCTGTCCTGCATGATCCTCCTGCCGCCTCTTACCTCCTCTTACTCTTCCTCTTCATTCCCTCTTACGTGACTGTCGACCTCCACACTCCTCTTAAATGGTCTTCCTCTTCCTCTTATTTTTCGTTACACCAACACTTACCGTCAACAGCACTATAGTCACCACTGTACTAATGTCGCCATATATTACGAATTTTAGCATCACTACAGACTTGTATGTGCCACTGAAGACACGTACACAACATAAACTTCTGTGCATGCCTCTTCAGTGGCACATACAAGTCTGTAGTGATGCTAAAATTCGTAATATATGGCGCCTGCTGGCGACATTAGTGCAGTGGCGACTATAGTGTTATTGACGGTAGTATGTAACACTGAAACGCCTTTGTGAGACTGTAACACTACCTGTCACGCTAATGTCCTTTAATACCACTAACAATTGTAACAGTACCTGAGTAACGCAGCTGTAACGCCCGTGTGACCGTAAAGGCGGAAACAGCAGCTTTGTGACGCACTGCACCGCCCTTGTGACATTATGCAACATTGTACGTAACGCGCGTCAATACTGGAACCGTGAGAGAGAGAGAGAGAGAGAGAGAGAGAGAGAGAGAGAGAGAGAGAGAGAGAGAGAGAGAGAGAGAGAGAGAGAGAGAGAGAGAGATTAGACTATTTTGTTCACACGTTTGATCGCTTGACAACGTTTGTGAATTAATAAATACAGATATTTTCCTAAATAGTGCATCTCTTCCTATCCGTAACTCGTCATTATAACTCACGGCACTGCAACACTTTTACTTTCAAATCCATCAATCCACTTCTGTCCATCCATCAGGCATTTAGTGTTTGCACAGATAACAGCTAATTCTCTTAATGACTTTATTCAGTTAGGCAATATGTTGACTCTCTCTCTCTCTCTCTCTCTCATTATAGAGGCGTGTGAATGAGGGACGCTTTGGGAGCTTGTGAGGGGATGAAGGGGGAGATGGGGACAGGGGGGATGGGGGGTGTAATGTTTAGCTATGTGATTAGGGTTATACTACCTGAGTACTGCTTACATTAATGATAGTTTTGTCAGACTGTTTCGGTTAAGGTTCGGAACACAGTTGAGGTTCAGCACGAGTTATTGTCACGGTGGAGGTTTGGTGTCTAAAGCAGACGGCGGGAAGCACAGGACCAACCACGTGTTCTTATCAACCCCTTATTCCTGACGTTACAGGGGCATGGGAGGGAAGGGGTGAGGATGGACAGGGAATGGAAGAGGACGCGTGGCAATATAGGAGGATGAAGGGAATAGAAGGAAGGGAAGAAATAGTAGAGTGGCGAAAGGGCTAGAGTACGAAGAAGGGAGGAGAGAGGGAGGGGGAAGGAAGAGAGGGAGGGAGGAGAAGGGGAAATGGAGGGACAAAGGGAGATGATAAGGGAGGAGAGGAGAGTAGCGGGAGGACTCTGGAGAGAGAGAAGAGTAAAGGGAGAGAAGGACGGGTTGAAAGTGACAGATGAGGAGGAGGACGAATACTGGCATGGTAGGAACATAAAGAAGAGAGGGAAAGAAGAGTGGCATGGGAGGAAGAGGAGTGAATAGAGGGAAGGAAGAGGGAAAGAAGAGTGGCACGGGAGGAAGAGGAAGGAAGAGAGGAGGGAAGGAAGAGGGAAGAGCACACGTCAAAGGGTTGATGACGAGCCTATCGCCTTCAATATTTAGTGGGACATTATGTATGCCTTCCGCCGCCGCCACACGCCACCACCACCACCACACGCCCTCATAAACGCCCACGCCACCACACGCCACCGCCACCACCACCACCACACACCACTACCACACATCACCACACGCCACCACCACAACACACCACCGCCACACGCCCTCATGAACGCCCACCCACGACACTACCACCACCACACACCACACACCACACACCACCACCACCACCACCACCACCTCTCCCTTCCCCATTCTGATACCGCCGTTAATTCCGACAATACGTGCCTTCCCCCTTATCGCTGGCACTGTCTGTTAAGGAAAATTAAGGGAAGGAAAAGGAAGGGAAGGGAAGGGAAGGGAAGGGAAAGGAGGGGAAGGAAAGGGATGGGACAGGAAAGAGAAGGGAAAGGAAGGGAAGGGAAAGAGAGGGAAGGAAGTGAAGGGAAGGTGATGGGAAGGTGTGTGAGGGTCTTAATCAGGTTGTGGACACTAATTGGCCTTCACCTGTAGATTCTGCAGGTGCGTCGTCTCCTGCAGGTAATTGGTTTAGCGAGGAGGAACCATTACGTGTGAAGGGACCACACTGGTCCTGAGAGAGAGAGAGAGAGAGAGAGAGAGAGAGAGAGAGAGAGAGAAAAGAGAGAGGGGAAAGGAGGAGAGAGAGAGAGATCATCTGGCAAGGCATCGGTGGCTCATTCCCCGGATCAAAGGAGTAGAGGTGGCGTCACGGCAGGCCACGAGGGGAATGTGAGGGGAAATAGAGGGGAGATGAGTGAGGGGAAGGGAGGGGAGGGGAGAGGCGTGACCTGAAGGTGTGAGGACGCGTTGGTCTCTAGGTACTCTCAAAGGTAATTACTCCTGAGGAAGGGAAGACAAAGTATATTGGTGTGACATAAATCAACACAGCACAACAAGAATTCATAAGATCATAAGATAATTAAGAATACCAAGAATAGGAGGAAGTAATATCCATATCCATACTAGAATCACCTGTTACTCTACATCCATAAATATCTCCACGTACAAGTATCTATCTAATGATCTTTATGCATATATTGAGAACTCTAATTTATGTTGATACGTATTTTTTTTCTTCTCTCCCAAACAACCCTCTACCGAGTCATGACGCTTCCACAACCACACCACACCTCCACCAAGATCTACATATAGAGTACATATAGATCTTTAACTCGATAGATATTGACTATGTATACTCTATAGATCTTGACCTCCACTGCTCCACCTTGGCCCTTCATTACACATCCCGTCACCAACATGAACGCCACGTCGCCCCCTATTACCAAGTCCTTCACCCTCCTGGAGGCACCTATGTAACCCGGCGCCTCCTCAACACCCACCCGCACCCACCAATCTGCCTCTAGTCTAGCTCCTTCCCCTGAACCGTATCTCTTCATCTACACAAAACCCTCCCTGTCATTCTCTCTCCGTGCACGTCTGGCAGCCACTCCAGCAACCTGTGAGCCGCACTTCCCAACGAGTCACTAAAAGCCCACGAAAAGGTGTCAGATCCGTGGAGGCCGATCTCCTTCTTTTGAGCGCCAATTGGTTTGAGCCCCCGCGAGACCCCGGCACTTTAGTCACCGTCTGGCTGTCTGGGCCGTGGATCGCAGCTTTCAGGGACTCCTCGCAGCGGGTGGGGCGGCGAGGACGTGGTGTGAGCGTCAACACTAATTTTGTGCAGTTCCCGCGGCGTCACAGCAGCCTGCGC
Organism: Chionoecetes opilio; assembly: GCA_016584305.1. Lineage (NCBI taxonomy): Eukaryota > Metazoa > Arthropoda > Malacostraca > Decapoda > Majidae > Chionoecetes > Chionoecetes opilio. Next base: position 172,308 of record JACEEZ010006075.1, on the reverse strand, counting down.
ATCCCTCCTCACGCGCCCCGCGGCCCTGAGGAACTGCCACGTGTAAAGCCAGACTAACACCTCACCCTTTCCCTTCCCTTTCTTTTTTCCTCTCTTCCTTTTCTGTGTCCATGTACTGAGCGTCGTAAATTGAATGGCCGCCAGAGGGGAAAGTATCCGGAACAACACAATAAACAAAGAGGCTGGAGGAACACCGCGATATTTGGACACACCAATTCTTACCTGCGGGTCACACCATAAGCGCCGCCAGGGGGAAAAATAGAATTACATAATTACATAGATAAATACGAGACTAATAAAAAATATACAGACCAAGAGAAAACAAACTTTCCATCCATGACCTTCAAGTTTATTTCAAGGTCACCCTATAATTCCTTGCATATGATTTTCTATAACACCATGTTCTATATCTCATTATTTTGCGAGATATTCAGTGAAAACTGATTTGACCTTCAAGATAATTTCAACGTCACCACTGAATTACTTGCACGTGATTTCCCATTAGTGCTGCATTGACACCGTGGCTGTAAATCGCATATTTATACAAGATATTCTATGCATATGGATTTGACCTTGACAGTGACCTTGAATGTGATCTTCAAGGTCATGAACAGCTCAGGCTCATAAAGTCTCCTGTTAGTGGTCAACTAAAACTATAGCTGTACCAAAGACTACTGTATACAGTAGTCTTTGGCTGTACCATGAATATTAACTGAGTTATTCAAGCTTTTATGTACGAACTTTAACCTTTGGCAGTGACCTTTATCTTGGTCGGATGGTGCAGATTTTCGAACTTGTCCAAGATATTCAACCCATAAGTACACAGAGCCAGTATCGTTACAATCCGTCAATCATTCTTGAGTTACGTGTTCACAGACAGACAAAAAGACACACAGACAGACACACAGACACGCAGAGGAAAACAGAATCCCGTTCCATTTCGTGGACGGTCGTAAATATGCATAAATCCTTTACCCTTTCAGCTTCCTATCTGATCTTGGCTTTTGTTATCAGCGATGGTTAGAACAAATCAATGGTTATCATTATTATCTTGAAGATCATTGTCATTACTAATATTATTATAATTTTCATTATCACCATTATAATCGTAGTTGTAATAACAGCAAAAATAACATAACGATAAACACTTACAAATGGACTAGTACAAATCGTGAGAGTGAGAGAGAGAGAGAGAAAAAAAAAAGGAAAATGAGCAAGTAATTTACCTAAATTCATTCGTATACTTTTCGCAGTCATATTTTCCACATGCGCGCGCACACACACACACACACACACACACACACACACACACACACACACACACACACACACACACACACACACACACACACACACACACACACACACACACACACACACACACACACACACACACACACACACACACACACACACACACACACACACACACACACACACACACGACCTCACAGACAGACAGGTGATGTAGAGGTAAGCAAATATATCGTTATTTTATGTTTTGCATCGCATTTTTTTTTTTTTTTTAGGTCGTCAGGATTGAAGCAGCATTTTGGTGTTTTACTCATGCTTGTCAATGTCGTGCTTCGTGCGTTACAGGGACTGCAGAAGAAAGAAAGAAGAGGAAAGATAATGATTTTCGATTTTATTTCAATCGGCGTTCTATCAGCCTCAGTAAAAGAGAGCTTAAATCAGAGGGTAGCTTAGTACTTAGGATAGATAGGGCTATCTGTACATGTTCTTTTTGTAGGGTTTTACATTTGTTTTAGGTGCTTACTTACTGCTATACTTTAAGTACTAGTAAACAAAAATAATCATTATATAATATTCAAGATGTAGGGATGGAATAAGGACGAAACAAGAACTGGGATGGAATGAAAACTATATTACCCATTCCTGCATTACACTAGCATACAGTTGTCATGCTTCAGTCAGTGGTGGAATGACGGAATGGGTAATAGTATATATTTCATCCATCCAAATTCTTGTTTCTGCCATTTTTCATCCCTACATCTTGAACATTTTAGGATAGAATTTATGGTGTATCGTGTACCTTGCGTCGCACACACTGGTGAATGGGAGCAGCGAGGGTGGTGTTGATTTACTTCAGTGTATTTGCGATTTAGCAGAGCGAGTGGAGGTTGGCACGAAGCGGTGAATGACCCAGCGGTGCCTCGACAGATAGATAGATAGATAGATAGTTTATTGACCACAGTTTTGTAATAGTTACACATTTTTGTTAGTTTCATAAGCACCATCAAGGGGTATGTCGAGGTAACCTACTGGCATATTCCCCAACTCTATACGAGTATGTGGTTTCTGGGTGAAGACGCTTGGCTGGAGCTCCGAAACTAACCATATATAGGATTTTCTCGAAAATACCCTCATTGTGATTCCCACACAAAATTACCAACACTGGTCAAGGAAACCTTACCTACCCTAACCGTAACCGAACGTAACCTAACCTGACGTGTTCAAGAGTAAACGCGACATGCTGTTTCAGAAAACGGGAATATGCGCCCGGCCAAGGGACTGACTGTCTGAAATGATTACCGGTATTGGGTCCTGTCCTGAGTCCTGGCGGATATAAATTAGTGTTGCCGTCACACAGGGAAGACCGTCTGAGTCCCCGCAACCATTACTTGTGTGTAAGTAATGGCCGCTGCAGAGGTGTATACTAGATCAATGTTGTAAATCTAACAGTAATTGAAAGCTCAAGAAAGTTTTGAATAATACATGCAATAACTATTCTAATGGACGCCGGTTTGTGACATGTACAATTCAAATACGTAGTTGAATAACACAGATAAAATAAGTTAATGCAGATAAAATAAGTTAAGATTAATTCAGCTTCAATTGATATTTTTTTCGTTATTTTGAAGGGGATGATTATAATATGTATAGAGGAATTATTGTAAACTCTGATGGTCATATAGGGCCATATTCAAGAATTTTTCTCCACCCGGTGTATCGGTTTTTGGTATACAAGAATCAAAATACGACGCAACGCTTCGAGCTCAGGGTGAAGGTTTGAGTCAGCTGATTGGCGACAACTTGCACCTCCCACCTCCACCCCGCTCTCCACTTATTCCATCGTATTTCTTCCCAGACCATTACAGGAGAGTTTTCAACACAACCGAGAGTGACAGCCATACACTGTGAATGCACATGTGTCATCATTAAGGTAAAATCAGGTCCAGGAGGCCTTATATAGGTGTGTGAACTTGTGAGGAAGCCAGGCGGCGGCGGGAGAATGGAGGTGGCCATTGTGTGGAGCAGTGGTGGCGGGCCGTTCAAATGTACTCGCACGCATCACTCAGGCCAATTTTTTCTGCACCAACGCCTCAGACAAGTGGCGAACACTAACTTAGCTATTATTTTAATGTCAGAAATGATAAATTTCACTAGTAAAATGTATTAGATATGTATAAAACAGTCAAAATACTGATGCCGCTTTGGGCTCGCTTGTGTTGGTACACCTGTCAAATATCCACCAGTCGGGGCAGTTCTTGTAGATAAGACCAGTGGAGGTACGACGGTGGAAAATCTCCACCGGCCGGGATTTGACGAGCATTCTTGAATATAGCCCATACAGAGTGGCTGGGAAGGTCCTTAGAGCACGCTGAAGGGATAGTTGTATGACACACTTGAATTTACACTCACGCTGTTAACACTCACCACAGTCAGGATGTTTAGTTAACGTTAAAGCCTTTTCAACAGTGTCTATACTCTTAACTAACTTAACAAACCTCTATGCTGGTCAACACTTATAATTAGAAATGTGTCAATCAGCTGTCTAAGTCAACCTAATGTAACAAAATATGAAACACTTAATGCACAAAATAACCTAATCTAACCTAATGCAAAAATATTTATCTATACTCAGTTTTTTGTTACGAGGTGAAAAGTCCTGACCCCTTGCTACTTACTGACTGATATTTGATGCCAGGAATAGAAGGGAATACTACGGTTCTTCTAAATTTCAGCTGTATTTTAATATAGTTAACCATATTATCAGGTAAACATAGGCATAATTTTAAGCATGAGACCTTAAGATAGAATTGAATTTTCGCCTCGTTAAAAAATAGACTATAACTTATCGTATCTTGATCCAAACCACACTAATCCTAACCCAACCTGACATCAACCTCACCTAACCCAAGACAGGACAACGTAACCTCCTCTGCTGCAATGCACACTCCTCCCCCCCTCACGTCCTCTCCCCGCCGCCCCTCGGCCCTCCACCTGGCTACCCGGACGGCCGATACACCCGCTAACTTGGCCTCAATTAACACTTAATGCCGACGTTAAAGCAGCCTCGTTACCTCGCTCTTTACACGGTCTCCAAACACTCTCAGGCTGAGTAACGACAACAGCTCTCCAATTACTAGGGGACACACACACATACACACACACACACACACACACACACACACACACACACACACACACACACACACACACACACACACACACACACACACACACACACACACACACACACACACACACACACACACACACACACACACACACACACACACACACACACACACACACACACACACACACACACACACACACACACACACACACACACACACTTTCAATCAATGTGAAAGCACTAAAGTCACCATCTCTCTTTCTCTCTCCCTCACGGCCAGGCAGACTCGAGGCGATAAAGATATCATTGAACGCTACAGAATCCTCGTGATGACTGCAATTACTAAGCACGTCACTTTAATTGTTGGGTTCTGCATTGTTTTTGTTTAGCTATTTTATAAACTTACAAGTTACATCTCTGTGTTCTGTGCCAGCCTGAATATGGGGCAATCTCCATATTATTGTTCATCGTTATATATGTAATATCCCTTTCCGTGTCTGTAAATACACTCAACAACTCAGTTACTCTTTCTCCTCATGTAATGCCTCGCTCCCTCATCGTGTGCTCTCCGTAAACGTCACCTCTCCTCCCTTACGGCCCAATGTACAACTTAATTATTTTCTCCTCGTGCCTCGCTCCCTCATCGTGTGCTCTCCGTAAACGTCACCTCTCTCACGGTCCAAGGTGTTCTTTGTCTACTTAACACGTTTCTTCATTCCTACATCAGCGATCCCACACCACTTATTCTTGTACGTGAATAAAAGATGCAAAACCATCCCAAGATATCCTATATAAGGATTCCTGAATACAGACCGGATCCGGATCAACTCCAAAAGTTAATCACTTCTAAATTGGGCCACCCGTCAGGGTGGCTCGGTTGGTAGAGCTGTGGGCTCGCGTGCAGCGTCCCTGCATTCGGTCAGCGGTTCGACCCCACCAGGTTCATCCTGGCGTGGTGGCGCTTTGTATAGTCAATAACCTTGTCGTTGGTACTTGTAAAGTGTCTAGATAGGATCAAAGTATCTATATATTATATATCTAAATTGGGCCCGGCCGCACCTGTGGTAAAATTTTCATGCAAATCCGTTTGCAACTTTTTTTGCGTAATCCTACTAACAAACAAACAGACAATAATAATAATAATGATAATAATAATAATAATAATAACAATAATAATAATGATAATAAATAATAATAATAATAATAATACTGGTAATAACGATAGAAGCAAAAATAATATTCATATCAAAGTTCAAGAAAAGTAATAATCGTTGATAAAAAGTGTGAACCCCTGACATTGAAATACATTACACAGCGTATGTTTGCTAAAGGTGAATTAATAGTTTCATGAAAATATCACCTATTCAATCAATTAATTCGTATATGCATTTTATATGCACAAATAAAAAAATAAAAACTATGAGCCATCGTAACACACTTCGCGCCTCACGATGAAGGAAAACTGCATAACCTGCAGATGTAGTTCGTCAGGTAGTTAGTGCGGAGACGTCAGGGAGCTTTAAAAGGAGGCTAGATAGTTTCATAGATGGGGATGAAAGGTGGATGTAGGCAGTGTTAATTAAGTATCAGGAACTACCGCGTGTAGGTCTCGCGGCCTCTTGTAGCTTCCTTATTTTCTCATGTTCTTATGTAACCTGTCGTGAAGGAGGTTTTCATGGCTCAGTTCAGGCGCGTCGATCCCTTCACTGGCTTCCTTCCTTCCTTCCTCTCGCCAATTAACATCTAACGCACCAATGATAAACACATACACTAATTACCAACTATTGTGGGTATTCATGAATGATAAGCAGCCCTAGTGAACCATTACAGGAACACGGCCATCGGCATACATTATGGATCTGTGTTACCATTAATTATATCAACGGTGTATTGACAAGTGGTGGTGGAGGTGGTGGTGGTGACGAGTGGTGGTGGTGCATGGCCGCATGGGTCGGCTGTCGGGCTTACTAGCGGTCCTAACAAGGCTATACTTATATACTAGGGCAGAGTTGTACGTCCCCTAACCAAACACTACGCACGGCAGGAACACAGGCATGAAACTACGTGTGCTTTACATAAGAACATAAGAAAATAAGGAAGCTACAAGAGGCCGTGAGACCTACACGTGGTAATTCCTGTTACTTAAAGGCCATGTCACACGGACACTTTTTCCGGCATCTTTTGGTAGCAAAAGCGGAGTCGCACATGTTCGTTCTTTTGCCACCAGTACCGGTGTCGTGTGGGCAAGTGTCTGTTTATGAGGGAATGTCTGTTTACTAACAATGGCAAAGAAAACGGGAGTTGAGGGGAGTAACTATTAATTTTGACAGGATTTTCTTGAAAATAACCTCATTGTGATTCCCACACAAAGTTACTATAATTACAGTAAACCTAAACCTAACCTAACTTAACCTAACCTAGCTTAACGTTTTTCTAACCTTACCTAACCTAGCGGTCTGCCGAAAAGGGAGAGTTACTATAATTAAAGTAAACCTAAACCTAACCTAACTTAACCTAACCTAACTTAACGTTTATCTAACCTTACCTAACCTAGCGGTCTGCCGAAAAGGGAGAGCGCGTGGAGAATATGCCGCCTGGACATGCCTTTGTTGATCAAGTCAAAATTAGTAAATACTCCCCTCAACTCCCGTTTTCCTTGCCTTTGTTTAGTAAACAGACATTCCCTCATAAACAGACACTTGCCCACACGACACCGGCATCCTTGTTTACATTTTGGAGCCTGTGGTGCCAGATGCAGGATAATTTCCCTGTTTGAGGTAAGGTTTGGCTTCGAAAGGGGGAAAATAAAGGCAAAAAAGAGGAAAATATACCATTTTGTTTATCTTATATATATATATATATATATATATATATATATATATATATATATATATATATATATATATATATATATATATATATATATATATATATATATACCTAAGTTTTGAGTTGCTGATGAAAAGTTATGACGGAAAATGTTGATAAAAACTTAAATTTAATAGGCATTTAATAGGCTGCGTGTGTTTTTACTATAGAAACGGGGATATGATATGTGTTATTTTACTTGATTTAGGAATTCAAGCAAGGTTTATTTATGATTATGAAGAGAAATGTGAAGAGGGAAGGATATTTTATAAATGCCAGTAGAAGCAGAGTAGCTACCTAAGATAGAAGAATAAGATCTTAGCTACTCTGGTAGGAAGATGCTCGTAGCCGAAAAGCCGTGTGACAAGTCGCGCACCTTTTGCCACCAGTACGGGCATCTTTTGGTAGCAAGATACCACAAGATGCCGGAAAACATTGCTCGTGTGACATGGCCTTAACACTACCTACATCCACCTTTCATCCATCCCCATCCATAAAGTTGTCTAGCCTCCTTTTAAAATTCCCTATTGACTCCGCACTAAATATATTATTATTATTATAACTACCTGGCGACTGAGTCCATTGCAATCATTTACCACCTGATTTGTGAACCAATTTCTCTCTATTTCTTTTCTCCCTACTTCTCCCTATTTCATTTAGTACTATAATTCACGACATTACCGAGTGCTCTTCATAATGAAAATTAAAAAAATCCCGATCATTTCGCACAATGAATGAAACATGACAACTCTAACAGATAAGTAAAATAATAATCTGAAGGCATCGTACCACGGTACCTCTGACAGTCTGACTGCGCGCGCCTTGTTCAGTCTTCATCTTGTGTTGTAGTGAGTGACGCGTCACCTTCCTCTCCTCTCCGTCTTGTGGTGACTCTCGCCGCATTATTCCGCGGCGGCAGCGTTCACCAGTGGCACTGTCGCCTTGCAGGACATCCCACCACCGTGGTGAGTGTTACTTTGTGGTTCATCACAGTTATTAGAGAGAGTTTCACCACCAACACATATTTGTAGGGTTGGCACATCCGACATGCAAGCACCTGACGACATGAGTGTTGGTTCCTTTAACTTCCTGTAACCTTATGTGAGGAAGCGAGAGGGTGACTCAGCCAGCCCACACGCTTTATCACCGTCATTACTCTTGCCAAAATATTTACTGGATTTCCAGTATAGATTGACGGCCGTAAATGTTGCGCTTTGCAGAGATAAATACAATTGAGAAGGGGGGAGGGAGGGAGGCTGGGCGGAACAGCGCGGGGAACAGGGCGGCGGGTGGGTGGGAGAGTTGCCTGTCATGATGGATGGCAAATCTCCCCCACTTTCCACCCTTCCAATCACCCGAATACATTGATGTGTAGCAGAAATCGTAAGGGTGCTGTGTAGTTTTGCTGAATAGCCTGGGCATCGTCTGTCATGGGTGTAACTTGTATAATCATGACTGCTCTGCTGACCGCCAAGGGAGCATCAGCTGGGCAAGGAGGAAGAAAAACGGGGCACAAAAAAAGGGGGAAACTATTGTAATACGCGTTATTTTTATATTATGCAGTTAGATTTGACGCTAACTATATATCTAGACATCCAAGTAGGGGAACGCCTGGTACTACTATCTACTAACACTTCCACCACCTTTACTACTACTACTACTACTAGTACCTCCACCACTACTATTACCACTAAGAAATAATTAATCTGCTAAATAGTCTATAGATAAATATATTACTGAAATACGAGGCTCGACACACACACACAGCTACTACAGGCTATAACCTATATCAAGACAAACACAAGTAGACGTTCAGTAATTCAATATAATGATAATACAGTAATATCTCTAAGAGCACCGTAGCCTTGCTCCGCCATCACATGCTCCCCACACCCCGCCTGCCCCAACGTTGGCAGGCATCCATTTCCCACAACATTAATCAGCAGCCTTCGTGTTTCTTTGATGGTATTAATGGCGTTCCAATATCCCCTGCGTTCCTGTTTACTGAATCAAGTAATCGCAGAACTTATGCCGATCGAGTTCAAGGCATTATCGGATATCACGCAGCCTCGTCTGCCTCTCGGGTGGTGCAGAGATGCTGGGCTTTGCGGCAGATTAGCAAAGTTATCCTTTTATTTGTCCTTTTTTATGTTATTACTATTGTCAAATGATTTATTTTATTCTTTTTCTTTATTTATTCATCTATTTTTCTAGGCAAGAGCATAGGATGTCAGATTAAGTATTTGTGTAACATTTCCCAAGGTATGAGAGGTGGTTGCAGGACTTTCATTATCGCTACTGTACTTTTTTTGTATTATTTATTTGCATCAAGCATGTTGTTACTATTAAAAAAAAAAAAAAAAAAAAATATAATATATATATATTATATATATATATATATATATATATATATATATTAGGGTGGTCCAAAAACATGAAAGCTCGAATTTCTCGCGGGCATGTTTGCCAAAACGTTCCTGACGTTGCAAAACGCAAAGAAACAAAAAAAAGCAGATTTGGAGGTGGTTTAGGGGTCCATCAAAGTCTCTCAACTTT
>JACEEZ010006075.1:152500-157500 GCA_016584305.1 Chionoecetes opilio | reverse complement strand
CTCACTGGGCTTTCATCTGTAGAGTCAATACAATGACTCATCCATCAAAGCTGCGACACAATTAAGTCTTTGTAACCAGTGAAATGAGTTACGAGGCGACGAAATAGTGACATGCCGGTGAATTACGCGCTGCTTATTGAACCTGTGAAGCAATTAAGTCAATTGATTAAATCAATTAGTGCAGAGGTTAAGCAGTGATAGCAATCCTTGACGAGGGAAACGTGCTGCTCGGTAAACTTGTATTTTTAATACAAGGGTATAAGGGTATAATACAACGGGTATTTTATGCCCATTTCCAACCTATACGGCGACGGTATAATTATGTGTGCAGACGTGTGGAGCGCCGGGGAGTAGCTGGCGGTGTGTGGCAGATTGTCTGGCTGAGCGAGACAATCTGCCACACACCGCCCGCTACTCCCCGGCGCTCCACACGTCTGCACACATTATATCATCGCCGTATAGGTTGGAAATGGGTGCTAAGCTCTCTGGAAAGGCACAGCTTTCTTGCTGCACCCATACAGGATGCAAGTATATGCCATATCGCAAAAAAAATTATCAGAAACACCCAAAATTCTTCAAGTACTATATTTTTTTTCTGAGTCTACGTGTATTTGTATCTGGGCCGGGGTGGGAGGCTTCCTGCTGTGACGTCACTAGCATGTTTCCCGTCACGGCTGGAATGGGGCTGTTGTTTTTCGCGCGCTTTTTACAAAAGTCATGTTTATAGGGAAATAAGGCGGAGAAATGAATTATTTTTTGCGGATTAGGTATTTTGAATGAACATTCAACATAATTATGCAAAGAAAAAATGGGTCTGGACGATTACTTTAAGGGCTGGAGGTGTATTATTAAGGAGCTTAACCTTACGGGACAGACCCTTTTTCACCTGCCGGCTTACTTCACACGCTGAGACGAAGAGTTTTTTTATATTTTTTTATCGAGGAGTTTGTATTACCAGGTTGTCTGATTTGTTCATACACTCGGAGGGTTGACCGTTGAAGCGTAAGCATACGTACATACATACACCACCACCACCACCACCACCACCACCACCACCACCACCACCACGCCACCACCACCACCATCACCACCTCCACCACCATCACCATCACCATCACCATCACCATCACCACCACCACCACCACGCCACCACCACCATCACTACCTCCACGTCACCACCACCATCACCAGCCCCACCACCACTGCTGTCACAACTCGCACCACCACCATATATAGAGTATATATTACGTATATTAGAGTATACATATATATATAGAGTAATATTAAAATTACAAGAAAATGAAAACCTATATTTTTAATCTGACTCCAGCGTGTAGTACAGCCAACATTACAACCATCCAGGGAATATATATTGTGTTACAGCGTGTGGCAGGCAGCGATATAATTACCCTGAACTTTTTTCCTGTTCCGGCCTGGAGGCGAGAAGCACAGCATTAGGAGTATAACCACCCAGGCACTGTGTTGCTACTTTCAGAGTAGCAAGAGTAACACAGCATTAGGAGTATAACCACCCAGCCCCTGTGTTCCTACTTTCAGGGTAGCAAGAGTAACACAGCATTAGGAGTATAACCACCCAGGCCCTGTGTTTCTACTTTCAGAGTAACAAGAGTAACACAGCATTAGGAGCATAACCACCCAGCCCCTGTGTTGCTACTTTCAGAGTAGCAAGAGTAACACAACATTAGGAGCATAACCACCCAGCCCCTGTGTTGCTACTTTCAGAGTAACGAGTAACACAGCATTAGGAGTATAACCACCCAGCCCCTGTGTTGCTACTTTCAGAGTAACAAGAGTAACACAGCATTAGGAGCATAACCACCCAGCCCCTGTGTTGCTACTTTCAGAGTAGCAAGAGTAACACAACATTAGGAGCATAACCACCCAGCCCCTGTGTTGCTACTTTCAGAGTAACAAGAGTAACACAGCATTAGGAGTATAACCACCCAACCCCTGTGTTGCTACTTTCAGAGTAACAAGAGTAACACAGCATTAGGAGCATAACCACCCAGACCCTGTGTTGCTACTTTCATAGCAGCAATAGGTATAAGTATACAAACGCCTTATTAGGGTCACTCATCATCTTTGGGGGGCATACCCGGGGGGCGCGTCCCCTCCCCAACCCTACGACCCCACTCCCGGGGTCACCACGGCGCGAGTCTTCTGGGGCTCCTTCCCATCCAAACAGCTATCGAAAGAACATCAACTTGCCCCACCACGAGCCTTGTGGGCGCCCCCTTTTGGCCCTCCCCACCCCGGATTGCTCTTCAGATAAAACCCGGGGGAAGACGGTTTCGGGGTGCGGCCACATGCCATAACCCAAAGTTGTGTTGACGGACATGCAGGTAAAGGCCTCGTTCAGTCTCACGGTGCATCCGATTTACACTATCCCCAGCGATACCCCATGATTCTGCGAAGGCACTTATTACACTGGGTAACAGCCAAAAACGTCAGGGGTTTCTCATTGTTTTGACTTTTTTTAGGTTTCTGAGCCCGAATATACTTGTTTTTCTCTTCAGGTAAACTTTTTGAGAAAAGCCATAGGCCTCCTACGAGCTATACATATCAAATTCGGGGGTTTTTGATTTCAACCCTTTTTTTTTCTTGAGAATATATCGAATTCATGCCAGACACAAAAAGGGGGAAATTCCACAATTACCCAATAAAATCAAACCTTCCCCCTTACCCCTTTCAAATTTTTCAAAATTTCAAATTCTAAATTTCATTGTCTGACACCAGCGGGGCATCTTTCTTTTTTTTTCAGTTTATTGTGATGGCTTCGGCGCGCGGTCTGCGGAAAAATCCTGACGTTTTCTGCTACATCTGCGGACAATCCGCTGCGGGGAGGAAAGAACATCACGGGATTTGTAAGGGCCTACGGGCTTCTTTAAAGTCAAGCTGGGTGCCCAAAGAAAAGCCCGGGGCACCGCCCCGGGTGTGAAAGACGTGGGGGAAATACCTCCGGCGGGGGACGAAGGGCGCGAAACTTCACTAAATTTGGGATTCCGGGGTTTTTGGAGGGGCCGTTTGACCATGCTCGGATTGTTCTTCTGCGCCATCAATACAATGGCATCAACCGAAAATCGGCACAGCCTCCATACCCCCCTTTCCATCGCCCCCGTCCAGGGCCCTGCGAGAAATTCCTGTACCAGCGTTCACAGAGCTTCCGCAGCGCGACGAGGCCACCAGTACAGGGGGCGAGGTATACAAAGAAAGTATGAAGCACAAGATAGTCCGCAGCCCTTTTCCAATTGAGCTAAGTTGGTTCGGGATCCCCTTTGTCGAAACTTCCTCCGAGCTGTTGGCCCTCCAACTAAAAGAGAAAAATTACTTGGCAAGGACGCGCGTATCCTTTTTTTCGTAAAGGCATGGGGCCTACTGGGTTTACTTCTCCAGGGGGAAGCCCTCGTGTACTGCCAAATGTCGCCGGTTTCTTTTTAACTCGGGGCTCCTCATACGATCCAGATTGGCGACTCTTCATTGACAGCTGTAAGCGCTCTTTTTTAATTTTGTGCTCCCCACAACGGGGGAAACCGTTCGCCTCATCCCCTTGCGCCCTCCCCCCTCTCAAGAGAAATATGAAGCGGAAGGCGTGCCGACAAAATCCAAAGAGCAGCACCAATGGATCTCTGCGTCGACTTGGATGTACTTTCTCTTGGGCAGCAGTCCGGTTACGAATACCCATGCTTTTTATGCATGTGGGGCGTCGAGACAGACCCCGCACTATGTAAAGAAAAAGTGGGCCGGGGCGAGAGCAGTTATACCTGGGGCAGAAACTCTAAACGAACCTCTTGTTGACCGGAGAAGATATTGATCCCACCGCTAAATTGAAGCTTGGGTTTAAAGAAAAAGTTCACGCGCGCTCTGGGCAAGGATGGGGGGTGCTTCAACTACCTTGCCGAGCCTTTCCTGGACTGACCATTGGAACTAAGGGGGCCCCCCTTTTCGATGGCCCCCAATAGGGACTCATAAAAACACGAGTTCCAAAAATCCTGCCGCAGAGTGCGCGCGTGAAATCGTTTGTGCAGGGGTGACAACTTCCTGGGGGAAAAGAAGGGAGCAAAACCCCGCCAGACTCGTCGCACATGATGGGTTTCCAAAAAATCGGGGGTTTTTATGATATTAAGATGCCTTTCCCGTTCTCAACTGGAGAAATTTTCCCGAAACCTTGGGGGGGATGAGCGACGACGGGGGTAAAGGTTCCCCCAGGAAGCGCCCAAAAAGGGGAAGTCCAGGGAGGGGGGACGCGTCATGATGGGGACATGCTGGTCGCTGAAGGGACAACCCAGCACTCTCACAAAAACGGGGAAACGAGAAACGCCGATTTATGCCGTGAATCTGAAAATTTTTGTCCGTAACGCCATTTTATACTAATATTATGATAATTATGCTTACAAATTTGATGGACTAAAAAAAACTGATGAATTTGGATACGCTGACTTTTATTTCTTTAGGAAAAAGGAAAAATCATCAGGGGTTTCTCAGCTGATGATCCGAGAAATTTTTTTTTTACGAAAAAACGATTTTTTTTTAATTTCTTAGAAAAAAAAAAAACCCGACCCGATTTAGCAAAACCAAGGTCATTTTTTTGGGCTCAGAGCATCAAAATTTGTTTTCACTGAAAACCCTGGCCCTTTTCAAAAAATATTTTTTTTGTTTCCCCGTGTTATCAAGGCATTTATTCGTCTCTTCAGTCACTATTTGTGTCCATGTCTCACAACCATAAGTAAGAAGGGGTCACAAGCGACTTGAAAATCCCCGACTTTTCCTCCTGCACAGGTACCGACAACGCCAAATACTCCCGCTGAGCGAGTCCATAGCACCGTGGGCTATGCCAATCCGCCGTAAGACTTCTTGACGTGACCCGCCGTCATTATGGACTGCGCTACCAAGGTATGTAAACTTTCCAAGATCTCAATGTCCTCGCCTGCACGCATGAACAGACTGTACTGCTTCATCTAGTAAGTCTCCAAACACCTGGA
>JACEEZ010006075.1:125000-145000 GCA_016584305.1 Chionoecetes opilio | reverse complement strand
ACCACCACCACTGCCACCACCACCACTGCCACCCCCACCACCGCCAACCCCAACACTACCACTACCACCACCACTGCCACCACCACCACTGCCACCCCCACCACCGCCAACCCCAACACTACCACTGCCACCACCACCACTGCCACCCCCACCACCGCCAACCCCAACACTACCACTACCACCACCACCACCACCACCACGCTCGTGAAAAATGAAAATGCACGTTAGTTATCCCGCTGTGATTAGCTTGCAGGTACGATGTTGTTGTTGTTGTTGTTGTGGTTGTTGTTGTTAGTGGTGGTGGTGGTGGTGGTGGTGTTTGCGTGATTGATTATTATGTATTTTTTTCGCAACAACAAATATTTAGTTATTTTGGGTATTATGTTAGTTTAGATTTTTTTGTTTGTTTATTTGGGTAAAAGATAAAATGGTTGGTTTTTTGGTCTTGTGTTTGTTTTATGTTTTAATTCTATTCAATTTTTGGTTTTAATTTTTTATTTCTATTTTTATTTCATATGGTTTATTTAAGAGTCTCGTTATAGACACCTTTGCTTTTTAGACATTATTGATTAAGCTGTTGTTGGGAATAAGAGTGACTGTGTGCTAAGACTTTTTTTCCTAAGTAGTCTATACTATTATCACCTTCAATACCACTACAACACTAACGTTGCTTTTATACTTGTTTACCTACCGTAATAACCAAATTTACCACCTTACCATTACTCTCTTAACCATAACCTCCATTCCTCCTCGTTATCATGCCTAACTAACAGTCTCGTGTATATACCACAACAACCTTACCTATACTCGCCGCACGTTAAGTTGGCGAAAATTGGCCCCCTTACTCGTCCCTTCCCAACGCACGGGATTGGCTGAGGTGTTGGGTGTTGGGGCCTTAGGGCGGAACTTGGAATAAGGCATTCTCACCCAACACCCAACACCTGAGCCAATCCCGTGCGTTCGGAAGGGGGGAGTGAAGGGTCCCCATTTTCGCCAACTTAACGTGCGGCGAGAACACATGTATTTATCCTTTCTTTCCTTACCTTTTTTGTTTATATTTAATCCCACTATGGACGGCTGCTGCTCCCTTTTGGTTCCCGCCTTCTCGTGTTCTCGCCCAGGGCCGTTCAGGAACACTATACCTCCATTGTTTTGCCTAAGTGCTTGTGTTACCACGCTAATGGGATGCAAAAACAGCCGCGTTTGCATGGGTAATGAAATAACAGGAGTGTGGCAAGTAACACATATACATGTAGTAGTGGTAGTAATAGTAGCAGCTGATGTTTTTGTTGTATTCCACGGTTACAAAGTGCGCGTGAACCTGCAGGGAATCATTTTAAAAGTGTGAAAGGAGGGAAAAGAGAAAGAAAGACAGAATGGAAGGAAGGAATGAGATGGAAAATTAAACTAGGCGGGAAAGAACAAAGAGTGACATCAGTAATAATAATAATAATAATAACAGTAATAATCATGGTATTAATGATAATGATAATAATGTAAATGATAATAGTAGTAATAATAACAATAACAATATGCGTGATAGGAATTCCGCAGCACTTATAACAGTGAGCTTTTCCTTGCATGTTGACGCCACCAGGATGCATGACAGGAATTACTAAAGGATGAGAGAGAGAGAGAGAGAGAGAGAGAGAGAGAGAGAGAGAGAGAGAGAGAGAGAGAGAGAGAGAGAGAGAGAGAGAGAGAGAGAGAGAGAGAGAGAGAACTGAAGTAAATATTAAGTAGTACGATATCTGAGGCCTTCGCAATAATAGTCCAAAATAATGATATCGTTAATATTATTACACTTTCTTTCTTCTCTCTGTCTCTCTCTTCGTACCTGTGTATTTCTTTCCTTTGTTCTCGCCGTGTTATAATGAACACAACGCCACACACAGGCGTTCTATAACATCATTTTCATGTTTTTTCATATATTTTCACTTTCACAGGGACCAAAAAATTTATATGAAAACCGGTTCTATTTTTTTTTTTCTATTATTTTTATTTGTCTCATAGGTCTCTTTCCATATCTACATGGTGAGTTATTATCACTATCATTATTATTTATTATCATCATCATTATTATCATTATCATTATCGGAACACAATATTTCGGACGTTGCATAAAAATCTGCATTTCACTTTTTATAATTTTTTTTTTTGTCCATGGTTTTTTTTCGTATCACTTTTCCTTATCTTTTGTTGTTGTTTTGGGACAGGTCAAGTTTAGCACCATTTTAGGACACTCGGCGGACACCCGGGCATGATGATGGATAAGTATTGTTAATAGTAATGTTAGTATTAGTAATAACTAATAGTAACATGAACGAGTAAGGAAATATCACGTAATGATTTGTTTACTTCTCTTACGTCAATACGATATAGTTTTATTCATGCATCCATCGTGTTATTCATGTTGTATTTTTTTTTTTCTCTCTCTCTCTCTCTCTCTCTCTCTCTCTCTCTCTCTCTCTCTCTCTCTCTCTCTCTCTCTCTCTCTCTCTCTCTCTCTCTCTCTCTCTCTCTCTCTCTCTCTCTCTCTCTCTCTCTCTCGCCTTCGTACGTACTCTCCTTATTTGTGTGTTTTCAGTCATGCCCATCATCATCATCATCATCATCATCATTATTTTTAGTTTTCATCATCATTGTCATTATTATCACGGTTATCACTATTCCTACGTTGTTCGTTGTTATCGTTGTTGTTGTCTGCAATCATCACTGAAGTCCTAAATCATCACTGCCGATTCCATCGTAACCATCATCATCACCGACAACTTCAACTACGTGGACGTGCCATCATTTTCAACATCACTATCATCATCATCATCACTAACACGATCTTTTCACGTATCACCAAATT
This sequence comes from Chionoecetes opilio, assembly GCA_016584305.1. Taxonomy (NCBI): domain Eukaryota; kingdom Metazoa; phylum Arthropoda; class Malacostraca; order Decapoda; family Majidae; genus Chionoecetes; species Chionoecetes opilio. Next base: position 142,143 of record JACEEZ010006075.1, on the reverse strand, counting down.
CACCACACACATAACAACCACAACACCATTATCATCACCACACATCACCACCACCACTGTCTACGTTGCGACTCAAACGACCCTTTTCATCACTATGAGCGTTGTCACCACCACTACCATTGTCATCATCAGGAACCCCGTGGAAGGTTAGGAGCAAAGACCCAACACGTAGCTAGCAGGGTCTTGGGTTAGCAGCCTGGGGATGAGGGTGGGGTAAGCCGGGCCTCAGACACACACCGAAGGGCTCGCTGCTCCTAGGGCCGAGGGATCGCACGTGGGTATCGTTGTCAGGTACAGGGTTAGTAAACACGCGAGGATGATGCTGAGGACGTGGGTAGAGGACGAGGAGGACGGGCACGAGGACGAGGACGGGCACGAGGACGAGGACGAGGCCGAGGGGGAGGGGGAGGGTGAGATGCCCGCCTGGAGGTGAGGTTGCATGGCCGCCGAGGACTCCTCTGTAAACAAGGATGAAGTGGCGGATTAGACTCCTGCTGTTGGTGATGAAGAGTTAGGGCTTACGTACACCACACACACACACACACACACACACACACACACACACACACACACACACACACACACAGTCACACACAGTCACACACACACACACATAGGCTACACACACACTTGGGAAAAATATGTTGTGTTACACTCGCATGTGCCGCCGCTCCCTCTTCTTCGCCCTCTGAGTTCTACAACGGCCACAGTATAGGGTGGACACAGTTCCCACCTTGCCTAGCCTCGCCGCCTCGCCAGGTAGCGGTGTGCAAGGGGCGTGCAGGGGTGTTTACTCACACCCATCCTGCCTGTCCTCCCTGTGTTTTGCCTCGCCGCTGCCTGCCTGTCTGCCGCAGTAACTTCGAGGGCGTGGTGTGCCGTGATTCAGCACATGTTGCTAACAGGACGCTGCCCATGACTGTACATGTTTATTACATTAGGCTACACGTGGCTGAATATTCTCTCTCTCTCTCTCTCTCTCTCTCTCTCTCTCCTCTCTCTCTCTCTCTCTCTCTCTCTCTCTCTCTCTCTCTCTCTCTCTCTCTCTCTTCTCTCTTCTTTTCTTTTCGCCGCGGCCAGCATCACCCCGCCCTCGGCGCTGGCAGGCTGCCCGGCGCTGCTCTGAAGGGCAGGCCGGCTGGACTGGAAGTGAGGGATGTTAACAGTGTTGATTTGGCAGAAAAAAATTCTAATATTCTCTTTATGAGGCATGAATGAGGCAACTTTCGGGCCAGCAAGGTCCTGTGGCCAAGGAATGGCCGGCGCGGCACCAGCGGGCCACCCGAGCCGCGGTGTCCTTCACGTGGCTGCCAGGGGCAGAATGTTTTAAAATTGTAGTTTCCACAAACTCATGCACACACCATCGCTACATTTTTGAAATTTATGGATAAAACTTGGATAGGGTTTTTGCGTCAAATTCTACACGGTTCCCCTTTTTGTGCCTGTGTTAGGGCGGGGCGTGGCAGGCTGGCCTTGTGCGGCAAACCCGCCGCGCTGAGGCTGAGAATGGGATGCAGGGTGAGCGCGGATCACACGGCGTCGCTTTTCCTTGGAGGACAACTTTGGGATACTTTGCGGCAGGTCGTTGAGCGGCGCACAGGCCCGAAAGTCCAAGGTCTCCTGAGATCCGGCCTGAGTTATGGGCGTGAGGGGAGCTGAGCTTTATTATCATCAACTTGGAGCAGCTTCAGGGGAACGTGAGGCGCCCAGGCCGCGATGAGACAGGCTGCTTTAATCCGCTGCACCATAACACCCGCCGCGACATTTTATTGTCGTTTTTACAGAAATGTGTCAGTGTCAATTGTGATCTGTCATCCCTCCTAACCGATAATTAGGAGATTTTTTTTAATTCTTTATTAACTTTCCATTTAAGTTTTTTACTATTTTTTTTTTTTTTTTGGAAATATTTGATATCGCTTACTACATTTATATTTTACGATGAGGCAATTCTCCAGCACAGCCTCGCCATGGACGAAGGATTAATTAACACTGAACCATTCTACGCGTGTCCTTTGTATCGTACACTAACTTGCCATTCATAACGATGTATGTAACTGCGTATTTTCAGAGGAAGCGAATGTGTTGCGTTTTATTGTATCATCAAGGTGCAGTTTGTCGCTACACACATAACGCGCTCATCTAACCTCCCTCTCGCAGCCCCGGCCAACCTTAAAACATGCCTGTGGGGCCGTGCGGGAATTGCAGGCGTGGCGAGAAATGCAGAATAATGTGTTGTATGCAAGCCACGTCCCAGTATTCGTCAGTCGTGGCTGAGGACTTTAACAGAACGGGGAAGGATGGACGGAGATGAGAGCTGATGATGAGAAATGTCACTCTGCCAACCTCCCAAACTCGCCTCATTTCCTTCCTTCCTCATGCCCACCCATGCACCGTCCCTTCCTCATCATCCCTATACCGCAAACTCGCCTCTTTTTCTCCCTTCCTCTTGTTCACCCACCATTCCTTCCTCACATCTTTTTAACCGCACCTCACCTCTCTCACACACACACTCAGGTCACTCTGCCGAATTTTCTGGCGGCAACATCTCACTGTCCACACACATATCCAACGGCGGGAATGTTTGCCCTCAATCTAAACTTTTTCCTTGTGTGTGCTTATAGGCGGAGGAGAGGCGCTGTTGAGGTCAAATGCGAGGCCATGGTCGTCTTCTAACACCTAAATATTGTGACCTTTAGAATAGAAATTTCCCTATTCTAAAGGCTTTGCTTGTGACTATCTGTATTGTAGGACGGGCGACGCTACCTGATTAAGAGTTATTATCACTATAGCTCACAGTTAGGGAAGCTATAGTAATCCCAGCCGTTGTTTCAGAGTGAATACATGAGACCAAGATAAGTTATAGGAAGGTGAAGGTTAAGTGGTCTGACGCGTAGAGGGAAAAGGAAGAATTTAGGATAGAAATTGATGGGTGGCGGAAAGGATGAAAGAGAAAACTAGAAATATATGGAAAAGAAAAGAAAGGAACTGAGGATGAAAGAGACAGAGGAACGGTCGTAGGGAGAAGGAGGGACAGGAAGAGATGGAAAGAATAGAAGGATAGAGGAGGGCATGGAAAGGAGGATTTAGGAGAAATAGAGAGGAGTGATGCAGGGAGAGGGAGAGGAAGGGAGTGAAGAGTAGAACGCACAGAAAGGGGGAGGATGAAAAGAAATCTAATCTTCCTGGTGGAGGCGCGAAGGTACTCAGTGAAGATTGTAGATTAGATTTGTTATTAGTGTGTGTGTGTGTAAGCCTCTCTCTCTCTCTCTCTCTCTCTCTCTCTCTCTCTCTCTCTCTCTCTCTCTCTCTCTCTCTCTCTCTCTCTCTCTCTCCCTTCAAAGCAGTATATTTATTCATAAGGCACTCCAAACACATAAAACTGACACCGAATTCCAATTAGCTTCTTATAATCCAGACAGTCGACGACCACATGATCTGAGACTCCCATTATGTAGAACATCCCATGCACAGCAAGACATCACCGTTAGAGGTGTTAGATGTTGGAACCAACTGCCACAAGATCTTAGGAACATTGCACCACTAAACACTTTCAAGTTCAAATTAAAACAAAAGCTATATAATTACTTCTTTTTTTTTCTTTTTTTTTTACAAGGAACTGGCCAAGGGCACAACAAAAATGGGTAACACAAAGCCCGCTTAGTTGCCAGTCCCTATAAAGAAGACAGTAAGAGAATAAAATAAAAAAGAGGGGTGAGCCAATTTTGTTCGGGAGGTGTCTTGTTACTCTTCTTTTGAAAAGATTTAAGTCATAGGAAAGTGGAAAAATAGAAACAGGAAGAGAGTTCCAGAGTTTACCAGTGAAAGGGATGAAAGAGTAAAGATACTGATTAACTCTTGCATTAGGAAGATGGACAGAATAGGGATGAGAATGAGTAGAAAGTCTTGTGCAGCGAGGCCGCGGGAGGGGGGGAGGCATGCAGTTAGCAAGTTCAGAAGAGCAGTGAGCATGAAAATAACGGTAGAAGAGAGCAAGAGAAGCAACATTGCGGCGGTGATTTAAAGATTGAAGACAGTCAGTCAGAGGAGAGGAGTTGATGAGACGAAAAGCTTTTGACTCAATCCTGTTTAGGAGAGCTGTATGAGTGGATCCTCCCCAAACATGTGAGACATACTCCATACATGGGCGGATAAGGCCCCTGTAGAGAGCAAGCAATTGGGAGGGAGAAAAAAAAGGACGCAGACGCCACAGCACACCTAACTTCTTAGAAGCTGTTTTAGCAAGAGATGAGATGTGAGATTTCCAGTTCAGATTTTTAGTAAAGGATAGTCCTAGAATGTTCATTGTAGAAGAAGGAGACAGTTGAGTGTCATTGAAGAAGAGGGGATAGTTATCTGGTAGGTTTTGTCGAGTAGATAGGTGAAGAAATTGGGTTTTTGAGGCATTGAACAAAACAAGGTTTGCTTTGCCCCAATCAGAAATTATAGAAAGATCAGAAGTTAGGCGCTCGATGGCATCTCTCCGTGAATCACTTAGTTCCTGTTGAGTTGGACGTCTAATAAACGACGTTGAAAAATGCAGGGTAGAATCATCAGCGTAGGAGTGGATAGGGCTTTGAGTTAGACTTAGAAGATCATTAATGAATAATAGAAAGAGAGTGGGTGATAGGACAGAACCCTGGGGAACACCAGGACTACTAACATTTAGATGATTGTGAATATTTTCTTTTCTTGCGAAAAGTGACAAATCACTACTATATAGTTTGCTTTTTCTAGTTTTTTTTCTTTCATTATTTTCTAAATATATGTGATTATTTGCATATATAAAAATTGACATTCTGTAAGTATTTATTATAGGATCGCACCTTGAGTTTACTTATGTATATTTTGTTTACTGTATAAATTAACGTGTTGGGTATATATGGGAATTTGGTTTTAGGTTTATTTATGTAAATTATTTAAGACTATAAAATATGACGTCTTACGGCTTAAAATATATACTAGCACAGGTCTGTACAAGAGCCTCGGCTCAACAGACCTGGTCCTCAGATATACTGTATGTACTGTAAATATATTTCTTTAACAATTGTAACAAGAGGTCAATAAATATATCAATCAATCAATCTCTCTCTCTCTCTCTCTCTCTCTCTCTCTCTCTCTTCTCTCTCTCTCCTCTCTCTCTCTCTCTCTCTCTCTCTCTCTCTCTCTCTCTCTCTCTCTCTCTCTCTCTCTCTCTCTCTCTCTCTCTCTCTCTCTCTCTCTCTCTCTCTCTCTCTCTCTCTCTCTCTCTCTCTCTCTCTCTCTCTCTCTCTCTCTCTCTCTCTCTCTCTCTCGTGCATAAGACCTTCAGTGTCCCTGCCCTTCCTTCTTCCTCCTCTTTCTATTTACCCATGCTCCTCCTCCTACTCCTATACTACTACTACTACTACTACTACTACTACTACTACTTCTACTTCTACTTCTACTTCTACTTCTACTTCTACTACTGCTACTACTACTACTTCTACTTCTACTACTACTACTACTACTACTACTGTAACTACTACTACTTCTCCCACTACTACTACTACTTACACTCCTACTCCTCCTACTACCACTCCTACCACCACACCCTCCCACTATTACTACTACCACCACCACTCCCACTACTCCTACTCCTACTCCTACCACCACCACCACCACCACTATTACTACTACTACCACCACTACTACCACCACTACTCTCACTACCACGCCCCCATGACTCACGGGTGGTCGGGTTGGTGTGGTACCACATGACGGGCGCGGCCTACTCGGTGACCCCTGTGATGCTGCAGGTCACGTTCAGGTCACTGCCAGCCTTCATGAACACGTCCCCGGGTGGCTTTAGGCACTGCATGGAGAGGAGGTGATGGGAAGATGTTATAAGGGAAGCAGGGAATGGCTCTTCTCTCCCCCATCTACTCTTCTCCCTGTCCCTGTAATGCCCATTATTCGGGAAATAGTAGGAACAATTATTATTATGAAATTCCCGAGCTATGTCTTGTCAGTAGTTAATTTTTTCTCTTTGTTTCACGGGTGAGTCATCACCTCTTCCGAAACCACCATTTTGTTTCATTCTTCTTTCCTTTTTTCGCCATTTTCTCCTTCATTCTTTCACTCCCTCTCTCCCTCACATGCCGTATGCGAGTCAAAATTCGTGGGATAATTATTCTGCGATCAGTGATAACTAATGATGCCAGATCTTTTTATCTTTCCCCAGTTATCTGGGCAGACCAAGAAACTCTCCCAGAGTCTTAACGTCTTTCAAAACAATCCCTATCGTTATCGGTTATGGTCATATATGGGCGGCGTAATAATGATACACGCTAAAATAAAAGCCTACTAAAGTTCTAAACACGATTTCCATACCACTCCACTCTGAAATAGGTGTTCGGATTGTCGATATTACATATAAAACCAACCTTCGTGAACATTAGACCAGACATTAAATTCTCTTATATCAAAGTAGCCAGTTTGTATTAGGGACGGCCTCTTCGGGGGATACGCGAGTTTTCATTACTTAAATAGTTGGTTCGGGATTATAAGTTGTTCATTTAAGGTCACGGTGAGACTTTCCAAACAAGTTCCTTTTTTTTCTTGGTGCGGAAAGCCCGCAGGGCACGAGTTAGTGTTCTCTCCGCGCTCCTCAAGGTAAGACATCTGCCCCGGGCTCCGGTGGTTTTTCTCCCCTAGTATATTCCATCTATATATTTCTATATAAATATATAGGTACAGTTCAGTGTCACTAAGGCATAGATATTCCGCCCATCCTTATAAGTGATATTAACAGAGTGTTCTCTCCGCGCTCCTCAAGGTTGGCGCGAAACTCCCTCAAACGGCCACATGGTCTCACAGTAACACATATATCACTGTCTCGCCATTTTCTTTCTACTAGATACCTATCTTCCATGTGTGATTTATAAATATTAAGTAATATGTTCCCTAGTGTAGGGCAATGCACTGAGTAGAAATTCAAGTGGAGGAGATTTATGCTCATAAGAGCTTTATCTCATAACTTGGGAAAATTCCTACGTCAGGGTGTGAAGTCAAGCTTCGTATTTCCGAGTAGAGTTTTCTCGGTATAGTGTTAACCCTTATATGCTGAAGATGATCTCAAGTGAGAGACTTACCATGTTTCCAAAAATAAATAGGATATCATTTACAAATATAGTTCTTGTGTTATTATGAAAACCCAGGTGATTATTCTGAGTTAGGACAATAATTCCCCACACTTCCAAGAGAGTCCAAGCCTTGTTTCGGTATAAGCCCTCGTACCAACCACGACTACCAAGATCAATCTAATATTAATATTAAACTAACGTGCCCCGGGAGTAATCATAGTGAAATACTCATCAGGGCTGGTGGCAGCAAATCCCCATAACCTAAACCTTATTATCTTTTCCCTTAAGTATACCCCCTTGTTCAGTACTCTCCGTAGTGAGAAGTGGTCAAACTATAATCATATAGTGAAGTCAGAAGACTAAGTTAAATCCTCCATTCAAGTTGTAATCTTTTATCAAATCATCCCCAAATAATATCCTTCAAGTAACGTTGACCAGTTATAAAACCCCCATACCAGTGACTCCCAATTTCCAGCAACACATCCCCACTTACGCACTGTATCTTTCTCTCCTTTGCATTGATTGATTGATTGAGGGTTATGGGAAGATGTTACAAGGGAATCAGGTGGGAAGATGTTATAAAGGAAGCAGGGAATGGAGGGTTAAGTGTATGTGTGTGTGTGTGTGTGTGTGTGTGTGTGTGTGTGTGTGTGTGTGTGTGTGTGTGTGTGTGTGTGTGTGTGTGTGTAAGGGGGGGAACAGGGGTTTAGATGGCAAAGAAAATGTGATAAGAGTCTGGTAAATTGGGATTAGTTAATGCATAAAGGGAAAGGAATGAGTGTTGAGGTAATGGAAGGTAAACAAGAGAGAGAGAGAGAGAGAGAGAGAGAGAGAGAGAGAGAGAGAGAGAGAGGAGGAAAACGGTGTAATGTTACTATCCGCAAAGTGGAAGCAGATATAAAAATAAAACGGAAAGGTGAATTTCTGTTTAAAGGAAGTCGATACGCAAATAGCAGTAAAAGTAATATTGGAGAGACGCCAGGCAAGAACCCAATGTTTACCCCATAACCTTCATACACATACACACACACACACACACACACACACACACACACACACACACACACATACACACACATACACATACACATACACACACACACACACACACACACACACACACACACACACACACACACACACACCACACACGCTTCCACACCCTTGCTCTCTCTCTCATCTCTCTCTCTCTCTCTCTCTCTCTCTCTCTCCTCTCTCTCTCTCTCTCTCTCTCTCTCTCTCTCTCTCTCTCTCTCTCTCTCTCTCTCTCTCTTTACATAGGTTTTATTCTAACTTTTCTCTTTTTCATCCACCGCAAACCAGTAAGCAACAACTCAAAGGCACAAATTCACAATCTTCTTTCATGAAATTTCCTTTTTTATTCTATAGCTCCACAACCTCCTCCTCCTCCTCCTCCTCTTTTTTCTCCTACACACACACACACACACACACATGCTATGTAATGTATCAATGTTTGTTGCATTTGGATATGTTAGGGTTATACACTTCTCCATGGGTTGCCTGCATTAAGAACATATGTAATGAGTGTGGTATGTCAGGGATGTGGTTATCACAAAATGTGCCCAACACTACATGGTTTAAGAAAGCAGCTGAAGTGAGATTAAAGGATCAGTGGATTACTGCTTGGCATCATAATTTATCAACAAAAACTTGATGTAGTAACTACAATATATTTAAGCTGAATTATGGTATGGAGGTGTACCTCGTCAAACTACCGAAAAGTATTCGCATCCAGGTAACTAGATTCAGAACAAGCAACAATAGACTACCAATAAATGTTGGTAGATACACAGGTGTAAACAGAGAAGATCGTCTTTGTAGCAAGTGTATTGCTAATGTTGTAGGAGATGAATTTCATGTCCTTTTCGAATGTACTAACGAGGAAATTGTATGGCTGCGGGATATGTATATCCAGAAATACTACACAATTAGGCCAACGTATTTTAAGTATGTTGCGTTAATGCAAAGTAGCAGTGTGAATGTTTTGAAGAACTTGTCATTATTCATCAGATCAATTTTGAGCATGTTTAGATGAGCTAACAATACATCTGGTTATTAGTTATCTTTATTTATATTTTTCTATGTGTCACTTAGGTAGTTATGGAAATTGACAATTGGATTTCTCCTAACTTTCAGTTTACGTAGTACTTATCTGTATGTTTCTATTAGTATTGTTTAAAATGTCCTGCCAAATGTATTGTATCTTATAGGAGCTGTGCTCCATACTTTATTTATAAAGTCTGAGCAATAATAAATTTTATTCTATTTTATTCTATTCTCACACACACACACACACACACACACACACACACACACACACACACACACACACACACACACACACACACACACACACACACACACACACACACACACACACACACACACACACACGTTATTGGGTACTCCGTAGTGTAGTGGTTAGCACGCTCGGTCCACAACCGAGAAGTCCCGGGTTCGATCCCCGGGCGGAGCGGAAACAGATGGGTTGTTTCCTTAAAACCCGAGCCCCTGTCCACCCAGCAGTGAATGGGTACCGGGTGTTAGCCGGGGTTTGTGACCTGCTCTCCGGGGTGCTGGCTTCGGCCAACACAAAGCAATAAGGATGAATGATAAAAATGTTGATATGGAGACGGGGCCACACGAGCATTGCTCTGGCCCTGTAAAATACAACTAGATGAATACACACACACATACACACACACACACACACACACACACACACACACACACACACACACACACACACACACACACACACACACCCCCCCCCCCCACCCACCCCAACCACCCACCCACCCACCCACCCACCCTGTGGGTGGGTGGGTCACGCTCAGGACCCAGTACGGCGAGGTCTTCACGTGCACGGCGCTGAACCTCGACTCGGTGGTGTACGTGATGGTGTTGGTGGTGAGCACGTGCAGATCCCGCTTCCTGATCCACGAGACCTGTAGTGGTGATGAGTGGTGGTGGTGAGCATTGGTGGTGATAGAGGTTATTGTGTGGTAATTAAAGAGGTGATGTGTGCTGCCTGTAGTGGTGATGAGTGGTGATGAGCAGTGGTGGTGATAAAGGTGTTGAGAGAGGTAATTGGGTGGGATTAAAGGGGTGTTGTGTGCTGCCTGTAGTATTGATGAGTGGTGATGAGTAGTGGTGGTGACAAAGGTGTTGAGACAGGTAATTGTATGGTGATTAAAGGGTTGTAAGGAGAGTTTACAGGGGTGATGTGTGTGTGTGTGTGTGTGTGTGTGTGTGTGTGTGTGTGTGTGTGTGTGTGTGTGTGTGTGTGGATGTTTATGGGTGATATAGGTGAAATATATGTGAGTATATGTGTAGTTAAGGGTGTATGTGGTGTAGGGAGTGTGTTATAAGAGACACTTTACTGGATAGAGATGGAAGGTTAAGAGGAAAGTTGCATGAGTAAACGATGATGGAAAAGTGATAGGTAGGAGGCACTGATGCTTTAGATGATGATGCCATCGGGTTGGGTGTATAGGTGAACGGTGTATAGCCTTGACATGATGGCTGAGGTGTGATAGGATATAATGTACATAGGAAAGTATAGAAAACCCAGGGAGTGAAAGTGAACCGGCATATTATTTAAAGCCAACGCAGTGTGTTGTGTCACGTATCCGCAAAATATGGAAGAATAAAAAAAAAAAAAAAAAAATCTAGAGAACGTGACATGTTAGGACTAAACGAACTGTGCATTTGCGTAGATCTCGTCCAATTGGACAAAAATTATTAATGCATTTTTCTGTTTAGATTAATAGTTTAGTTGGAAAATACAAAAAAACAAATGAGGTCAAAAATTTGAGGAATTTTTCAGCCAGTATGTGTGAATTTTTTTATTTACATATATAAGTAAAAATGAATTCAGTAATAATTGTTTATAATGACGATGTAAATACTTGTTATTCAATATAATTTTCTCAGTGATGAATAATAGTGGAGATTGAGTAATATTTGTATGCATTTATACGGGGTAAATAAGTTTACAGAAGGGAAAAAATTGCTTTTGGAATCAACTATCAGCAAACAAAGATCAGATTCGTGATCTCCATCAGTAGAAGCCCCTATAAACCGAGTTTCATTCAAATTGGGATATATTTATTTTCACCCAAAATCTGCAGGCTATGTATGTATGTATCCAGGATTTTTTTTTGGAAATCACATTTTCATTAATATCACAGTAACCATACACGTAAGGACAAACTGGTATAGAACATAAAAGATGCAGCTCTTGAAGGCCGATCCAGTGGTATATGCGGAAGTAAAATTCGTGCATAAATAAAACCACAAATAAATGTTTTCTAAAAACTATAAAAAAAAAAATATCTCGAGAACGTGACATGTTAGGACTAAACGGACTGTGCCATTGCGTAGATCTTGTCGAAATGGAAAAAAATTATTTACTTCCTTTTTCTGTTTAGATCAATAGTTTAGTCGGAAAATGCCAAAAACCAAATGCGGCCAAAATTTTGAGGAAGTTTGCAGCCAGAAAAAGTGAATTTATTTATTTACATATATACATAAAGATTATCTCCGTAATAATTGTGTATAATAACGGTGTAAATACTTGTTATTATATGTAATTTTCCCAGTTATGAATATTAGTGGAGATGGAGTAAAGTTTGTATGCATTTATACGGGGGAATTAACTATGATATTTTTTAGTTACATATATACGTAAAAACTATATCAGTAATAATTGTGTATAATGACGGTATATATAATTGTTATTCTACATAATTTACCCAATAATTAAAATTTGTTGATCGGGAAAAACCGTACGTAAAAATTCATACTCTAACTCCCAAACCGTAAGTCTTAGAGCGTTTGTACTTGACAGTCAAAAGATAGTAAACCCAACGTTGCTCAAAATATGTTAACGGTCATTGGGCCGACAAAAGTCGCATAAACTCGTCACAACGAAAAAATCGTAAAATTCATACATGGCAACTCGCGAACCAAAAGTCACAGACCATTGGTGATGGTTTCCGCTAGACCGGTAACGGCCACACAACAAATCATGTATTCCAACTGTAAGCCGTTACATTTCAAATAAACGCCTTAGAACGAAAAAAAAAACTGTCTAAATCTCGGCTCACGTTCCTCTATTATATATATACTAGCCGCAAAGCCGCCCTCCGGGCGGCCTTTTTGGCTAGCTCCTGCGGAGGGCTATTGTTGGGCCGTCGGCCCACCACCTGTGTTTGGTGGGCCTACGGCCCACAGACTCTCCAGAAAACACAGACTCTCCAGATAGACCCATTACCCACCACCTCGGCCCACCAAACACAGACTCTCCAGATAGCCCCTTCTAACTTTCCTGAAATGTATGTATTCCCCCCACCCATTCACTCACCCATTACCCATCACCCCCCACCTATTCCCTCACCCATCACCCATCACCCCCCACCCATTCACTCACCCATCACCCCACACCCATTACCCATCACCCCACCCATTCACTCACCTATTACCCATCACCCTACATCAAGGTTTCCTCAATTCTCGCAACCCACTTTTTTTTTCAGTTCTCGCTAATAGGCTGCTAAAAAAAAGAAAAAAAAGTGATCGGATCATCTATAAGTGGGCTTAAAACCTTCCCCTGGTCAACCTGTTCCAAAATGTGCATATGATGGGATTCCGCCACGGGGGCGGCACCTATCCGGACGACAGACAGACACACACAACACACACACACACACAACTTTCGCTTATATTATTATAAAATAAAAGATAGAAGGACGGATTTATGCGGGGCGGGGCGGGGCAGGCTCAGAGGGGTTTTCGTACAGAAAAGCCACTTACGTTGTGATTAAAAAAATTACACTGAGAAAAGTTGTAGAGGGCCACAAGCTCTATCGGAAGTGTGGCCTCAACATTTCATTCAGACCTACACTAAGTCCGCCAGACACCACGAAGCTCCCCAGAAAACCACTATAATTCACTTTAACTCACAGAGAAGCCACTTACGTTCGAGATTCGATAAATTTCACTGAGGACCAAGTTGAAGAGTGCAGAAAACTCTATCGGAAATGTGCCCTCGACATGGCCGTAACACCTACATTAAGTCCGCCAGACGCCGTAAAGCTCACTTCTCATGCAAAATTGTTTCTAGCTTGTTTAAGATCTGCGACGTGCGCAGCACGTCGTAGATCTTAAACCTGGGTCAGAAAAGCTATAACCTAGCTTGTTTAAGATCTGCGACGTGCTGCGCACGTCGCAGATCTTAAACCTGGGTCAGAAAAGGTATAACCTAGCTTGTTTAAGATCTGCGACGTGCGCAGCACGTCGCAGATCTTAAACCTGGGTCAGAAAAGCTATAACCTAGCTTGTTTAAGATCTGCAACGTGCTGCGCACGTCGCAGATCTTAAACCAGGGTCAGGAAATTTATGCGGGGCGGGGCGGGGCAGGCTCAGAGGGGTTTTTCGTACAGAAAAGCCACTTACGGTCGAGATTAAAAAAAATTCACTGATGACAACGTTGTAGAGGGCCACAAGCTTTATCGGAAATGTGGGCTCAAAATTTCATTCAGACCTACACTAAGTCCGCCAGATGCCACGAAGCTCACCTGAAAACCACTATAATTAACTTCAAACTCACAGAAAAGCCACTTAAATTCGAGATTCGAAAAATTTCACTGAAGACACAGTTGTAGAGCACTAAAAACTCTATCGGGAGTGTGCCCTCAAATTTTCATTCAGACCTACACTAAGTCCGCCAGACGCCGGAAAGCTCACTTCTCATACAAAATCGCCTCGTTTTCGAGTAAAAGCCTGTTTCCTGGCCACTAGATTTTCCACGTTATTATCTACCCAACGTAGGTGGTTTCAGGGCTGGATACTAGTTAAGGTTTAAGGTCCTATCACCAAACGCCAAAAGTAGCAAAAAAACAGCTTAAGTTGGTCAAACACGCACGGTCCAAGTCCAGCTCTCGTTACTTACACGCAAGTGTAAGATAAGAGTGGCTTACACGAAGAATAACAACAAAAAAGTTACAATACATGAAAATAATGATGACTTGAATCAGAATAAGATAGCCACTTAAATACGAGACAACGAATAAATGTAAATAGTAAGAAAAAGAGAAATTAAAAACACATTAACCCACAAAAACAAAAAGAAAGGATAAGAAATACAAAAACAAAGGAATAAGTAATGGCGTGGCTGTGGCTAAACTTTTACTGTTAAGTCTCATTTTTCGTCCTAATTTGAGTGAGGAGCGTGGCGGCCCCGGCATGGCTACGTGTTTCTGCCTTAACATTCATACATTAGATTGTACGAGTGTTGGTGTATGATGTGTTTAGGGCCTCCTCCTCCTCCTCCTCCTCCTCCTCCTCCTCCTCCTCCTCCTCCTCCTCCTCCTCCTCCTCCTCCTCCTCCTTCAATAGGTCTTCTGATATATTCTCTTCCCTCCTCTCTCCTCCTCCTCCTCCTCTCCTCCCCCCTCCTCCTCCTCCTCCTCCTCCTCCTCCTCCTCCTCCTGCTCCTCCTCCTCCTCCTTCAAAAGGTCTTCTGGTATATGTTCTTCCTATGTATTCCTATATATTCTCTCTCCTCCTCCTCCTCCTACTCTTCCTCCAATAGGTCTTGTGGTATCTGTTCTTCCTATGTATTCCTCCTCCTCCTCCTCCTCCTCCTCCTCCGCTTCCTCCTCTTTCTTTCTTTTTACCCATCAAAACGTGGGAGTAGTGTTTCCTTTCTGCTATTCTTTTATCTCCTTGTCAAGGGTGACTAGGTGTGTCACGGCCATTGAAGATAGGACGGCGGGAGGGTCGCGGCATGTAAAGCAGATGAGGGGAAGAAAGGAGAGTGTGTGTGTGTGTGTGTGTGTGTGTGTGTGTGTGTGTGTGTGTGTGTAGTAAGGGGAATGTATGTGTGTGCCTGCTTGTGTGTTCCTGTGTTTGGAAAGGGGACACACACACACACACACACACACACACACACACACACACACACACACACACACACACACACACACACACACACACAACACAATGGTCTTTAAACAGTATCACTTTATTGCCCTTAATTAGCAAGAGTCACGCCTATTACCTGAGTTCATTATCGTCGTGGTGATGAAAAAGATTAAACAACTCTGACTCCCTTCTCACTTTCCCTCACTTGTCCTCTCACTTCCCCTCACTCTACCTTTCACTCCCTCTGACTCTCACTCCTTCTCCCTCCCTCTCACTTCCCCTCACTATCTACCTATAACTTCCCCTCACTCCTTCTCAACCTGTCACTCCCTCTCACTTCCCCTCACTCCCTACCTCTTCCCCTCACCCCCTCATTCACTCCCTCTCACTCACTGCCCCTCACCCCAGATGTACAGCTCTAATGACTTTTTCCCCTCATTACCTGCCCCACTGTTTATTTACCTCTAATTACTACCTGAACTGTGAACGTGACGCGCCTCTCTTCCTTCTTTACTAATTATCTTTTATTACTGGTTCATCATTTACCCTTAATAAAATAATTCTCCCTTCTTTACTATTACATTTTATTCATGACCTGTTCATACTGTACCTGTGGCACGAGGCGACACCTGTATTGCCTTGATTCTTTGTTTATTGACCTGTAATGATCACCTGTGTCATTACAATCCTCACACGTGTATACATTTTTTTCATTAACCCCTTGAGACCCAGAACGTTATTCCCATTGTAATTTGGATACAATTAGACGCTTTTTAGTGAATATAAGCAATATTTTATAGATATGACCTGTTTAGTATCCTTGCCGACTAATTAATTTGGTATATTCAGTTACTTTTCGTAATTTTATGGCCAACAACATAGAATTTTTTATAGCAAAGGAAAGATCTGTGTGTGAAGGGGTTAAGTGTTAATGATTTGCCTGTGTATGGAGGCAGAAAGGGCGGTATTTGTAATGAGTGTTTTGTTGTTTTGTATCTATTAGTTCCTATAATTTTTCATCTGAACATTTGTACCTGGTCTGCGTGTGAGGTGTTAGGAATGTGGCTAAACTCACCGTGTTTTTGTTCTTAGCTGACCTGTTTGTGTACTTGTTATTCTTGTTTCTCCTTAATAGCGTGCGAATTATACCTGTTACTTCTACTACTTACCTGCTACTTCTGAATTTACTTCCTAATGATAGTTTGCTTGTTATAGATCATCGTCTTGTTACGTGTGTGTGTGTATGTTATCAGACTACTTTTGTATGTAGTGTGCGTGTGAGTGGATGATGGATGGGTGTAAGTGGATGTTGTAATGAAGATAAATATATTATATATTTAAATATATATATATATATATATATATATATATATATATATATATATATATATAATGTATATAAAATATCTCTCTCTCTCTCTCTCTCTCTCTCTATATATATATATATATATATATATATATATATATATATATATATAGAAAGAGAGGGGAAGAGAGAGAGAGAGAGAGAGAGAGAGAGAGAGGGGAGAGAGAGAGAGAGAGAGAGAACAATAATTATAGATAAAGTATACAATTATAAACAGATTTGTAAAGAACTGTGTTGAAGTGTTAAAAGTATAATGCAGTGAATAAGCCATGGTGGTGTGTGGCAATGAGGCGGGTGTTGTGAGGGGAAAAAAGTCCCCTCGCGCCCCCATGCAGGGACTCAGTGGAGAGAAGGAGTCGCGCTTGTTTGTCGTCGTCTTCTTTCCTTTACTCTCCGCCAGGCTGTTGTTGTCATTTTAACGAAGCCATTCAATGATTTATGTCAACGTGGTGGTTTAGTTAAAGAGTTATGTTATTCACGGTATCAACCTGAGGCTCAGTTGCCGTCACGCTGGTCGTAACCTTCCTGATGGTAACCTCTCGCTCGAAGTCCCATTTGAGGGTAAACTCTCGCTCGAGGTAATTCTTGAGGGCAGCCTCTTGATCGAGGCCCCTCCTGATGGTAACCTTTCGCTCGAAGTCCCATTTGAGGGTAACCTCTCGTTCGAGGTAATTCTTGAGGGCAGCCTCTTGATCGAGGCCCCTCCTGATGGTAACCTATCGCTCGA
>JACEEZ010006075.1:115000-120000 GCA_016584305.1 Chionoecetes opilio | reverse complement strand
TGCTATGGGCTAGGGTTTAGGCATGTCTGAATGCACCTATATTAAATGATATCTGCCTGTCAGGGAGCTTCGGCTCGACAGACACTTGCTATTATGCTATTATTAAAATTCTGTGCTTTTGTATATTTATATAGCAATAAATATTTACTTACTTACTTACACACACACACACACACACACACATACACACACACACACCCACACACACACCCACCCACCCACCCACCAAACCAGTTCGCATTGCCTAGCTGCCAGTAAAAAGGCAAATATGATGTTGGGCTTTATTAAACGTAACTTTGAACATAAAACTCCGAAAGTAATGACACAATTATACACGTCCTTGGTTAGGCCGCACTTGGAATATGCCGTTCAATTCTGGTCGCCCTGTTTCGTAAAAGATCAAGCTAAATTGGAATCAGTGCAAAGAAGAGCAACCAAACAAATTCCATCTCTGCGAAATTCATCTTATGAAGAGAGACTGCGGAAACTTAATATGTTTTCCTTAAAGGATCGTAGAATCCGTGGGGACTTGATAGAAACCTTTAAGATCCTAAAAGGTTTTGATGTCATTAATCAAGAGGACCTATTCGAGCTTTCAACTCAAGTGACAACAAGAAATAATGGTTTAAAACTAAACGGTCAACGTTGCATCACCGATCTCCGTAAAAATTATTTCAATGTTAGAGTCGTTGATCGATGGAATAAGTTACCAGCAAATGTTGTCGGAGCCAACACAATAACTACATTCAAAAACAGACTTGACGCGCACTGTAAAGTAAATGGGTATTGATAGTGCGAATTCGTATCTAGTCCCCCGTATCGATTAGTTGTAGTGGTAGTGGTAGTTGTAGCTAGTATTTTTCATATCCTATCATTCTGCACTATGAAACTTCCATGTTCCTATCCTCTTTAGGGACATGGTATCATTTTCCAACTGTTTTCTTACAAGTAGTTGATAGTTAGTAGTATGTAGTTCAGCAGATACCCTCGCTATGGACCAATAGGTCTCCTGGTGTCTGTTACTCCTATGTAATCCTATGTAATCATCCTCCTTCTCCTCCTCCTCCTCCTCCTCCTCCTCCTCCTCCTCCTCCTCCTCCTCCTCCTCCTCCTCCTCCTCCTCCTCCTCCTCCTCCTCCTCCTCCTCCTATCGTCCATCTATTATTTTGCCCCAGTTCTCTACATTGGAATTCGTTATTGTTTTCCTTCTCACATACCTTCCTTTGAATATATAATTCTTGTCTCCCCTCTTCCTCCTCCTTCCCTTCGTCTTTTAAACATTTCATTTTGTCTCTTTCTCTCTCTCGCTCTCATTCTGGTTTATCCAATTACCTCTTTAGTTTTCTTCTTATTTTTTAGTTTATTTTTATCTTCCATCTCTTCCCACTTACGTAGATATGCTTGTTTTGATTCCATGTTTTTCTTCTTCCTCCTCCTCTTGCTCTTCTTCCTCCTCTTGCTCTTCCTGTTATTCTTTTTCTTCTTCTTTTTCTTTTTTTCTTCTTCTTTACGGTACTAACACCACCACAACCACCACCTTTTCTACTATTACTACTACTACTACTACTACTACTACTACTACTACTACTACTACTACTACTACTACTACTACTACTACTACTGCTACTACTACTACTACTACTACTACTACTATACTACTACTACTACTACTACTACCACTACTACTACTACTACCACTAACACATTACGCCTCAATAATATCTTTTATACAGACCTTCGTAAAGATGTCAGATGAAACAATGAAATAGGAAATAAATCAGAATGAGATAATAGAAAGAGAGGAAAACTAAAAATTGACTTTCTTCTTCTTCTTCTTATTTTTTTTATTTTATTGGTAAGAGTATAAAGTTCCGAGAAAGGAATTCCCAGGCTTCTGCAATCATGCCCTTTGGAAATGCATTAAAGAGACACGCAGGGAATAGAGAGACATGTATCCTGAATTTCCGTGCTTAGGGTAACTTATTATTTATTTGTATCTGTTGGAGCTTAAATGTACCAACTTTCTGGATAATATTGCGGCGCGTTCATGGATTGTTCCGCGGATGAATGGTGAATAATAATTAATGGAAAGCCGCTTTGTGGGTCTCATATGGGCGGCCAATACACAACTTTCAGACAAAAACATAAACAAGACAATTACTAACAACTACAACAATAATAATCATCATAATGGCTGTGTTTGAAAAGATCACAATAGTAATGTAAATTAATTAAATTATAGTGAAGATAAGGATAATGATGATAGTGGAAATGGTTATGATAATGATAGTGATAATGATAATAATAGTGCTAATGGTGACCTCCTCCACCACTCCCCATTTCATTCCATCATCTTTAAACAGACACACTGAACCCTCCAGACAGACTCATTACTTTCACGCACCTTGATTTTCATTACTTCCATATACCACACTCCAATAACAATATACTTCAATACTTCCATAAACCACACTCACATAATGCCAATCCTCTTGCATGTACCCTAGATCTTTGCCCTTCAATCTATGGCCATGTCTCATTAGCTATTAGGCTATTACGTATTTCCTTCTTTCTATCCTAAATTATACGCGCCAAAGGCCTTGTTATTTTCCTTCCTTGTTCAACTTTTTCTCCCTTAGTGAGACTCCTATTTAGTGCCTCTCTAAAGCTTAGTTATTGCCTCTCCCTTAATGACACTTTCTACACACGTAAGTAGGTATCTTAAGCATTAGCCTTTAAAGTTTTATTAAGTTAGAACTGTAATTTTGAAACCCAGAAATCTACTGTACGTCCTCTTAATACTTATATGTTTCCACGGGACCTAACAGTATTATTCAAATGAATAACTCTTTCATTATTCATTTTGATGTTACATAGTCTCAAATTCTGTTCTCACCTGTATGGATATTCAATTGCATTTCCTTCTTGAAAACCATCTACTTACCATTTCCGTCACGTTCCCTTACAACCTCCGCCACGCACAAACAACAGTGTCTCCATTATCAGTACAGTGTTTGCGAATCCCTTGCATTCTCTATAGACAAAATTGCATTCAACTTCCGCGGCCTCCATTTAGCGTTGCCTGTGTACAGTTCTACTTCACCATCACGACCCGTGCTTTCACTCTCTCGCTGCTCCATCCATAAACATATTGAACCTCCACTGTGACTGTGTGCATCCTTCTTTCCCTCCCCCTCCCATCCACATGTACGGATATCCTGGAGCTTTTATCAAGGTGTCCATTCACCTGATGAACTCATGCATTTGAATCTCGTCTAAAAGGTTTTACTCCATTGTAATGATAATGGTAATAGTAATAATGATAATACTAATACTGATATTAATAATGATATTAGTAAAAGTAATAATGATAATAATAATAAAAACAATGTTAACGATATAATAACGGTAATAAAGATAATGACAATAATAGTAGGTAATGGTAATGAAAATGATAGTAATAATGATGATATAAATAGTAATGATAATGTGGAGAGGGAGTAGAGGTAAAAAGAGACATAATTGTTACGAGGTGAGTTTATTCTCGACTAGTTTCGCTCTTTTTTTCTAAATCAGCAAATGATGACTAGAGTAACTACAGCTACTCGGGGATAAACTCCCCTCGTAACATTTGTGTCTCCTTTTCCTGCCTCTCCACCTTCTCCATAATTCCGATAATGATAATGAGAATAACGATTATGAAAAAAATAATAACAATAATAATGATGGTAGTATTAATAGTAACAATAATATTAGTGATGATGATTATAATAATGATAACATTTCTTATTATTGTTATCGTTGTGAATGGTAAAAATAAAATTCAACATAATGATAATAAAGAATTACAAAATAATGACTTAATGATAATAATTCTGTAATTGAATAATTGACTTCGTATGACGAGCTCTCTCTCTCTGTCTTGTTAATATTTTGTCCACTCGTTTCGCGAGCTCTCTCTCTCTCTCTCTCTCCCCTCATCTCCCTCTCCTCTTTTCTCTCTCTCTCTCTCTCTCTCTCTCTCCTCTCTCTCTCTCTCTCTCTCTCTCTCTCTCTCTCTCTCTCTCTCTCTGTGTGTGTATGCGTGTGTATGTGTATGTATGTGTATGTGTGTGTGTGTGTGTGTGTGTGTGTGTGTGTGTGTGTGTGTGTGTGTGTATATGTATGCGTGTGTGCGTGTGTGTTTCCCTCTTCTTCGTTTTTCTTGCGGCAAAACCAAGACACTGAACCCAGGTCGGTGTGGCGACTGTGTAGCGTTACTAAGGACTCTCCAGATCAGGGTACAGACACTGATTCTTCTGGAGTGATTAGTCAGGAAAAAGAAGCTGTCGTAGATAAAGTAAAAGAGGAGTCAGCTGAAAAAGAAGTTTCCGTTGAGAAAACTGCCGTGGAAGTGGATGAAAGTAAAAAAGGATTCGATTATTCTGGATTAGATGGCCAGGAATCCGTGCGATCTGTACCTTCTGTGGAGGATACAAATGTGTCGCTTCCACGTAACATTGCGCAGTGCGGGGAGGTGAAGGAGGATTCTGAGGAACCCATCGAAGATACGCGTAAAGATGAAGAGGCACTGGACGACGAGTCCGGCGAGTGGCTGACCGTCGGCAAAAAACAGAAGAAGTGCCGGAAGGAAGTAAAGTCGCAGGAAGCAGCGGAAGGAAGTGGCAAGAAAGAAGGCAGCAAGGGTATGGAGGCGCGCGTCGCTCCTGCCAAGAAGCGTGTCAAGGCTCGGCGTGAAGCAGCCTCAAGGGAGGATTCCCGCGAGAAGGTCCGGCAATCGTGGCGGGAAGAGTGTGTGAAGGTGTTGGTGGCCGTGCCGCCGGGCAGACGGCAGCACGTCATCGGGCCCCGGGGAGACGCTGTCCACAAACTGCGGAAGGAGTTCCCCAACGTGCGCGTGACGGTGCCCCTGCCCCAGGATCGCAGCGCCAAGCACGTCAGCCTCGAGGGCCCCGAGAGTGAGGTGGCCGCCGCCGCCGCCAAGGACATCACCGGCCGCC
>JACEEZ010006075.1:105000-107500 GCA_016584305.1 Chionoecetes opilio | reverse complement strand
TGTGTGTGTGTGTGGGTGTGACTGTGTGTGTGTGTGTGTGTGTGTGTGTGTGTGTGTGTGTGACTGTGTGTGTGTGTGTGTGTGTGTGTGTGTGTGTGTGTGTGTGTGTGTGTGTGTGACTGTGTGTGTGTGTGTGTGTGTGTGTGTGTGTGTGTGTGTGTGTGTGTGTGTGTGTGTGTGTGTGTGTGTGTGTGTGATATGCCACCCCCTCAAGTGGCGCGGGGCTCCAGCTGTCGTGGCGGCGCTGAATGCTTTAATGCTGAATGCGGGATTTGTGTGTGTGGAAGACTCTCCTCCCGTCTTGGAGCGTGACGTGTGTCGGATAAGCTTTTGGGAAGCGGGGAGGAAGGTCTTCATGTATATTTGAGAATAGAGGAAGAGGATCAATGCGTAAGGAAAATTATGTATGTGTGTATTGTTTAAGAAAGAAAGAGAGGTGGACAGACAGACAAACAGACGCAGAATAAGGAAGAATGAGGAAGGTCTTCATGTATTTTAGAGAATGGAGGAGGAGGATAAATAAGTCAGGAATATTTTTGTATGTGAATTGCTTGAGAAAGAAAGAGAGAGAAAGACAGACAGACAGACAGACGGACACAGAATAACAGGGACGCAGACGACAAAGCTGCAGCGAATGTGATGAATAAGGAAACAGCCAAAGCCGATATTTGTGTGGCAGGGAGGTGCGGCGATTCCCTGCAGACACGATGAACACAACCAGTAATAATTCTGGCTATGCTGTTTGACAAGGTTACCACGACACACGGCCACCACATTTCCCGCCGGGCATCCAGGCGGCGTCCAGAGTGACATGGCGACGTCTGAAGGCAAAGTTTGGGGCATGAAACAATCTAAAACAATGAGGGTCTGTATTGAGTGAGTCGAGAGCCTGACAGACGGTCACAGTGATGAAACTTGTTGACAAGAAACAAAACATGTCACCTTGGATGTTGTTGGACTCAGATGTTCCAGATGTGAACGATAAATAATAAAACCTTTCCAGCCTTTCATGACATATGTTATTTATTATGCCACAGAAATAAGCTGGATTATTATGTCAGCAGAATGTTATCCTCGGTAAGGTAAGAGCTCAGCAGTGTGTCAGACGGAAGAGCAAGGATAGCATTCAAATGATGTAGGAAAGTAATAATTGACAGCGAGCTTCGCTCGCTGTCGCTTACCATAAGACCCGTGGAACCAAGTTTCCGCCTAAAAGTGTATAACTACTCCTAATTATTGTCGGATTGAGCTGAAATTTGACATGCAAGTAGTGCTGTCAAAATCAATGGGGGTCGTCGTAAGAATTTTTTTGCGTAAAACAAGCCCTTAATGAGTAATTAGCATAAACTACTCCTAATTATTGTCGGGTTGAGTTGACATTCGACATCCAAGTAGTGCTGTCAAAATCAATGGGGGTCTGTACAACAAACTTTTTGCATAGAACAAGCCCTTAATGAGTAATTCACGTAATGAGTTAATTGGCTGGAACGTGGCTCGCTGTCACGTTCCAGCCGCAAGAACTGAGCCAAAAGCAAAGGGGCCAGAGGCTGGACGTCTATACTTGATAATAATGATAATTTTATTTTCACCCGAAGGCATACAGGAAAAAAAAACCTATGATATACCTATAGATACATGAGGAAATGAAGTATCACACAAGGCTCATGTGTTTGCTCCGAGGCTTCAGAATTTGGATAAGGAAATGAGACGCTTTACGATGACGTGAGACAGATTTGAGCCCATTCACTACATAGACTTGAGTTGCCGGAGACTGATGGCAAGGTTGGCAAAAAGAAAATTGGAGAATTATGCGCTGCAAAGTTTGGAGTTATGAAGAGAGATGAGCGTGACGTGTTAGCAAATGTTGTTTAGGAAAGTATGACGGGAATTATGGTTACATTGTTAAGGAAACAAATTAAAGAAAGTAAATGTGTATGAGCTTAAAAGAACAAAAGAATCCAAGAAAAATCATGCATAAATAGCTAAACTATGTAAGATATAGATCACATAATATAAATCTTAAACTTTACAAAATAAACAAAATGGATAATAAAGTGTAGACTGTTCTAAGTAGGAAGGAGCTCAAGTATAGGCAAGGAAATGAACAACCTGTAATGATGTTTGCTACCCATGGGCACAGCAGCAGCATTAACACTGAAGGTGACATGTAGCTACTACAAAAAAACGGATACTAAATAATACTATGATTATTTACCTAAAAAACAGGCTAATTACAGATACTGGACGCAGCAATATATCACGCACTATACATGTGTCTTAGAGCGTAATACTACAAAAGTGAGTGGGTGGGTGGGTGGGTGGGTGGGTGGGTGGGTGGGTGGGTGGCCCATAGTCAAGTGAAAACCACATAAGAAGAAAATCAGGATGGAAGAAGCTTTTGTGTGTAAATATGCCAATTGTCAAAAAGTGTGTCTGTGTGTATGTAAGGTTTGGATGTGGCAAAATAAACATGGGCTTACCCATCATGGAACATGAAGTC
>JACEEZ010006075.1:85000-100000 GCA_016584305.1 Chionoecetes opilio | reverse complement strand
GAGAGAGAGAGAGAGAGAGAGAGAGAGAGAGAGAGAGAGAGAGAGAGAGAGAGAGAGTACACAGAGAATATATATTACTACAAATGCGACTTTTACCGCCACCACTATTTCTAACACCACCGCCACTGCCACAACTAATGAGTGTAAATAACCGGTAAAAAAGCTCACCGCGTATTTCACCTCATTATGAGCCTCATTAACGCTACTGTAAATTGTGTTCGTGCCGCTCATCGATGGCGGCTACTTCGTTATGCGTGTGTGTGTGTGTGTGTGTGTGTGTGTGTGTTGTGTGTGTGTGTGTGTGTGTGTGTGTGGTGTGTGTGTGTGTGTGTGTCTGACACTGACTGACAAGCGAGGTCGTGGCTCGAGGCTGCACCAGCGTCCCTGACATCCTTCACCGAGGACTGAGAGCACCTTTGCACTTCATCCAATCACTGTCAATAACAATACGGGAGTGATTCTCTTCATGCACAAATAGACAGTGAGAATAAAATCGTGCTGATGTACTCCCGTGTCGTGTTTAGTTCGACGTGTTGACGTTCGTATGTGTAATATACTCAATGTTCAGAAACTACGTGCGCGCGGCGCGGGTGGTGCTTCAGCGTCTGTGACATTCTAATAACTACTATTACTATTATTATTATTATTTTTATCATTATAATTATTTTTCAGTAGTAGTAGTAGTAGTGAAGTAGCATTTCATTTCAGTGCACATCATATTAGACGCAACACACACACACACACACACACACACACACACACACACACACACACACACACACACACACACACACACACACACACACACACACACACACACACACACACACAACACACACACACACACCTACCCCCCCCACCCACACACACATCAACACACACACACACACACCACCACACACACACACACACACACACACACACACACACACACACACACACACACACACACTCCGTGGTGTAAGGGAAACACTTTCGGTTCACAACCGAGAAGTCCCGGGTTCGATCCCCGGGCGGAGCGGAAACAGATGGGTTGTTTCCTTAAAACCCGAGCCCCTGTCCACCCAGCAGTGAATGGGTACCGGGTGTTAGCCGGGGTTTGTGACCTGCTCTCCGGGGTGCTGGCTTCGGCCAACACAAAGCACTAAGGATGAATGATAAAAATGTTGATATGGAGACGGGGCCACACGAGCATTGCTCTGGCCCTATAAAATACAACTAGATGAATACACACACACACACACACACATCTACCCCACAACCCCCACACACCCATCTACCCCCCCCCCCACACATTTACATACACACACCACACAGACCAGAACCCCGAAAACAACAAAACGGGTCAAAACCGCCTATACTTTACTGGAATCGGTCTGCCGTACACGGGAAACAAAGGATCTTCCGGGAACCCGTAGAACACAACGGCGTGGAAAGAGTCGCTCGGATTAGAACCTCCCAAGAAACATCAGCTCGGAACAAGAATTAAGGAACACATTTGTGGGAAGAGGGAGGAAGGTGGGGAGAGGAGGGGAGGCAGTGGGGGAAGGAAGGTAGGCAGGGGGGAAGGAAGGAAGGGAAGAGTTGGAAGGAAGGGGGGAAGCAAGATGGGGAAGGAGGGGGTAGGAAGGAGGAGGGGGTAGGCAGTAGGGTGGGGGGATGTGTAGGCTGAAGATGGGAGGTTAGTTACTGAAAAACCCATAACCCTTCTCTTGTTTCTTCTCCTGCTCTTCTTTCTCTTCCTTCTTTTCTTCTTTCTCAACTTTCTCTTCTTCGTCCTCTCTTCTCTATCTTTCTCCTCCACCTGATTCTCCTTGTAGTGGTATAGGAAGAGAGAGAGAGAAGAAAAAAAACCCAGAAAGACAGACAGACAGGTTTCAGATTGATGGAGGAAAGGAAGGAAGGAGGGGAAGGATAAAGAGGTAGAAAGAAGAGCTGAACCTGTGTCTGAAAAATGAGAGAAAAGAAGAAAAGAAGAAGGGAGAGAGAGGATGACACCGTGATTAGGAAGAATGAAGACACGGCAGGAGACGGAGGGGAGTGAGGTAGGACTTAGAATGACCAGAGAGGAAAGGAGGACGAGGCTTTTAATTTAAGACTTAAAAGAACAGAGGAAAAATGAAATGGACGGGAAAGAATGAGATGAAATTTGAAGAAAAGTAAGAAGGGGAAAAAAGTAAAAAGGGTGATTAACTAATGGAAGGATAAGATAGAGGGAGAAGGGGGGATAATGACTGTAGGAAGAAAGGAGGTGAGGAGGGAGATAACGAAGGGTTGTTAAGGGAGAGGGGAGGGAGAAGGAAGGAGGGAGGGAAAGGAGACATGAAGGGGAGCGGGGGAAGGGGAAAGTTTAAAAAGGTCCTGATTGGGAGAGGGGAGAGGGGAGGGAAGGGTTTTAAAAAGGGTCAGGGCATTTATTACGGGGAGAGAGAGAGAGAGAAGAAGAGGGGGGAGAAGAGAGAGAGAGGGGAGAGGGGGGGAGAGAAAAAGAGAGAAGAGAGAGAGAAGAGAGAGAGAGAGAGGGGGGGCTTAAAATGTAATATGAAAAGAGATAAAAGAAGATGAATCAAAACAAAAAAAAGTCGAGAAAACACACACACACACCACCACACACAACAACCACACACAACACAAACACTCCGTGGTGTGGGGAAGCACGCTCGGTTCCCCAACCCAGAAGCCCCGGGGTTTCCCGATCCCCGGGGCGGAGCGGAAACGGGGTTTTTTTTCCTTAAAAACCCGAGCCCCTGTCCCCCCAGCAGTGAAGGGGTACCGGGTGTTACCGGGGGTTTTGACCTTTCCCGGGGGGGTGGGGGCCCTTCGGCCAACACAAAGCCTAAGGATGAATGATAAAAAAAATTTTGATATGGGGGGAGGGGGGCACACGAGCATTGCTCTGGCCTGTAAAATAAAAACTAGATGAATACACATACACGCACACACAAAAACAAAACACATAACCACACACACACACACACCACCACACCAACACCACACACAAGCACACAAAAACACCCCCACCCCACACACACACACACACACCACACACACCCCAAAACCACCAAAACCACACAAAGCATCACACCCACACACACACACAAGCATCACAACACACACACACCGCGCACACAACACACACACACACACCACACACACACAACACACACACCACACCCCACACAACAAGATCCACACACCCACACACACAACCCCACCACACCACACAACACACACACACACACACACACACACACACACCACACACACACACACAACACACACACACACAAAAACATAGACAATAATAGAAAAATAGAACAAAATAAAAAACGCGGAAAAAGATTAATAAAGGCCACGTGGCCCAGTCAAACCCTAAAAAAATGGCCCATTATATTAAGAAAAACCCCCCTCAAAACCCTGACTAAAAGAGAGAGAGGAAAAAAAAAAAAAAAAAAGCTAAAATCGGGCCCAATCTCTTTCGACCTTTTCCTTCTCTCCTCTCTCCCAGAAAAAAAAAAAAAAAAAAAATAAAGGAAAATAAAAGAATTTTTACGCCCCTTTGCCTTCCCCTCCTTTTCCCCTCTCCCCCCCTGCCAGAAAGAAAGGGGACGAGTACCTTTTCTGTCCCGCGCCCCCCGCCACCGCCTGCCCCTGTCCCCCCTCTCTGCCTGGACCAAAAACGGTCCCGTATTGGTTTTCCCTTTACCGAAACTTGAGAAACCCGGCAAGTGGGGAGGCAAAGGT
Organism: Chionoecetes opilio; assembly: GCA_016584305.1. Lineage (NCBI taxonomy): Eukaryota > Metazoa > Arthropoda > Malacostraca > Decapoda > Majidae > Chionoecetes > Chionoecetes opilio. Next base: position 96,256 of record JACEEZ010006075.1, on the reverse strand, counting down.
AGCCAGAAAATGTGACAGTGAAAATGCGGGTTGAGGATCGGGGGGGGGAGAGGGAGAGAGAAGAGAGGGGAGAGAGGGAGAGGGGAAGAAGGGGAGAGAGGGGAGAGAGAGAGAGAGAAGGGGACCCCATTCGTATACATTCAATACGAATACTATATACTGTAAATAAATTTTAAAGGATGATGAATACTAGGATTTAAATTTCTTTTATTTTTTTTTTTCAAATGTACAATGGAAAAATGACAAAAAAAAAATTGGGAGGATGAAATTATTTATCTAGTATATTTCCCATTCCCATTTTTACTACCCTACGTTTTTCTCAGCACGGCAGGGTGGAAAGCAGGAAAGGGTGAATTTTTCATCCTTCCCTGTTCTGTTTTTCTCCTTCATCCATCTCTACATCTTTAACATTGATGAATATTTTTTTAGTTTCATTTTTTATAAAAAAAAAATTTTTGTACATATATATTTGTCCGGGTTTTAAAAAATACGGGTCCGTGCGTAGATTTCAATGGTTTGGGTTTGCTCAGTTCCGAGTTTAGTTTAACCTTTAAACCCTTTGCATGACATTTTAAGATAGGTTTTTATTTTCAAATCGTTGGTTTGAGCAACATTTTGATGCCTTATTTCCTGGCCGTTTCGTGGTTCGTGAGTTAAAGGGGGCTAAAAGGGAGAAAGAGAAATAAAGAAAAAAAGATGATTTTCTTTTTTCGAGATCGTTTTTTCGCATCAGTAAAGTGGCTGAAATCGGGTGGCTTTGTAAACTTAGGATAGATAGGGTTTTTCTGTTTTGTCTTTTTTTGGGATTTAATTTTTGCTTTAGGGTCTTGCTTCCTTACTTTTTGTAAAGGCAAAACATTAAACCCCACACCCCACATAGAGATTGCCGCCGCAGTCCTTGGTACTACATAGATGTTAAGAGGGAGAAAAAGTAGGGCTGAAAAAATTGAAAAGAAAGAAAGAAAAGAAGGGCCTACTTATATCTCAATGCTAAAAATAACACCGGACCCTGTCACCACACACACACACACACAACACCACAAACCCACACCACACCACAACCCCCAAAAACACACAACACACAAAACACACACACACAAAAAACAAAACAAACCCACACACACCAACACCCAAAAACACACACCCACCACAACACACACCACACACCAAAACACACACACACACACACCACACCACACAACACACACAGAGGAGAGAGAGGGAAATTTTATCAAGAACTCTAGAGATTTAATTTCATTCAAAAGAAGCCAAGGTGTATGTGGGGTGTGTGTTGTGTTGGTACTCTTGGATGGGGATCAATAAAATATTGTGAAGAATGGAAAAAAGCTTTCCATCGACAAAAAAAGCCTTACAAATATAGCCTCATTTTGAAAAGCACATTTTTGTGGGTTTTAATTTCTATGACAAAAGTAGATCAACCCCCCCCCCCCCTTTTTTCCCCCCCCCCCTTTTCCCCTAAAAGTTAAAAAGGGGGTTTTTTTTTGGCCCCCAACCCCCCGCCTTGTTATTGGGGGGGGGAAAAAGGGACCCCAGTTTATTTTTAAAAGGGGGGATCTTCCCCTTAAAAATTTTTTTTTCCCCCTTGGTTGGGGGGCCCCCCCCCCCCCCGGAACGGCCGAACCCCGGGTAAACCCGGTAACCCCTCATGTTGGGTGGACAGGGGCTTCGGGAAGGGGAAACCCCCCTTGTTTTTTTCGGGGGTGGGGTTTTTTTGGGGGGGGGGCCCCCCCCCCGGGTGGTTTGTTTTTTTTTTTTTTTCCAACCCTTTTTTTTTTTTTTTTTTTTTTTTTGTGGGTTTTTTTTGGTTTTTGGGGGGGGGGGGGGCCACCCAGGCCCACGGAGCGGTCGGGAAACCCAGTTTTCACCCCCCGGTTACCCATTAACTGCTTTGGGCAAGGGGACCCCCCCCCCCCTTTTGTAAGGGGAAAAAGGCCCTTTTCGTTTCGGGGGGATTTGAACCGCCCCCCCGGGGTGGGGCCCAGCAGCTTCCCTACACCACGGAGTGTGTTTGTGTCAGTGTGTGTGTCCAACCCTTCTTTGTGTGTGTGTGTGTGTGTGTGTGTGTGTGTGTGTGTGTGTGTGTGTGTGTGTGTGTGTGTGTGTGTGTTATTCATTCACCCATGGTCTTGTCCACGCGAGCTGGCTCGTGATCGCCAGTTTTCACCCTCTCAGTGCGAGCTTGGAGCTCATTATTACTGATCTTTGGGCAATGTTGGGACCTCACACACCACACACCCCCATCCCCTTGCTCAAGGGGGAAAGTAACGGCCCAAATTTGTCAGTGAAAAATCTCCGAGAGCAGCAAGGATTCGAACCGCCTACCCACAGAATGGGAGACCAGCACGCTATCAACCTGACCATCGCATATGTGTGTGTGTGTGTGTGTGTGTGTGTGTGTGTGTGTTGTGTGTGTATGTGTGTATGTGTGTGTGTGTGTGTGTGTGTGTTGTGTGTGTGTGTGTGTGTGTGTGTGTGTGGGTGAGTGCTTCCCTGTGTTGTACTGTGTGTGAGTTGTGTGTGTTGCTGTGTTGTTATGTTGTTGTTCTGCTGCGTGAGGTGCGTGTGGTAGAGAGCGCTGTGGGGTGGGCGGCAGCGCTTCCCCATTTCTCTTACACTTTCGTGGAAAACCACTGGCGAAATTTTGCTGAACATCATTCATTACTTTCTTCCACAACACAGAACACACAGCAACACAAACACACACACACACACACACACACACAGACACACAACACAACACACAGCACACACAGAAAATACACATTACATCACACACACACATAAAACCACTCACAACAGATGTTCAGAGTGGAGAGGAGGAAAGTGAGAGAGAGATGAGGAAGCAACCAGATTACGAGAGAGAGGAGAGAGAGAGAGGAGAGAGAGAGAGAGAGAGAGGAGAGAGAGTATGGAACAAAAAAAAAAGACTATGCCGTAATACATGTCAGGAGAGATTAGATTAAGCTCTTAACTCCACATAAGACGGAAGAAAAAACTATAAGGAAGAGAAAACGTTATGTCGTTAGAGCGTGTTAGCGTAGAAAACGTAGCCCTTGGTTGTCTGGGTTACGGCAGGTTGGGGGAGCTTGCCAAGACCCGGCAAGGCCAAACGGGCCCAGGAAGAAACGGTAAAAATCTTGTAAATCATGACATTAACTTATTTCAGACTTTTGGTAAAGACTGTACGTTTTCATGAAAGCATCTGTGTGTGTGTGTGTGTGTGTGTGTGTGTGTGTGTGTGTGTGTGTATTCATCTAGTTGTATTTTACAGGGCCAGAGCAATGCTCGTGTGGCCCCGTCTCTATATCGACATTTTTATCATTCATCCTTAGTGCTTTGTGTTGGCCGAAGCCAGCACCCCGGAGAGCAGGTCACAAACCCCGGCTAACACCCGGTACCCATTCACTGCTGGGTGGACAGGGGCTAGGGTTTTAAGGAAACAACCCATCTGTTTCCGCTCCGCCCGGGGATCGAACCCGGGACTTCTCGGTTGTGAACTGAGCGTGCTATCCCTTACACCATGGAGTACCTTGTGTGTGTGTGTGTGTGTGTGTGTGTGTGTGTGTGAACGTTGTAGGAAAATACAATGTTTGTTAATGTGGTTCGTTTATAGAAAGTTATTTGTGGATAGAAATTTGCTAAGCCATGAAAGAGAGAGAGAGAGAGAGAGAGAGAGAGAGAGAGAGAGAGAGAGAGAGAGAGAGAGAGAGGGGAGAGAGAGAGAGAGGGAGAGAGAGAGAGAGAAAAAAAAAGAGACAAAGAAAGAAAGATAGAAAGAGAGAGAGAGAGAGAGATCACTGTTTAAATATTAAAAGAGGCAATGATGAAGCACCCTGAGATCTAACGACTTGAGTAGAGAAAGCCTGGATTGAAGAGAGCCTCCTCCTTCCACATATTGTATCTTCATCATATGTATCTTTCTTCATCCTTGCTCGTAATTAATACAATTCTCTCATTTCAAGTCTCTCTCTCTCTCCTCCTCTCTCTCTCTCTCTCTTCTCTCTCTCTCTCTCTCTCCTCTCTCTCTCTCTCTCTCTCTCTCTCTTCTCTCTCTCTCTCTCTCTCTCTCTCCTCTCTCCCCTCTCTCTCTCTTTTTCCTTTCCTCTCCTTTCCTTCTATTTCATTTCTCCTGGCCGTTCACCACTCTAAGAGATCACACACACACACACACACCACACAACACACACACACACACACACACACACACACACACACACACACACACACACACACACACACACACACACGTTTTTGAGGACTTTTGACCATTCTTTTTAATCACCATTAGAATACCTCACTTAATGAAATGTATTAGTGCGTCCTGTGAAGTGTAATTGAAAAAGCAATTGTTCCTGATGAAGTGGAAATTATTGTTTGGTTAATACGACTTGGTTTTGTCAATGTGATTTGACTTCGAATTTGTTTTTTAGGGAAAATTGTTTTTAGTGGGCATTATGGTGTGTGTGTGTGTGTGTGTGTGTGTGTGTGTGTGTGTGTGTGTGTGTGTGTGTATATTTGTGTGTGTGTGTGTGTGTGTATGAGTGTGTGTGCCATTCATTCACCCATGGTCTTGCCCACGCGTATGTGTATGAGTGTGTGTATTTGTGTGTGTGTGTGTGTGTGTGTGTGGTGTGTGTGTGTGTGTGTGTGTGTGTGTGTGTGTGTGTGTGTGTGTGTGTGAGTGTGTGTGACTGTGTGTGTGTGTTATTCACCCATGGTTTTGTCCCGCGAGCTGGCTCGCGATCGCCAGTTTTCACCCTCTCAGTGCGAGCTTGGAGTTCATTATTACCGATCTTTGGGCAATGCTGGGACCTCACACACCACACACCCCCATCCCCTTACTCAAAGGGGAAAGTAACTGCCCGAGTTTGTCAGTTAAAAATCCCCGGGAGCGCGAGGATTCGAACCGCCTACCCATAGAATGGGAGAATTGTGTGTGGTGTGTATTTGTGTGTGTATGGTTTTTTTGTGTGTGTGTATGTGATTTTGTGTGTATGGTTTTTTTTTTCGTTTTTTTTCGGAAAATGTTCCATGAAGCAAAACAAATAAATAAGTGGTGCCATTGTTAGCCGGTGCAACGCTTTCCCTGATTGTTGTTGTGTTCACGCCCACAAGTTTAATTGATGCTCGCAGAATACTACCATTGAGCGATACCAACCCCCTATGTATTTGTTTGTACGTACGTCTGCTTGTTTGCTTGTTTGTTTGTGTATCGGTGAAGCACGACCGCTCGCTAACCGATCGGCAGCCGACTGGACGTGGAAGCATTTAGTCCCCGGGATGATGTGTACTGCGTGACGCGATGTCCCTTCACCTCATCACTCAGGATGCTTAATGGTACCGCAGGGAGTAAATAGGGTTGTTAGAGGAGGGTTGTTAGTTTGTTAGCAGCTGATGTTGTTGTTGTGGTAAGTAAGAGCAGGAGGAGGGTTTTTAGGTTCTTATTAGGTGATATTGTTGTGGTAAGACGGTGGTTAGTAGGCGATGTAACTTTACAGGCTTCAAGAGGTGTTACTTTACCTCTTATGCTATCAATTAAGGAATACATAGGAATAATAGAACGGTTAGAGATAGATAGAGATACAGATACATATATAGGAAGAGGAAATACCAAATGACCCTTTAGTTTATAACAAGGGTATCTTCTGAATCTTCTAAGCTTCATTTTACTGCTAAAAAAATACATATGGAAGAATATAATATAATAGAGAAAGGTAAGGCAGGAAACAGTAGCAAGGGAACACCATGTACTATCCTGTTGAAAAAAAAATTAAGATTAATGGCCCTCAAGTAGCAAAAAAAAAAAAAAAGGGGAGGGGAGAAGAAAAGAAGAATATAAAAAGTATAAAACGAATCTTCTTTAAATCAGGTGGTTGGTGTTTCGTTCCTCCCGATGTGTTACGCACTGTTTACGATGTTGATGGAATGGTGTGAGGCCCTCTGAGCTTGTTACCCACCATACCCGGGATGTCACACGGCTGATACCTAATAGTTATGGTTAGGGTATGGTCAGGCTAGGTTATGGTGTTGGTGATTACAATGGTGTTGATGGGTGTAATGGTGATGGTTGGGATGGTGCTAATGATGCCGTCAAAGTCTGTGTTAATTTACAACGTACAACTTGGGATGTTAATTGGTGATGATTGGGGTGCAGGTCAATTGGTAATGAGGTCAAGTGATCCCCAATACATTTCGGCCCCAAGTAATATGAGACACAAGACATGGTAATCAAGTCAATATGGTGGTGATGATGGTGATAGCAGAAGGGGCAAGTATGGTGTTAGGTATAATGTGAGGTTATTGCGGTGATGGTTGTGGTTATAGCGGGGATGATGAATACTCAGATAGGCTCATGAGGCACTAATGGCAAGCAACACATGGCTGAAATGTGTGTGTGTGTGTGTGTGTGTGTGTGTGTGTGTGTGTGTGTGTGTGTGTGTGTGTGTGTGGTGTGTGTGTGTGTGTATGTATGTGTGTGTGTGTATGTGTGTGTGTGTGTGTGTGTGTGTGTGTGTGTGTGTGTGTGTGTGTGTGTGTGTGTATGTGTGTGTGTGTGTGTGTGTGTGTATGTATGTATGTGTGTGTGTGTGTGTGTGTGTGTGTGTGTGTGTGTGTGTGTGTGTGTGTGTGTTACCTATTTTGAGGCGACCATATGGTGGAAGAGGACAAAATAGACACACGATTAGAGAGAGAGAGTGCCTCTAGCGGTGGTTGCAGGCCAAGGATAATCATGAGGATGATGTCAGTAATGGTAATAATAACAGTAATGGGATGTAGTGGAGCGACCTAACGACACGACCTGGGCAGCGCGAGCAGAGGTCAGGTGTCGCTAATAGGCCATCAAAAGTAATTCACACCTGCCCGGGAAAGGTAATCAGTGGCTGCGATACTAACATTCAAGCGTAAAAAAAGAAAGATAGACTAAAAAATGTGGCACGCGTGGTAGTGATTGGCGCTCAGGGTTCAATTAAGAGAATGTGATGAGATTGTGGTGATGGTGATGATCTCGTCTTGTTTATCTGTGGTGTTATATTTTCGTGTGTGTGTGTGTGTGTGTGTGGGAGTGGATGTGTGTGTGTGTGGGTTTGAGTGCGTGTGTGTATGGGTGTGGGTGTGTGTGGGTGTGGGTGTGTTTGGGTGTGTGGATGGGTTTTTTCTGTCTGTCTGTGCCTCAATCTTAATTCTCTCTCTCTCTCTCTCTCTCTCTCTCTCTCTCTCTCTCTCTCTCTCTCTCTCTCTCTCTCTCTCTCTCTCTCTCTCTCTCTCTCTCTCTCTCACGCTCATAACAAGAGCACCAACAGACGGCATCACAACCTTATGGTAATTCAGGCAGTAAGTCGCCCCGGCTGCCAAGAATTAATAGCACCTAAACAACAAAACGCCCTGGAAAAACTAGGCCGCCTATATAGTAGGTGGCTTAATCGCCCTATGGATTGTATGGGGAGTTAGACGCTTCATAGATCCGCCTTGTGTAATGGAGGGGAGTGTAATCGTTTTGGGTCGTGTTAAAGAGGAGGAGGAGGAGGAGGAGGAGGATTTAGTATGTATGGTGGTCTTTTAATGGTTAATATTTGTGCTTTGAAGTTTATGGCTCACCCCTTACCGCTCTTACTCCCTCTTTACCCTCTCTGCCTCCCGGTCTCTCTCTCTCTCTCTCTCTCTTCTCTCTCTCTCTCTCTCTCTCTCTCTCTCTCTCTCTCTCTCTCTCTCTCTCTAGGTCTTGTCCACTCTCCCTTTCTCTCACTCTTTCCACTCTCTATCCATTATCCATATCTCTATCCATATTCAAAGCGTCATTTACATAATGTTAAAGACAAAGTGTGTCATTTGCATACATTGTGACGAGGCATAAAAACACGGTCACTGGATGGGGGTCAGAGAGAGAGAGAGAGAGAGAGAGAGAGAAGAGAGAGGAGAGAGAGAGAGAGAGAGAGAGAGAGAGAGAGAGAGAGAGAGAGACACAAAGACAATAAAACAAATCAAAGGTCTCTTCTATATTATTGATATATTGAGTCAGACAGGAAAACACACACACACACACACACACACACACACACACACACACACACACACACACACACACACACACACACACACGCACACAGATAGATAGATAGATAGATAGATATATTTATTGACTACAGTTTTATAACACAAAACATACTCATAAGTAATGAAAATACAAAATCTCCACAGCAAGTAAAAACACGTGTAGACCACAATATTAATAGCCATTAATTAAATTAATATATTGCAGCAAAATTATTCCTAAGCAAAATCATGAAAACCACAAAACTTAAGCAAAGAAAACGCATAACATCCAATAACTAAATATACTAAACCATAGTTTACTGTTTTCGATACTGTTATCTATGACTAAACTTATATGCATAATTTATGCATTAAGTAGTGTTAGCCATTGAAAAAACATTCCTCATTTATATACCTTTAGCACATCATAAATTACTATACCACATATTACATCATTTGTAAAGTTTGCAAAAAGATCCTTCAAAGTATGGTAGGCATACCTGTGCCCATAGTGCTGTGTAAGGACACACTCCTCGACCACGTGCCTCTCCGTCTGCACCTCACCACACCTGCACAGCCGCTCCTCCAGCGGTAAGCGGCCCCGCCCGCGCCTATTGCAGCGCCCAGTCTCTACTGCTAAGGTGTGGCCAGACACTCGAAAATTATATTCTATGAAACAAACACACACACACACACACCTCCTGTAGGACCTTGCAACACCACCAGCAGGAGCCAAAAGGTGACGTGCCACAGTGGAGGTGCCATGATGGTGGTGGTGGTGCCCTTTGTAGGTATCCCAAGACAGGTGTCCGAGGGGTGGCCAAGGGCTTGTGTTTAAGGGCTTTACATTTTATTCTTCCTGGTTTTTTATTCTCTCGTCCTTGTTTATTCTGTGCTATTTTTTGTCGTGATATACTTTTCTGTTTGCGTTGGGTTATGTTGTTTGTTTTGAAAAATGTTGTTAATGATGGTGTATTATTTTTTTTTCTCTCTCTCTCTCTCTCTCTCTCCTCTCTCTCTCTCTCTCTCTCTCTCTCTCTCTCTCTCTCTCTCTCTCTCTCTCTCTCTCTCTCTCTCTCTTCTCTCTCTTTCTCTCTCTTCTTTCTCACGTTTCCTTGCCTGTCAGCCGTCCCCTTGTCGCTATGTGTGTCTGTGTGTGTGTGTGTGTCAAAATATCATCACTACCCCGCAACCACCCTTATCTTTGTTCCTAACACCGCGTGGTGGGGGTGCAAGAGGATGTATAATAGAGCTTCATACAAACACCACCCAGCGGCACCCCCTAAGACGCCAGGGCAGACATTCAGAAAGAGTTAAAGGGCACGGTGTTTAGCTTAACTAACTTCCTCTATTTGTACAACTCGGAAGTCGCGGGGATTCTGGTACGAGATATGGCAGTGGCGCTACGGTGTCACTATGGGTGACCTTTTCCGCTTGATAATCTCTCTATTCGTAACTGGTCTTCCTGCCATTTGGGGGAAGCAACCACCCCGGGAGGCGAGTCACAAACCCCGGCTAACACCCGATACCCATCACAGCTGGATGGACAAGGGCTTGGGGTTTTATTAAGGAAAAGGGAGCCATTATACCTTCAGTCTGATGCGTGGCGGTTGGTGGCAGCTACCCGCCGGGGTGGTGAGGCGAGGTGGTCTCGGTCAGGGTCTCGGTGAGGTGCCGCCGTTCACCACTCGGCTCATCACCCCATAATAAACTCACCACGAGGATAGGAGATAGGTTTAAAGTAATCGTCCAGACCATTTCATCATTCCTGATTTAATGCAGTCAAAATATAGCCATGATCGAGTATATCAACAATATGTTGTCATATTTTGCATCCAGTCACCCGTTTTTAAATGATCCGCATTCAAAATCTGTAAATTCCCCGTGCTCTCAAAACACAACTGTTTATCAGCAGACGACGCACTATGGGTCGGCGACGTCACAACAGGGAGCCTCCCAGCACCGCCTGATACATATGCGCGGAGACTCTGAGAAAAATGTAGTCCTTGGGGAATTTTGGGTGTTTCTGATATATTTTTTGTGCGATGTGGCATGTACTTGCATCCTGTGTGGGTGCAGCGTGGGGGCTGTGCCTTTACGAGAGCTTAGCACCATTTGCAAACTGTGGGGCGACGATATATGTGTGCAGATGTGTGCAGCGGCGGCAAGCGGGGGGGAGCGGCGTGTAGGTGCAAGGCCACCGAGATGAGAGGGCTGCAGTACACTGGCTACTACCACCCGCTCCCCGTCACCAAAGGTCTGCACACATATATCGTCGCCGTGTGGGTTGTAAATGGGTGCAAAGCCCCGGGGAATGGCACGGCTTTCTTGCCTTTGCCCATGCAGGATGCAAGTATGTGCCTTTGTCGCACAAAAAATATACCAGAAGCACCCAAAATTCCTCAAGTACTACATTTTTCTCAGAGTCTCCGGTGTGTCTGTGTCGGGCGGGGCTGGGAGGTTTACCTTTTGTGTCGTCGCCAGCAAGTTCGCGCCACGGCTGGAATGTGGCGGGTTTTTTTTCCCGCGCTTTTTACAAAAGTCAGGGTTTTAGGGAAATAAGGCGTGAAAATGAATAATTTTTTGTGGATTAGGTATTTTAAATGAACATTCAACATAATATGCAAAGAAAAAATGGGTCTGGCGTTTACTTTAGGCCTAATTTCATTTGTATACTTGCCCTGTTCAGTTTTTGAGTCAGAAAACATCATATATACTCAATTTATGAGATTTTTATGTATTTGCGTGCTCTACGCCACCCTGCCGTGGTCGCTTTGTTTTGACAGCTTAACGTTTTAAGTACGTCTGCAGAATGCCAAAAGTTGCCCAGAACAGCTGTTAAAAGGGCGCTAGGTCGTGCAGACCGGAAGTAAGCCTCTGAATGTAGCCCCTGTACTCCCCCACCCCAACTCCTTCACTCCCCCTACCATACCCCTCTCCTCCTCCCTAACCCTTTTGTATTCCTTTTCTTCCTCTCTCCTCCTCCTCCTGTCTCGCCGCGCCCGCGCCAAGTTATCCGCCAATCAGAATTCCCCATCGCACACAAACGGCTCACGATGGCTGTATCAACAAGTTTTTCAAGTAAAAAAAAAAAAAAAAACTTTCCTGCTATACGCCTTTCATGTGTTTATTTTATTTTACTCTTTCTTATATTTTTCGAAAGGGGCCTTCTTGGAGGTGGTGAAATAAATATTGTTGGTGGCC
>JACEEZ010006075.1:42500-80000 GCA_016584305.1 Chionoecetes opilio | reverse complement strand
TCTCTTCCTCTCTCTCTCTCTCCTCTCTCTCTCTCTCTCTCTCTCTCTTCTCTCTCTCCCCTCTCTCTCTCTTTCTAGTTGAATTACTGAACTGTAATTGTACTATATGCAGTGAAGAAGAAGCGAATGAGTCCAGGAAATTGTGATGGCCTAAATTTGTTTCCTTGTTCGTTCAGAACAAGCAAGTTGCAGCGTCCTGATAGCGGCCAACATGCTGCTACAAGAGCCTTAGGTAAGTACGTGTGTGTGTAGGTGTGGGTGTGGGTGTGGGTGTGTGTGTAGAGGGGGAGCAGAGGAATGGGGGAGAAGGTGGTGGGGGTAAGGGAAGGGAGTAAGGGAGGGAGCGGAGGGGACGGGAGTAACGATGCGTGTTTTGGGGGCAGTGGGGGGGAAGAAATCTAGGGAAAGTGACAAATGTTTTACAAATTAAAAACTAGTCACAAAAATCTTTTTTGTTAAATGTTCAAGATGTAGGGATGGAAAAATGATTGAAACAGGAAATTTGGTAGGGAAAGAAACATTTTGATTGCCATATTTAACATAGTTATTCTCATGTTTTAGTTATTGATGAATTGCAAGAATGGGTATTTACATTTTTTCCATATAAATTCTTTTTTTGGGTCTTTGTGCCATCCTACATCTTGAACATTTTGGAAAAAAAAATTTCTCACTTTTTTCACTTTTATATTTGCGCAATTCGAAGGCGTTTACAAGTTACAAGTTTACTGCGTAGAGTTCCATCGTTCGTTTTGATCGGCATACTCAGTTTCGAGCATAGTGCATAGCCATCCGTCCTGTGCTGTCTATATTAAGCAGTGTTATGTATTTTCAGGACTAGAACAATATTTTGGTGTCTATTTACTATTGTCCGTTTCGTGGGTTCGTGAGTTACAGGGACTGCAGAAGAAAGATGAACGATTTTTCGATCGGCGTTTTCTCAGCTTCAGTAAAGTGAGCTGAAATCAGAGGGGGATTTGTAGTAAGGATAGATGGGCTATTTTGTATATATTTCCTTTTGCTGGGGTTTTCCTTTGCTTTGGGTGCTTGCTGCCGTACTTTAAAGTAAAGGCCAACCATTTCCACCACCCGTCTCTACACAGAGATTGCCGCCGCAATCCTGATACTGCTCGCCTTCGCTCCCCCTGTACCGCAACGCTTTACATACACTTTTGTTTTCCCGTTCGATTACCAGTGGAAAGTTGGAACAGATATTGGAGAACAAATAACTCTCTCTCCCCTCTCTCCTCTCTTCCTCTCTCTCTCTTCTCTTCTCCTCTCTCCTCTCTCTCTCTCTCTCTCTCTCTCTCTCTCTCTCTCCTCCTCTCTCTTCCCTCTCTCTCTCTCTCTCTCTTCGTCTCCCCTCTCTCATCTCTTTTCTCTCTCTCTCTCTCTCTCTCTCTTTTCTCTCTCTCCTCTCTCCTCTCTCTCTCTCTCTCTCTCTCTCTCTCTCTTCTCCCCCTCTCTCTCTCTCTCTCTCTCTTCTCTCTCTTCTCTCTCTTAATAATATTTTCAGTTTACAACTCAATGACGCTTCATATGGAGGGCGTGGATGTAGTACACTTCTACTAATACGAGTACTAGTAGTTATAGTGGGAGTAGTAGTAGTATATAGTAGTAGTAGTAGCAGTGGTAGCAGCAGCAGATTATGTCGTCGGTTAAAACCATCAATTCATGGCATCGCCTCAAGACGTGAGCTTGAGACCATTTTAGGCTGCGTGCGGGTGTGAGGGAGGAGGGAGGGAGGGAGGGAGAGAAGGAGGGAGGGAGGGAAGGCTGTCTTGCCCCTTCTTATTTGAATCAGGTCTACGGTAAAAAAAAAAAAACCCAGCTGCTGAGGCCATGATAAAGAGGCAATGGGCGTCCCGTCCACGGACTGGGCACATAAGCCATTTCTGGAGGAGATAAGTCTGATATTTGTAGAGACTTATCTGGTATGAGTTAAATTGGTACTTCAGCTTTGTACACATTTATTTAGAGTCCAGTAAGGGAGCGTAGAGATTACAACCAAGTAAAATAAATGTCTGAGCACAGCCAGGGAGTGTCGGTTTGGGGCGAGTGAGCAGAGGCGTGTTTGTAGCGTCGATGTCCCGAGGTCTTCTCCCCCTTCTCCTCGTGATTCTGGCTTCTTATCACTTCTTGTTGATCCTATACTTTATGCTGAAAAACTAGGCATTTGTCCTGTGACATACTTTGAGAGTGCAAGGTGTTCATGGGTCTCAGGGTGAAACAGAGGAGGAAAGATAAACTTTATAATTATATATACATTACATAGATATATAATTATATTTTTATAATGTTTCTAAAAATACACTGTTTCTTTTGATGTTAATTACAGGCACATATCCTGTATGGAAGCTATAATAAGTGTGACACTTGTGTGATATTAGTTGTAATTCACTAGTAATATTAGGGGAAGTTATTATATATATTGTTAGGAGTAAAAACTGACTGACATTGCTCGGGTCGCTATATAATTTGTCCTCAAATTTAGGCACATAAAAATTTAGCTAGGGAAAAAACAAATGGTACACCTAACTAAGGCTAAAATATATATATATAATATATATATATATATATATATATATATATAAAATATAAACTATAAACTTCCCAAAGCATAATTCCTATCGCTAAAAGTGAGTAAAACTCTGAGCTAATACACAGAAAATATGGAAAACAATGGATTACATGATGTTCAACATCAAAGAAAATGACAGGGCCCGAGTAAAATTATATACATATATGTGTCAGTACTAGTGTGGGAAATCCACAATGTGTAAAAATCACGGGCAATAATTTCAAGTGTTAAGTGTTCCAAGGGGTAGTGTATTGGAGTGGTAGCTAGCAAATTTCAACTGTCAGCGAAAGTAGCTGTGAAAATTACATGGAAAAATTGAGAACATATATTTTCAAGTAATGCAATCGTAATCGTAAATTGTCAAGTATCGTTAAAAACCCTGAATGAGTCAAGTAATGACGAGGCCTCGTCTGACTGTAGAGCTGCTGCTGTGTGCATAGTAAAAACAATATATGTACCTACTAGTAATAGTACTGTGTCAGTAAAAGAATGTAATGACTGTAGAAATATAAGGAAAAATTGACAAGACCTCGCCTGATACAATCTGTGTGGGTGTATCAGTGTGCCAGTGTGGGTAACTGTGGTGTAAGTAACCTAGTAATATGTAAATAAGTAATAGTAAAAAATGGATAATTAACATAGGTAGAAACATCGCTGGATACACATTAATGTGGTTGCATTGTGTGTAGGCAAAGCTAAGTTTGCCAAACATCATTCATAATTAAAATAATGCAAAGTTATCGGGAAAATAAATTGACATCAGCGAGTGTAAAAACTGAATGGCAGAGAAACTGACTGAATTATTATTCGACATTGGCGAATAATGTTATGAGAGATAAGGTTATCTGTGATCAATCAATATTTTCATAGGTCTGTATTAAGACAAGTAGACATTCGTCACTTCTCTGCGAGTTTAAATTTTGTTAGTAAGTAAGAATAAATGGTTAGTTAGTTGTACATAGGCAATACATGTGAGCAAAAATGTAGTGTAAAAAGCTCGGGAGTAACTGCTTGTCAGCTAAAATCCCTAGTTTAATGTGTTAGTAAGTACAAATCCTAACATTAAAATAGTGATCGTGGTACAACGGAAGAACGTAAGTAAATCATTCCCGTAGTGAATTGTAATTCATGTATAATAAGTTATGCATGCAGTTATGTTATCATCAGTTAATACGTAAGGAATTAATTCAAGGAAAAAAATGTAATATATGCAACAAATAAGTGTGGGTTTGTATTTCATGCAATTAAATAATGTATTGTAACAATAAGTGAGTTAGTATGTATGTTAATACATAGCAATGTCATGCAAGTAATTAATGTATTTCAACTTAAGTGCGTAAAAAAAAAACCTTTAAATGAGGAATGTAAGTAAATAATGTCATGCAATGATAATTGTAATAACTCTATTCATTGAGGAAAGTAAGTAATAATGTGATCATGCAACAATACGTGCGAAATAATTCCTTGAATTGTGGAGTGTAAGTAAAATAATTATATAATGCTATGCACTGTGGTGCAACTTTAACTCTAATAATAGTATTCTAATGTGAAGAGTTATCTGTCATACATTAGTGTTTCTATCGTGCCAGAGTTTTCAAGGTAAAAAGCAATTATATTCTTTTCTATAGTTAGTCAGAATTATATGTAGCTAAAACCAAAAAAAATTCGTAAAACAAACAATGTAACGTAATTTTCCCAAAAGGGGTATATAATTGGCTTGGTGTGTTGTGTAGACATTTTCAAAAATAGAACAACACACATAAAATTCAGAAATACATGGTAATTGTAAAATAATCAGGTGAACTGATATAAAATGTAATGATATGGATGGTATGACACTACTACTTTTTCCCTGTGTGATCGCAATTTGTGACGGTAATCAGTTGTAGCAGTGTGTGTGTCATCATTAACTACAGGTGTGTCTGTGTATCAAAATTAGTGTTTGGTAAAGCATCATCTGTATCTAATCCTCTAGTTACTCGAAACATTTATTCGCGACCTGTATGTAGTAAGACGTCTCAAAACTAGACAATCACGAAAAACAGAGAACATTACAGGAAACAGGTTCAGATCGGTAACCCCTGAACTGTGACCGTGACTGGGATTGCTCGCTCGGGCCCCGCTAGTTAATGCATTTATGTCAATCTCAGGAGTTTGCACTGGTGCAGTAGTAAATGTGAACTCATAAAGTTTGTAAAACAGTAGTAAAGGTGCATCATAAAGTGGTAATTCAGTAGTAAATGTGCACTCGTAGGAGTTATGTCTCCAGGAATTGTAAAAATATGCATTACTATTGAAAAAAAAAAATTTGTGGGAATACCGTGATCTAAAAATTATGATATAAGTGTTCCTGACGGTGTCTGAACAGATGTTTCTCATCGTAAACCATCGTAATATAAACGTAAATGTATGTTAAAACAGCACTAATAATATTTCTAACGATGAAATTGGTCCGTGTATGTGAAATCACTGTGTTAACTCGAATATACCCGCTCACCTATAATTGAAAACATTACCTTAGCTGGTAGCTACTCGTATTGGTGTATGATAGGTGAGGTCCAGGTGAGTGAAAGATGATCAACACACAGGTGGTTGGTACCAGGGTGAACGGATGTATACAGTCGCTGGATACATACAACCTGGTAAAAAGTTTTACATTTGAAAAAAAAAACATATTAGACATACCAAAATAAGAAATAATAATTATATACTCAGACAGTTTTGTGGTGTGGCACGCGCTTAAGTCCATAGTGTGAGACTGGTGGTGGGTAGCAAGGTAGTGGCTGTGGTGTGTGTCAAGGGCGCGGGGCGGCATGGAGGTTGTTTTGCAGGGTGGGGAGCTTAGTAAGCGTTATAAAGCTCGGAACATAGAGGGTGTTAGGGGGGTTGTTTGTGTTCCTGCCGGGGGGGGGAAGGGAAGGGGAAGAAGCTATAATAAGTGTGACACTTGTGTGATATTAGTTGTAATTCACTAGTAATAGTTATGCAAGTTATTATATATGTTAGGAGTAAAAACTGACTGACAGGAGTATGTGGTATGGGGAATGTTTCTAGCCAATCACCGTTGTCCAAGCTCGTG
The DNA here is from genome assembly GCA_016584305.1 of Chionoecetes opilio. NCBI lineage: Eukaryota > Metazoa > Arthropoda > Malacostraca > Decapoda > Majidae > Chionoecetes > Chionoecetes opilio. The sequence goes on along the minus strand of JACEEZ010006075.1, from coordinate 74,343 downwards.
ACGTCACATGGGGGTGGAGCTTAAGTGATCGCTGGGCTAAAATCTGGATGTTTTAATTTAAAATTAGACAAGTGAATTGTTTAAAATTTTAAACCCAACCTAATCTAAACCAACCTAACCTAACCTAGACTAATAAATGATGTAAAGTAAAAAAGATTATAGGGCCCCGTGATCACATAGGCTCCACCCCAATGTGACGTCACGAGCTTTGGGCATCGGTGATTGGCTTGACATCCCCACACCACATACTATTTCAGAGAACGGTAATATGCGGCAAGGCAGTTCAATAAGCTCTCCCCTGACCCGCTCGTTCGGAATTGTTCATAAAACCAAACGGGCTCAATGCACACCAACAATATCATCTCATTGAAAAAAAGTACTAAACTCATAACAATATTATTTTTTTCACACGTACAAAATTAAATCGAATTGAATGACAAAACAAATATTTGCTAATCAGGTGAAGCACTTTTCAACACCCAAACCACAGGTGATAGCGATAATTTTCCTCACATTTTATAGGCGCCTGTAGGCAGCTGGTGAACCCAGGCTTCGGATGGTAAGCTCTGGAGGTTCACATCGAAGGGCTGTGGATGTTTGGGCCCTCGCCCGTGGTGGCGCAGGCCGGATTTTTTATAGTGACCCTGTGATTTAGAGGCTCATGCAGCCCCCCTGTGTCCTCCGATGCACTCGCATCTAAGGTAAGAGTTAATGGCCAAAGGCATGTAGGTGTTCTTTAGGCCACTCGACGATGCAGAAAGACTTTTTGGTTTTCTTCGGGGATCGAACTCGGGGTCACCGAGAACGCACTCAGAGGGCCTAACTACTCTGTTAACCGCCTCCCCCAAACCCCCTTTCCACCGCCCTTATCTTGCGTGGCGTGGGTGGAGGCGCCGTCAGTAGGGCAGTCAGCAGGAGAGGGGACCAGCAGGGAGGCACCGAGCACATCTTGAAGGCACGAGGCACACTCGTCTTTCTCTCTACTACCAAAACCCCATCGTGACAAAACCCTGTATTTTGGGCTGAACACGTGGAAATATACGCGTGGAGTCAAACCTTTTACCCTTTACAACAGCCTGAAAACTTTGTAACCTTCACTTCATAACACTCGTTCAAAAATGTTCACACTTGCGGACCTCTAGAGCTAAGCGCACAGTTTCGTTGAGTTAAGTTAAGTGTGTGATGAGTGGTGGAGAGGAATGCTACGAACACACTCACAACTCCACACCCACCCCAGCTGGCACACGCGGACGCGGTCCCAGCAACACACTGAGTGTGGAGTTGTTTTGAGAGGGGCGGGCCCCCGGTAGGGTTGCTAGATTCGCAGAACTGTGTTCCCACCCAATCTCATCACCAAAGCCCAGCCCAAAACCCGCCGACCTCGGTCTCAAAAAAAAAAAAAAAAAACCGCGACAAAACAACCCAAAAATATTATAGTCAGTTAGGTATGTATGAGGCTCAAGAAAACTGGACAGAGATATAACAAAAAAGGCAACAAAATATTTGACAAGTAATATACCTATCAAAAACATATATAGGTAATTAGGTAACGTATATATTAGCAGACATACCTATTACCCATTCAGTGCCTTTACATGCTATACTATATGGTTTTTTTTTTTGACATTTTATATATCAGGTATATAACACACACACTCCTGATCCGGTCAGCATTGGAATAAAAATGTCCTTTGTAAAAAGTGACAGTAATTATCCTCTGTGGGGGTTAACCTCATAGCACGCGTACGTGTTATTTTCTATGCATGAATGCACGGCATATAATGTATTTTCTCAATTTCTTGTTGCAAGTCACCTCAGGCAAGCAAATTCATGTCCTCCTCTGAATCCACTGCAGCTTGGTAGCAACTGTGTCTGACAAGCCTCTCTGAGTCTCGTCTCTCCTTATAGACTTAGGAAGTTAAAGATAGGCTAATGTGGGTGGGCTCTGGAGGGTATGGCATGACCCAGTCAATATAATTCATCATCCTTGGGATGTGTCTGTAGGATGCCACACCAACCACCGCCGCCCAACACCCTCCAGAAATAACTGGTCTTTATGGTTGTTATTTTTCAATGTCTTCTTGGCCCGCCATTGACTTTCACTTGATGGCAGCCTTAAGGGCTTCAGTCCGCAGGACAACGACCCGTTTAATTATCACATCCTCCCTCCTCCTCCATTCCTCCTCCTCCTCCACTTGTAGTATGTATAATAGCCTTGCTTATAAAAGATATATGTTTTTATATTTAACGGTAAACAGCACTATGTCCCACTTATGTCGCGTAGTAGCGTTTCGTAACCAAGGGCCCTCTTCTTCACTAGGCGTTGTTCTCACAGATGCGGTATGATAACATGTGCCAAGGCAGTACAACTGTGGTGTGGCCATTAGTGGCGTGATTGTATTATAATTCATGTTGATTTTTTTGTACTTACTTTAATACATGTTTAAGTAACTGTCATAGTTTTTAAGTTATTAAGGAGAAAAAAACGGTTTTTTTTTTTAACTCATAAGGAGGCTCCTTTCCAGATTTCCGCGGAAAATAACCTTGGATCTCATTTCATTTAATTTAAACAAATTATCATTAGCAGGACCCGTTGGCCCTCGCCCAAAGATCGTATATACGCCGGTATTTACCAACGGTGGGAATCTTTTAATGCCTTATGGTAGCAATCGTAGCATCATATATATATATATATATTATCATTAGTATATATATATATATATCTATATAAATATATCTATATATATATATATTATATATATATATATATCTATATACATAATATATATAAGAAGGAAAAATATATTATATAACTATATATATCTATATATATATTATATATATATATATATATATCTATATATACATATCTATAATTATATTATCTACATTATATATACATATATATATATATAATATATATATATATATATATATAACATATATATATATATTATAGTTGGATTTTTCTGTAGATTCATCATGAAAGTTTCAGGGTGAACAGAGACACTCGGTATACTTGTGGTTGTTTTATGCAACGTTTCGGCCAAGGCACTTGGCATCATCATGCTAAAATAGTTTAAGAATTTTAATATATTGTAATGCTAAAAAGGCGAACATCTAAAAAATTAATTCTAAGAGACATAAAATATTCCCCTATATTTTTTCTAAAATTACTAACTAATACTATAATATAATTTGTACTTAACGGACCTTGGTGTGTATGCTTCTGAGTGTGGTAGAGGACTGAATGACACTGGTTTTTGTGGGTGACATTTCAGCTTGGTGTGGCGAATCGGAACCAGAGAGTCGGGCAATCGAAACGTGGTAATCATTTGAGTATATGTAGTGTTGTGAAATGACTTTGGTTATTAAGATCCAGGGGACAAGTGCTTGATGGTGTAATAGCTTTCTCCTAATAATTTTAGTGTCACAAGGGTAGTGTCCTTGGATAGGATACTGAAGTCATTCATAGAAAAAGGGTGATCTAAAAATCAATGTGAGTGTGAGCGGATTTGCAGATTGCGAAGGTGAAAGAATGGTCGACCAGTACGCGTGCAGAAACACCTTTATGCTCAGAAAGCCTACGGGTTAGATTCCTTGTCCGTCTCGCCGACGTATCTATGCGTTACAGCTAGAACATTTGATTCATAAATTATTTAGAAATAAGGGCTTTAGAGGGTATAGAGTCTTTATCTTTGAAATGAGTTCTTAGGGTCTCTACCTAATTCTCCTTACGCTCTAAAACTCATTTCAATATAAAGACTCTATACCTCAAAGCCCTTATTTCTAACAATAATTTATGATTCAAATGTTCTAGCTGTACGCTAGAACGTCGGCGAGACGACAAGGAATCTAACCCTTAGGCGTTCTGCATAAAGGTGTTTCTGCACGTAGCTGGTCGACCCATTTCTTTCACTTCGCAATCGCAATCCCGCTCCCACTCACATGATTTAGATCACCCTTTTTCCTATGAATGGCTTCAGTTTATCCTATCCAAGGCACCACTACCCTAGTTGACACTAAATTATTATAAGCTATAACACATCAGCACTTTGTTCCCCTGATCTTAATAACCAGTCCATTTCACAACAACTACATATACTCAAATGGATTACCACTGTTTCGATTGCCCGACTCCTCTGTTCGATCCCCCACACAGCTTAAATGTCACCCCCAAAACCGTGTTCATTCAGTCCCTCTACCAACCAGACAGCATACACCCCAAGGTCCGTTAAGTACACATTAGTTTTTATTATTAGTTAGTAATTTTAGAAAATATAGGAATAATTTTATTGTCTCTTAGAATTAATTTTTTAGATGTTTCGATTTTTAGCATTACAATATATTAAATTGTAACTATTTTTAGCCTGAATGATGCAAGTGCCCGTGGCGAAAACGTTGCATAACAACCCCAATTATACCGAGTGTCTCTGCACCCTGAAAAACTTCATGATATATTATATATATTAATATAATTATTATTATTATTTATTTCCCAATTGATGTTTCCTCTAGGACTAATAGTTTCGCGGTTAAAAAGACAAATATATACATAATTATATATATTATATATAGTATAGTATATATTCTAATATATATATATATATATATATATATATTATATATTATGTATATATTTTGTCTTTTTAACGCGAACTATTAGTCCTAGAGGAAACATTATTGGGAAATAAACATAATAATAATGTTATTATCACCCGGCGAAGCATACATGCCAAACAAAGCACCACACAACCAGACAGAGAAATGTTTAATCCTTTAGGTGTCACCTGATGTTTTGATTGACATCTTAAGGACAGATATAGTTGTTTAATAATCTTTCTTCCTGTTCGTTATAAAGAACATAAGAGCATAAGAAAAAACGGCAAGCTACAAGAGGCCGCGAGCCCTACACGGGTTAGTTCCTATAAATTCACAAACTTTCATAACCGAAAACACACGTTGATAGAACATATGCCTTTGTAAAAAAGTTCATCAAATTAGTAATATTACAATGATGCTGATAATGTAGTAATGATATGAAGAATAATATATGGTGGATAATATAATTATTTTGTAATCTAAAAATATTCATGGATAATTATTCGGTATTATCCATTTGACGACTTGAATTCACTTTGTGGACGAAACAATTTTTTTCTGGTGCTTTTTTGGATGTTTTTGATTAAATCTGCTAACCGTTTCTAACGGTTAGCTTTCTTTCTAAAAAAAAAAAAAAAAGTTCTTTGCGACGGCCCACGGTTAGCAGATTAATTCAAACCATCAAACTCACATAATTTTTTTTAAATTCATCCATCAAAGTGAATTTTGGTGTCGAACTGGAAATGTACCAATTAATTCTAATGACATTGATGATAATGATCATGATAATCTGTTCTTTTTTCAAGAATATCTTAACCGGCAGTGTCGCCGGAGCGACGGGTGAGCGGGAGGAGCTTTGTTCTGTGCTATCCTGTTCTCTGCCAGGTAGTTTTGATAGTAATTGTACATAATTTATAGCAGATAATCTCATTATGAAGATAGAAAAATAGGTAATAGAAGCGGCGAGTGACGCAACTAAAAACAACTGCACTTCAACCTGCGTGCAGGGCGTCCAAGTGGACTGTGTAACGGGCACACACGAATATCTCCCCAGTCTCCCAGGCTCCAGGCAGCGCTTGTCAACGTTCTCCGTCAGTTTGTATTAGAGGGACCGTATAGCGTTGATATCCTCAACCGGTCCACCGGGTCCGCTCCGGCGCGGTCGCCAGAAAGTGCTTCCCGTGAGCAAAACGTTCTCCGCCCTGTGGTCAGTCTCTCCCGCGTCAGTTTCCGGAGACGGTCAAAGGTCCGCCGCCCTGCAGCGTGGCGCGACATTGTCGCGCAGACCCTTCTCTCTCTCGTCTGTCCCGCGGCGGCGACGCAATTCACGACATGCAGGTCATGTTGGGTCCCCGCTTGCCAGCGCCCCGGCAAACGGGCCCCGCGGCAATGGGCGAGGGAAGGTCATCTCCCTCCTTGCGCTTGACGGCCTCCGCCTCCCGCCACGCTCCTCTTTCAGGGCTTCGCCTCCCCGTTCTCCGTGCTCCCGCACAGCACGGCGTGTCCCCCTGGCTGGAGGCGCCGATGCGCTGCAGCACCTTCCACCATGGATGTCCCGCTGCATGAGCCGCTCCATGTCCACCCAGATGGACTCCACCACGAGCAGCGGGGGCACTCGCTTATTTCTCCTGTCCACGCGGACAGGCGCTGCCGCAGGTTGCCGCTGAGTGCGGGCAACGAGCGGCCTACAGCTTCTCTGCGCGGAGAGTGCAGAAGAGTAACGGGTATATCTGAGTACTGTTCTTCATGTGTAAGCTACCACCACTACTCTACCCCCACCAAGCCCACCTTCCCACCATTTGTTCAGCTCTCACGAAGTGTTGTTTTGATCTTATCTTTCATTAATACTATACGGGAGGTAATCTAAAGAATTGTATGTAATAGTAGCGGGAGTTTACTCAGTGGACGTGCGAAGGTCCCCGCAGCGCCAGCCTCAACGCACACTCCCCTCTCACGTGGTCGTGGCGGCAAACGTCACCTTACGGGCAGTGAAGAGGCTGAAATGTACAGTACATCGAGATCTGTATCTTTGATTAATTCTTCTTCTGTTTTATGTGTCTACTAGCCGCAAAAGCCGCCCTCCGGGCGGACTTTTTTTTGGCTAGCTCCCTGGCGGAGAGGCTATTGTTGGGGCCTTTGGCCCACACCTGTGTTTGGTGGGAGCTTCGGCCTCCAACATGGAGACTCTCCAGATACCCCGCTAACTTTTCGCTGAAATTCATGTATGTAGAAATGTATGTTATTTCCCCCCATCCATTCACCTCGACCCATTACCCATACCGCCCCCACCCTTCACTCACCCATTACCCATCACCCCCCCCCATCACTCACGCCATTACCGCATCACCCAACCCCCCACCCATTCACTCAACCCTTAACCCTCACACACAAACCACCCTTCACATCACCATTACCCATCACCACACACCCATTCTCCACTCTCACCGCCATTACCCATCAACCCCCCACCCATTACCCCATCACCCCCCCCCACCCATATCACTCACCCATTACCCATCGCCCTCCACCCATCACTCACGCCATTACCCATCACACCCCCACCCATTCACGTTACCCATTACCCATACACCACACATCCCATTCACTCACCTGCCATTATTACCCATACACCCACACACCCATTCCACTCACCCCTATACCCATCACCCAAACCCCCCCATCACCACCACCCCCCACCCATTCACTCACCCATTACCCATCACCACACACTCCATTCAACTCAAACACCATTTACCATCACCCCCCCACCCATTCACTCACACCATTACCCATCACCACACACCCATCCACACTCCCCATTACCCATCACCTTCACCCCACCACCACAACATCACCCCCCCCAACCGCCATTCATCACTCCCCACCCATTCACCTCACCTACCATTACCAATCACCAGCACCCCTTCACTCACCCATTACCCATCACCCGCCCCCCACCCTTCACTCACCCATACCCATCCATCACTACACACCCATTCACTCACAACCATTACCCATCACACCCCCCCCCACCCATTCACAATCACTCCATTACCCATCACCCCAAAACACACCATTTCACTCACCCATTACCCATCACCCCACACCCCCCCCTTAGTACGCCATCACCCCCCACACCTTTCCCTCACCCATACACTCCGTCCCCCCCAACCCATCACACACCACCCCACCCATTCACTCACATCCATCACCCACCACACCCATTACCCACCCCCACCCTTCACATCCCCATTCCTGTGACCCATCACCACCCTACATCAAGTCTTCCTCAATTCTCCGCAACGCCACTTTTGGTTTTCACAATTCTCGCTAATAGGCTGCTAAAAAAAAAAAAAAAAAAAAGTGATCAGTCATCTCATAATGGGCTTATGACCTTCCCCTGGTGCAACCTGATTCCAAAAATGTTGTCATATGAGGTGTTTGCGCCACGGGGGCGGAACCTATACCACACACACACATACAACAGCACCCACACACACAACACACACATAGCCACACAGACAACAGCCAGACAGACAGACACCTTTCCGCTTTTATTAATAATAGATTTACTCTCGTACATAGTACATTGTTTTATACAATGTAGCTACTTGTTTATTATTTTAATTTTATTATTTTCTTTTTAAGGTTCTTATTTTTCATTTATAATTTGTTTATTCAGTGTTAAATAACTATTTAATATTTTTGGGGATCACTTTTCATACCGGGGATGATGGCGATGTACTATTTTCACACGACATCGTATGAAAAGCACAGGTAAGAAGATCTCTCTCATCTCTCTCTCGAAGTCCCACATCCTCACCCGCTCTCCATCTCCCTCTCTCTCTCCCTCTCTCTCATCAGTCATCCTCAACTCTCTCCTCATCTCGTCTCTCTCTCTCTCCCTCACCATCCTCTTCTAGTTAATAGTGAATTGTAATTGCTACTTTATGCAGTGCATACGAAGCGAATGAGTCCGGAATTGTGATGGCCGTCATTGTTTCCTTGTTCGTTTTCAACAAGCGAAGTTTACCGCGTCCTGATAGCGGCACAACATGCTGCTACATAGAGCCTTAGTAAGTACGTGTTGTGTGGGTGTGTGGGTGGGTCTGTGGTGTGGGTGTGTGTGTAGAGGAGGAGCAATAGGTATTGGGGAGAAGGGTGTTTGGGATGTAAGGGGAGGAGTGAGGGAGGGAGCGGAGGGGACAGGGAGTAAAACGATGCGTGTGTTGGGCAAGTGGGAGGGAAGAAAATCTATGGAAGTGACAAATTTTTTACAAAATTAACAAACTAGTCACAAAAAAATCTTTTGTTACATGTTCAAGATGTAGGGATGGAAAAATGATTTGAACAGGAATTGGTATGGAGAGAACTTTTATTTGATTGCCATATTTACCTAGTTATTCTCATGTTTTAGTTATTGATGATTTGCAAGAAGGGGGTTATTTACATTTTTTCCATATCACTTCGTGTTTCTTCTGTCTTTGTGCACAATTGATCTTGAATATTTTGGAATATTTTTTTTTTTCCCACTTTTTTTCACATTTATATTTGCGCAATTCCGTCAAGCGTTTACCAGTTACCAATTTTACTGCGTAGAGTTGTCAATCGTTCGTTCGATCGGCTTGTACTCAGTTTCGAGCATAGTGAACAACCCATAGAACCATCCGGTCTGTGCTGTCTATATTAAGCATGTTTATGTAGTTTTTCATGACTAGCACCAATAATTTTGGTGTCATATTTACTATTGTCCCGTTTCGGTGGTTTCTGAGTTTACAGGGACTGCAGAAGAAAGAATGAATCGATTTTTTTCGAGTCGGCGGCGGTTTTCCTCAGCTTTCAGTAAAAGTGATGCTTGAATCAGTAGTGTGGAGTTTGTAGTAAGGATAGATGGCTATTTGTATATATCCTTTTTGCTGGTTTTACCTTTGCTTTTGGGTGCTTTCTGCCGTACGTTAAAGTAAAGGCCAAACCATTTCCAACCATAATCACCCGTCTCTACACAGAGATTGCCCGCCGCATCCTGATACTGCTCGTTCTCCTTCCTCCCACTGTACCGCAACGCTTTAACATACACTTTTTTTTGGGTTTACAACACTTTTGTTTTCCTGTTCAATTACCAGTGAAAAGTTGGAACAGATATTGGAGAACAATAACTCTCTCTCTCTCTCTCTCCGTCTCTTCTCTCTCTCCAGCCTCCGCACCGGGCCAATCCCGATCTCGTCTCTTCCTCTCTCTCCTCTCACTCTCCTCTGCTCTCTTCGCCTCTCTCTCTCCTCTCCTCTCTCTCTCTCACAGCCGTTCTCATCTCATCTCTCCCTCTCCTCTCTCCTCCTCTCTCTCGTCACCTCGTCCGTCTCTCCTCTCGTCCTCTCGTCCCATCTCTCCTCCTCTCTCACACTCCTCCTCTCTCTCTCATCTCTCCGTTCACGGTCCTCTCTCGTCATCCACTCTCTCCGCTACAACATCCCATCTCATCTCCTTCCTCTCTCTCCTCCTCATCTCTCTCTCTCTCATCTCCCTCATCTCCTCATCATCTCTCTCTCTCATCGGTGTCTTCTTATTCCTCTCTTCTCTCTCTCATCTCTCTCTCTCCATCTCTCTCTCTCTCCCTCCCTCTCTCCCTCTCTCTCTCGTCTCTACCTCTTCCATATTCTCTCTCTCTCTTAATAATAATTTGTCAGTTTACAAACCTCCATGACGCTTCATTGGAGGGGTGTATGTAGTAGCACTTCTACTAATACGAGTACTATTAAAAGTTTTTATAGTGGTAGTAGTAGTAGAGTAGTAGTATTAGTTAGTAAGTAGGTAGCAGTGGTAGGCAGCAGCAGATTATGTGTCGTCGGTTAAAAAACCATCAATTCATTGCATCGCCTCATGACGTGAGCTTGAGAACCAATTTTTTAGTCTGTGCGTGCGGGCGTGAAAAAGGGGAGGAGGAAAGAGGAGGGAGGGAGGAGGAGGGAGGGAGGAAGGCTGTCTTTCTCTCTCTTATTTGAAGAGGGGGTGACGTGCCTCCCCTTTCCCTCTCCCCCCCAAGACGGCATCACACCCTGCAGCCGCCACCCCTCACCCCTCCTTCCTCCCTCCCTTCCCAATCCAGCGTGGATGGAAACCACGCAACTGCAGATGCCTCGACTGAATGCTGATTAATGGCGGTCCACTTTCTGGAGTATCCAGCCTTTTCCGAAAGGGCTTGCACAAGTTTGGAAAATACGGTTAAGCTCTTGTTTGGAACGAAGATCAATGCAGAAAAGGTGGGAAGTGAAATGTGGCGTTCCAAGCGCAGATACAGTAATTCTGGGTGAAGCCAGTGTCATGATGGGGAACAGCTCCCAGTGCGGTGGGCACTGAATGCGTGACTCCCAACGTGGCCTTTCTGCTGCGGGTGCGGTTAACAATATTCTTATGTGAAAATAGTGGACGTGTTTGGTAATGAGTCCCTCTGTACGGTGTGAGGCCCGTAGGTGGAGGGTACAGAAAGTGGTTTAAAGCGGTGGAGTAGAGCAAGAGCTGAAAGCAAAACATGCTCATTCGTCTGTTCCAGTGTGCGAGCTGAGGAAAACACCGTTGGCCGACACAGTATTCACGGCCACAAATAAAAGAAAGGAAAAAAAAAAAAACCCCACACAGCCATGATGTTTAGTACTCAGTGCATTACTAATTTTTCAAAGGTTCCTCCTTAGAAAAATGTAAGGATAGTGACGACGGAAAAGAAAAAAAATAATTAAGCTTTGATGTAATATCAGAAACAATTGAATACGTTTGCCACGCTGATGGAGAACAATTTGACCGGGGTGGAGCCGGACAATTGATTTGGAAGATGGAAGTACAATTAGCCTCACAGTGCTCTCTTGGAATGTTCGATCCTCTCACCTCCCGCAGAATTGCTGATGTTACACTGCTATTCATCTAACACAACACCGGACATTAATACTTCTGCAGGGGGATACACGGTGATAAATGTGGGACAAGCCCTTCCGCTAAATGGTACGTAGGGCATCACCGTCCAGCAGCGCCATCGGGTGGGTGTAAGGGGTGTCTCCACCTTATGTAAAGAAGAGCACTATTCGCGTCCGTGCTTCTGGAGCGGCTCCTGACAAAAAGGGATGGTGTGAGAGTGTCTGTGTTGAAGTTCATTTTCAGGATGTGTTATGAATGTGAATCAATTTGTATGTGTCCCAGTATATTGCGTTGGTGTGACTGCTCTTCTGACCCCATATTCCATCCAGGGTTTCATGACGCTGGTGGCTGGGGATCTCAATGCCAGGCTACAGGTCACTAGAATCAGGAGGGAAAAACAATGTTAACTGTACACGCTTTGGTTCAGTTCTTGAGTGACTTCCCTCAAGCCCGATTAACTGGGCTCCCCAGACGCAAACGCACAGATACAGAGGGAGGGGCGACTCGATTACGCCCCTTTGCTTAGTTAAACACAGGGGGGCGCCTGGCAGTAGTAACGTATCAGTGATCTGCTGATTGATCACTTTGCTATCGGATCAGACTACCTTTAAACGTCAAGAAAGGTATACTATGACAAGAAAGCGTCTGTCTTGCCAAAGGATAAGGTTGACCACATTTATAATCAACATCTCACTCTGGTATGCTATTATCGTCCAAACCTGCATGATACATTCTATTCCATGACATGGCTTGCGCTAGTGAGAACAAGTTCTTTGTGATAATCACGTAATCGCGGGCGCAACAAAAACAAAGGTATCCACAAAGTCAAGGGCTAAACAGTAATCTACGAAAGCGTTTTGCAAGGCACAGACGCGAATGTTTACGGGTTACGGGTGGCCATAAAAAATGGTATAGAATCTGGGCGAGTGCTCTGCTACCCAGGGAACACACTCCTAGAGACAGCTTAAGATATTGGGGACCTCATGAGGAAAGGAAACCGCGGCGAGTAACTGAAGCAATTTGGCAAACAAATTTGGGTGATTTGTAATAACGGGCGTCCCTGACAATATGGAGGGCGTTAAACAAGTCAGAGGGGGGAAGATAGCCAGCTTTGTGGCACCCCCACACCCCAGAAAGAAGGTACAATTGAGCTTAATAAACAAGTGGGCATTTGAGGCTAGTGCTGCCAGTCTTCCTCAGTACTGTAAACGGATGCTTGGAGATGGGGAGTTTGAGAGGATCGCCTCTCTCCCTCACTGCCCTAAACGGGAGATGAAAACAGATGTGGATATTCTTCAGGATGAATTGTTTTGCGAGCCCATAAAAAAAACGAAAATCTACTGCTCCACGGAGCTGATGGCATTACCTATAAATAACTTAACTGCTTACTAGTATACAACTAACGGACCACTGTTACGACTATTTAACAATGAGTTTTAGGGAAGGGGAGGCTGCCAAAGCATGAGGAAGGAGGCGATCCTTAATAAAAAAAAAAAAAAAAATGTCCCCTAAGGTCAGTGAAGGCTATTAGACCGATATCATTAACAACTGCTTTTCTAAAAATGATGAGAGAGTTCCTCTTGGAGAGATAATGTATAGAGTAGGCGATGACATCTCGATAAAATCGTTTTGGTTTTCCATTTAAGGGGAATGAACAGCTGATGCTGTTATAAGGTTGTTTATATCCCTGAGGGCTGATTACTACTTGCCGCGGTCTTTTATAGACCTAAAAAGGCGCCCTTTGACAAAAAGGCCCTGGTGAAGTTATCCTGTAGAACTTGCTACTATGGGTGTGGGTGGGGCAGCTCCCCACTGATAGGCGATTATCTCCATGGCAGGTAAGGAGGCGGAGAGTCGCTGTTTTCAGGGTTCCTTATCTGACCAGAAAGCATTTACTCTTGCACTCCTCAAGGTGGTGTAATTAAGCCCCATGCTATATTCAAATATTTTGATGAAATAAAGTCGGTTCCTTAGAGGACTATCTCACAATGTAAAGCTGTGATTTTACGCTGACAGACATCCTCCTTCAGAGTAGAGGATGTCGTAAATATTGCCCCAAATTGCCCTAGCACAACCTTCACGATTGTGACGCCAGAGAAAATGGGTCTCGTTTTAAATGAGGAAAAGACAAAGTTTTCAAAAATGTCGAGCAGGATTTGGGTGACATACCCTAACCGTCAACAAACAACAAAACGTTGCAGAGTGATATCCTAATAAGTACCATTCCTATACGTACCCTCGGAATGTATGTTAGGATACTCAGCTGATTAGTAAAGAGGCGGAGCTCGACCCGAGCCACCTGGTACAGCAGTGGAGGCGCGACTTCCAACCCATTAAAGCTTTAGCATGGAGTGGGAATGGTGTCCGGAGTTCATGTGCTGAGGACCATTACATCAGCACTATCAGGTCTTTAATAGATTATCTAGTCCTGTTACCCTCGTCTTGCTTTGGCTCGTGAAGGATGGGAAACAAACTTTGAGAAGCTACCAACAACTGCCATGAGGATCATCCTAAGATCGCTTAGAACTGCGCCTAAAAAGGCATGGTAAGAATCTGCATGAGAATGGAACTCAGCCCTCCCTCTCTCAAGACAGGGTCTCCCAATTTAACAAACTCGTCAGCTGCCGTAAGCATAGGAGGCCAGGGGAAGGGGCCCCATTAGTTGAATAGTGTCAACACTTGGACTTGACTGGGCTCACTAACTATTTAGGAAACAAGGGCCGTAGAAGATTTGTCTAGGCTACACTAGTGGCAATAATAAGAAGGGTATGACCTGATTAACGCTTTGAAAAACACATGGACGACATAGAGGGGCCCTTCCCGTGGCAGAAAACACAGTAAACCATAAATAATATCGCCCACTGGATAAGAAAAGCACAAAAGATGTATGCTCCACATGAGGCTTAAAATACCATTTTCCTTTGGAGAAACTTTTCACCTTTCTGCTCAGGCGAACAGTACAGTACACACGTGTGGTGTGACTGTCTGTCCATGGAGAGAGAGTCGCAGGGCCGGGTTGGTATTCTGGTGAGGCAGTATGATGTACATGGCGTGGTCACGGGACACCATCATGCTTATAGACTGGTCAGATGCTATTTCCTCCACTCAGGCTGAGCTCTCTGCCATACTCCTTGGCCTTGGAAAAGGTCAAGGAAACATGGTGTGGGGGACACATATTTTTATGTAGAACAGCCACGGGGAGCTCTGAATATCCCTCACGGAGTCCACACCCTGTTTTTTGTTTTTTGAGAGAGTAGTGAACAGTGTATGGGTATTTGCAGGGCATATTGAAAGGACAGGTAGATCCGTGACCTTCATCATTTGGGGGTTGGTGGGGCCATCCCAGTATGTATAACTCTCAATGAAAGGGTGGATTGGCCATGATCGCGAAGCAGGCAACGTGCAAGGACTCAGTAGTATCCAGAGGCACACTGTTCCATGAGACAAGTCAAGACCTCAATAGGGACCGCAAAACGACCTGACAAAAAACCAGGATGGAAACAAATATGCCAACCATCGCGCTTCAGGCACACTAACACATGTGTGCACTGGCAGACACTACACTTCTCATACGGCAAACACAAGAACTAAATGGAAAGACACAGTCTTCACGAACTTAGGTTGGGGTCCCCCTTGTTACTGGTACCTGGGGATGAACGTGGTGCCCGAGCCCGACGAATAAAAAAATGTAGATTATGCCAGCAACCGCAGGTCCCACACCTTACAAACATTACATAACTGCAGTGTCCCATCTTTGGCAACTTTCAGACATCCCGATATAGATAATGTCCACGACCAAGTTATCTGGATACAACAACGGTCCAGGTTTGATGCAGCATTACGGAAACCCCCTCAGCGTCTTATTGGGATCAGGATAAGTGCAACGGCAAAATAGTAGATTATATAGATTATGGATATAATGGCAATAGTAATATATATGTGAGTATGCATATGTGGTGTATATGTGTAGTGGTGTGGGTGGGTGTGGGGGGAGAAGGTGTGTATATGTCTGTATTGTCTTGTATATGCATGTATTGTGTATATGTACATCTGTGTATGTTATGTGTGTATATGGGTTCTGCATGTGTGCGAACATGTGTATGTATGTATACTTATGTGTATTTTGTCTGATGTGTATTGTGTATGGCTATGTATATATGTGTGCGTATGCTATGTGTATGTATGAATGTAATGTATAATCTACTAATATCTACATCTGCTCATGTGTGTGTATATTTGGATGTGTATGTGTATATGTGCGTCTTGTATATATATATATATATATAATATGTATATAATATATTATGTATAGGTATGTGTGTTATATCTATAATATGGGATAACCTCATAGTAAAGATATAGGATTAAATAAAATAAAATAAGATAAAAACAACAGTTATACTACTATAGATGGTAATGTAATGGTAGGTATATTTATATTTTGTACAATGCTGGACAGCCTACTTTCTTTTATGTAAAGTCATTCTTATCACATTTTAGCAGTGTTTAGTATGTCGTATGATCAGTAAAAAAAAAAAATAAAAATTGGGGGCTCGGGCGGGGGACTGCCTAGGCACCCCATAACACGTCCTTTGGCAACGGCATATCCCCTCATGTGTGTCCCTCTAAGTAGACCTTAGCACATATGTGTCTGTATGTACTTTTGTCCTAATAAAATGTATCAAATCAAAATCTTATTTGAATCAGGTCTACGGTAAAAAAACAAAAAACCCAGCTGCTGAGCCAATAATAATAATAAAAAGAGGCAGTGGGCGCGATGATCAACGTCAGTGGCGCGTCCCGTCCCACGGACTGGGTCACATAAGCCATTTTTCTGGAATATATGTTGTATGGGGAATGTCTCAGCCAATCAACCGTTGTCCAATGCTCGTTACGGTCACTGGGTGGGCTTAAGTGATCGATGGGCTAAATCTGGTGTTTTAATTAAGATTCGCGAACTGAATTGTTTAATTTAACCTAACCTAATTCTAAACCCACCTAACCTAACCTAGACTAAATAAATTATGTTAAAGTAAAACAGATATTATAGCCCAGTGATCACATAGGCTTCCACCCCCCTGTGACGTACACGAGCTGGACATCGGTGGATTGGCTTGACATCCCCAACCACATACTATTTCAGAGAACGATAATATGCGGCCAGGGCAGTTCAATAAGCTTCTCTCGCCATGAACCCGCTCGTTCGTAATTGTTCATAATACCAAATAAAACGGGGCTCAATGCACACAACATCTCATCTCATTGAAAAAAAGTAATGAAACTCATAACAAATATTTTTTTTTTTCACACGTACCTACAAAATTAAATCGAATTGAAATGACAAAACAAAGATTTGCTAATCAGGTGAAGCACCTTTTCATACACCAATCCACAGGTGATTAGCGATGATTTTCCTCACTTTTTATCTAATTTCGAGTTCTAGTTTTTTATCTAGTAGTTATCTAGATAGTATTTAGTCTAGTTATTTATATAATTTCATCTAGTTTAGGGTTTTTGTTACGCTCTTTTTTTTTTTTGCCCTTGGCCATTCCTTTGTGATGTAAAAAAAAAAAAAATTAATTAGATAAAAAAACTATCTATTGATTCATCTAATTAGACATCATTCACTCACACTAATAATTCTGCTGCCACAAGCGGTTCTCTCTTCGCATCACGTAAATATCAAGTGAATGAAAGACCGAAAATTCCTCAACCGATAAAGAATTAGATCCTCTCTTTCTGATCCCCTCCTCCTCCTCCTCCTCCTCCTCCTTCCTCCTCCTCCTCCTCGTCCTCCCTCCTCCTCCTCCTCCCCCCCTCCTCCTCCTGCCTCCTCCTCCTCCTCCTCCTCAGATACAATTATTTTGATGAGATTTTATAACCTACCTCGTAAAACTGGAAAAAATAATTTTGCTGATATAGAAGGTACGCGATTGCTTTGATTGGTTAAACGAAGTATATTTTAAATCAGGTGGTCCGTGAACCCTACAAGGGATATAGTATCCTAGATTTTAGTTTTCACTACCGACATCGATCTGAGTGATACTGCGATATTAGGTGAACATTGGCAAACAGTGATCACAGGTAATCCGATGCGGCATAAATTGCAATGTAGACCATCACAGAAAATCGTTATTAGTTCCCAATTATAATAACAGCGGATTTCCACGAAAAAGCAGGGTACTAGGTCGAAGTTGATTGGATTGACCTATTAAACGGTAAAAAACGGCCGAAAACATGTGGAATTTATATTCACAAATAAACTCCAATCGTTGGTTGAAAAACATGTTCTTATGGGTAAGAAAACGTCTGAATGACATAAAAACAGACCGCAGTTTGGGATGACTAAGGAGAGTCAACAAATCATTGGCAGAAAGCGCCGAGCGTATAAAGTTTTACATCACAAGCGAACAAATGCCGACTGCGATTCTAGAGAATACAATTACGTAAAACAACGTCGTTGCAAAGGATTAATTAGACTAAAAAAGCGCGAAATGAAGAAAAAATTGTGCAAAGGAATCAATCAAACCCCGAAAAGGTTCTTTTCAAATACGTTCGAATTAAAGAAAAAGCGTCAAAACAAAAGTAGTGGGCCACTGAAAGATACGAATAACATCTTGGTAAATGAAATAGAAGCATGGCATTCGTATTCAATGATTACTGTTAAATGCGTATTTATCAAAGAAGAAGACGAGCTCCATTACCAGAACCAGTAAACTGTTGGCGGACCTTGCGAAAGTGATTAGATGGAACTAGGAAGAGATAACAGTAGACGAAGTATCAAATTATTTGAAAACTTGAATGACCCAGCCAAATATTCCGTGGGGGTGGACGAAATTCGCCGCGATTACTACTTCGCGATTGTCACATTCAACTTTCACTTCCATTAAAGATTAATCTCAATAATTCGCTAATGACAAAAAATGTTCCTAGTATGTGGAAATTGCTAATGTTACACCAGATATTCAAGAAAAAGGAGAAGTAAGAAGCCTCGCAAGTAATTATCGCCAATTTAGTCTGACGTTCTGGGATTGTCAAACTAATTGGAAAATATTGCGGGATACAAAAGTTCTTTTCTCGATGAAAATTAACTCATACTAGACTCCCCAGCTATGGATTTCGAAATAAGAGATCCTGCTTAACAAACATACATCGAGTTTTTTTTAAATGTCATTTATATTCAAAAACTGGGACGCTAAAATTCCCTCGTGATGTAATATACGTTGATTTTTCAAGAAAAAGCTTCGATAACAGTTCCCCATAAGCGACTTTTTGAACCAAGCTAAAGGGCACATGGCTTAGGAGAGCATTATGTTCATGGATTGGCGATTGGCTTTTCAAATCGTAAACAACGGGTGTAATAATGGCGGAAGCATCTGATTGGTTAGATGTTACTTAGTGGGGTGCCTCAAGGCTCGGTTTGGGTCCTACTCTTTTTCTGATATAATTCAACGATCTGGATGCGTACATTGTATCTAAAATACGAAATTTGCAGATGACACGACCAAATTAGGCGGTAAAGCCTATACTAGAGAAAACTGCAACTCATACAAAGTATGCTCGACCAAACTAAATCAGACACTGGAGTGATCACTGCTATTAAAATTCCAATTCCGATAAGTACAAGTTATGCATATCAGGCACCGATAACCTCAAATATACCTATCAAATGCAAAAATAAATAGTACTGAAGTACAGCAGGAAAAGGATTTAGTTGTCATCATCAGTAATGATCTAAAAAACCAGATCCGCATTGGCCTACTTGCCGTAAAAAGGCGAATATGATGTTGGGCTTTATTAAATGCAACTTTGAACACAAACTCCCGAAAGTAATGACACACAATTATAAATACACGTCCTTGGTTAGGCACGCACTTGCAATATGCCGTTCATTTTTCTGGTCGCCGTTTCGTAAAAGACGCAAGAAATTGAATCAGTGCAAAGAAGAGCAACCAAACAAATTTCCCCTCTCTGCGAAATTCATCACTTATGCTAGAGACTACTGCGGAAAACTTAATATGTTTGTCCCTTAAAGGATCGTAGATCCGTGGGGACCTTGATAGAAACCTTTAAGATCCTAAAAGGATTTGTGTCTTAATCAAAGAACCTATTCGAGCTTTCCAAACAACCAGTGACAACAAGAAATATGTTTAAAACTAACGGTCCAACGTTGCATCACTGATCTCCTTACAAAAATTATTTCAATGTGAGAGTCGTTGATCGTGAACAAGTTCCAAGCCAAATGTTGTCGAAGCCACACAATTAAACTAACAAAAAAAACATTTAAAAACAGGCTTGACGCTCGACTGTAAAGTAAAGGGTATTGATAGTGCCCTGCGAATTCATATTTAGTCCCCCGGATCGATTATTGTAGTGGTAGTGGGTAGTTGTAGTTAGTATATTTCATCCCCTATCTTTTTGCACTACGAAACATCCATGTTCTTATCTTCTTTAGGGACATGGTTCATTTTCCAACTGTTTTCTTACAAGTAGTTGATAGTTGTAGTATGTTAGTTTCAGCGATACCCTCGTCATGGACCAATAGGTCTCCTGATGTCTGGTATTCCTATGTAATCCATGTAATCCTCCTCCTCCTCCTCCTCCTCCACCCCCCCTCCTCCTCTTCCACCCCCCTTCCTCCTCCACCCCCCCTCATTCTTCCTCCAAGCCTCCCGGGGCCCGACGCGACCCACTGAGGCAGGAAGAAAGGAGGGACAGTTGGCAGTCTTGTTCGTTTTATTTGGCACAATCTTCACATCCACCACTCTGGGAAATACTGACTGTCTGTCCGATACGGGAACTGTGATGCCTGGGTACACACACACACACACACACACACACACGCACACGCAACGCACACGCACACGACACACACAACACACACACACACACCACCACACACACACACACACAAGGTTTTTCGTGTGGCAGGAGGCAAAAACCAAAAGTCCCTGACTAACGAGAGAGGTGCCCCACAACCCTCGCTCAGTCACATAATACACCCCCTACCTTACCTCCCCCGCCCCTCACCTTACCCTTCCCTCCTCCCCCCCTCCCCCTGATACCAATGTCCACTCCCTCATCCCTCCCTCCCTATTACTATTCTTTTCGTCCCCTTCAACCCCTCCCTATATACCTCCATCACCTACCACCATCTACGCTCCTCCTTCCCCTTCCTTACGCTCCCTTATCTATCCCTTTCTCTCCTTCCTCATCTATCCCTTTTTTCTATACCTCACCACCACCACCACCACTAGCTCACCCCCCCCGCCGCGCCCTTCCTATCAGCCCCTTGAGCCCTTCCAGTGGGAAACCCATGGAAGAAAAAGGAAGAAGCGCCATCTGAGAATGTTTCTGGTCCTCGTGAAAAGTCTAGGATGTATTTTTCTCTCTCTTTACTTGTAAAATTGAAGGAAACGGTGCGAGCGATCCCCCACGAAAATAAGTATTAAGTATTAAAACAGTATTAAAAGTTGAGTTTTTTTTTTTTTTTTTTTCCTACCGTTGATTCTGTTCCTAAAAACACTGTAAAAGCGAAGAGAAATATTTTGAAATGGTTCTTCTCCCGCTCAGCTTAATTTTCGTGGTAAAAACATTGGAAGGGACGAAAGAAATAGTGGAAAGAAATGTTCTCTGTGTGCCAAAGGGGACAGGACCATACAGTGAAACATGGGAAATTTTTTTTCTTATACTTGAACAAAATCATCATCCCAGAAAACGAGAGAAGAACAGATTACAGAGGCTTATACTTTAAACGAAAAAACTAACTGAAAACACAAAAATAAAAACAAGATGCGACTTTTTTTAACCTTGTCTCGAACAAAACATTTACAAAGAAATTATGAAAATGAAGAAGAAAAGATTATAGAGGCTTATACTTTAAAAACGAAAAAAATTAAACAAAAATCAACACAGCAATAATAACAAGATGTGATTTTTTTATAAACTTGATCTCGAAAAAAATTTAAAACAAAATTTAAAAATTTGATGTGTTTTCTTATACTTGAAACAAAAACACCATCCGGAAAACGAAAAAAAAAAAAAAAAATAANAAAATTAAGAAGGCTTAACTTAAACGAAAACGAATGAAACCTAATACATGATACGACTTTTTTAAACTTAGTCTCGAACAAAACATTACAGACGAAAAAAGAGAAAAATAATAATAAAAGACAAACCCAAACCTGTGTTCTTTACACGTGACGCGGAAATCCAGTGTTGGAATCATCGCCGCCGATAACGACCCGCCACTCACACCTTTACCTGGGCCGATGTGCCGTGGCCGCGATAATTGAATGACACTCACCGGACGGCCCATCGTTAACAGTGGACATCCTCCCCCTACACCTTCCCCTACATCACCTCCCACCCCTCCCCTTCCCTCCACATGCACAATGATGCCGCTCGTTCACATCTGACCCTCAGCGACCACCAATGGCCACGAAGAATTACAAATTCTTCGACCTGAAGTCTAAGAGGAAAAATAAATGAAGAAGATTAGATGTTGCAGGAAAATTTACTGTGCTAAGTTTGCTGTAAGATTTTTCTTGGCCTCTTTTTTTCGTGAAGCTCATGGAATATTACAACCAGGTTGTTGATTTTTTGAATTTGTTTTTAAATAAAAAAAATTAATTTGTTTGATTAAAATCAGAGTTATTTGATTTAAATCGATTTTTTTTTATTAATTTGATGTTCTACATGAAATCTAACTACTACAGGATATTGTTTAGCACATTTATAACTAAAAAGCGATAGAATAAGTGAATTAAAAATGCATATAACATGAAATACAGATGAATTTACACATGAAAAAGGAATTTGTACTATTATGGGTATCTTAAAATGTATCTATACTTTTTCTTAATAATGCTAATTCCGCTATACACTATACATTGATTTAAATAAATAAATAAATTATATAATTTTTGTTGTAGTAATAATTACTTCGGCGGTTAAACAAGAGAATTATATTTTTTGTTTGATAATCATAATGCACATTAAACTTTGGTTAATATCACTTTGGCTTTTTATAAAGAAAAGTAACATGCTCATTCAACTTTTGGTTATAGCAATGTGGCTTTTTGTTCATTACAACAAAAATGTATATATGTAAATAAATGAGAAAAAATATTTCTGCTGTTTTCAGAATTTTTTTGGGCCACTTGGCAATTTGCTATCTAAAAGTGGCACAGTGGATTCCCCGCACCACTCATTTAGTCTCATTATGATATAATTATACTACAATAATACAATTGGTATTCATAAAGCCCATTTGCCTGATTTTCATTCTTTCCCCTTTCGTTTTCAAATAATGAAAAGGTTATGATTTAAATCAGTGATTAAAAAAAAAAATTATTTGATTTAAATCATGATTTAAATCAGTGATTAAAATCAATTTGATTTAAATCAAACAACCCTGATTACAACACACACACACACACACACAACACACACACACACACACACACACACACACACACACACACACACACACACACACACACACACACACACACACACACTTGTGTGCGCGCGTGCGAGAGAGAGAGAGAGAGAGAGAGAGAGAGAGAGAGAGAGAGAGAGAGAGAGAGAGAGAGGAAAAAATAAAAACCCAACCTCAAAATCGTACAAAAAAGAAACGTAAAGGAAACAATATCCTTCGTCTTTTCGAACACCAAAACATGTTTTTTACACCCGAGTTACTGGAGGAGGAGGAGGAGGAGGAGGAGGAGCTCTAAAACTGCAAAATTCATGATGGGCCTAGCACGTAATTTCGATTTTTTTTAGTACATTAATGCGAAAGAGCACCGACAGTCAATAGTACTTGTAGGACCTAGTGGGGGTGGTGGTGGGGGTGGTGGTGGTGGGAGAGAGGGAAGAGAGGGGAGAGGGGGAGGAGGGTTGTGATGTGGGCAGTGGTATTGGAGTGTCCCGGTAAGAGTTGAAGAGCAAGAGTCCGGCGACATGGGTAGCAGCAGTTGGTGGGTGGAAGGGGAAGAAAGGAAAGGAAAGGGGAGGATGAAACATGAAAGGTTTTTTTGGGCGAGTAATGAGAGGAGGGGGGAAGGGAGAGGAGAGGAAGGGAGGGAGAGGAAGGGGGAGGAAGGCTCGTTTCTTTTTCTTTCCTTATTTTCTCAAAGGCTGAGAGTGGACGTGGTGAGGGCGAGGAAGGGAGGGACGGAGGAGGGGAGGATAAAGGGAAGGGAGGCAAGGACATGGAGTGAAAGGAAAAAGGGAAAGGGGAAGAAAAAGAGCGAGCTGAAAAAATGCTAAAAGAAAAAATAGGGATGAAGGAAATGAGAGGATAATAATAGGGAGAGAACGACGGCGAGGTGACACGATGACAGAAGAGAAAAAAAAATGATAGACCGGAGGAAGAGAGAGACTTGGAAGTTGTGGAAGGTTGGGAACAGAAATAAAAAAGAGAAAGGAAAAAACCCAAAGGGAATGGAAACTGAAAGGAGATAAAGAAATGGAAATTAGTTGAGGGAGAGGTGGATAGAAACAGGGCTTTCATCTTGTTAAAATTATCATTTTCTCCTCCCCCTCCTCTCTCTCTCCCTCTCTCTTCTCTCTCCTCTCTTCTCTCTCTCTCTTTCCTCCTTTCTCCCCCTTTCTCCTCTCTCTCTCTCTCTCTCTCTCTCTCCTCTCTCTTTCATCTCTCTCTCCTTTCTTTTTCTCCAGCGTTTATCT
Organism: Chionoecetes opilio; assembly: GCA_016584305.1. Classification (NCBI taxonomy): domain Eukaryota; kingdom Metazoa; phylum Arthropoda; class Malacostraca; order Decapoda; family Majidae; genus Chionoecetes; species Chionoecetes opilio. The sequence continues at coordinate 50,145 of JACEEZ010006075.1, read as the reverse complement.
ATTTCTTTCCTTCACACTCGCCTGTATTTCATCACCTCCGTAGTCTCAAGGCGATGCAAAGGTGGTGATGCTGGGAGATGGTTAATGGGTGAAGCAGACATTACATTTGTAACATTGTTTGACACTGAAAAGGAATTAACACCAACAAGAACACACACAACACAAAACAACCACACACACCACACACACACACACACACACACACACCACACACACACACACACCACAAAACACACACAACAACACACACACACACACACACCACACACACACCACCACACACACACACCCACACACCACACACACACACACACACACTCTTTTTCTCTTTTGTTTTTTTTTAGGGATAATGCCTCAGACCATGTGACTACCGCTGTTGCATATTAGTGTTGCGAACCCCACCCCGGGGGGAGGTTCAAACCCCCGCTGGCCCGGTACCCTTCACTGCTGGTGGCAGGGCTAGGGATTTAAGAAAGCCACCCATCTATCTTTCGCTCGCCCGGGATTCGAACCCGGACTTCTCGTTGTAACCGAGCGTGCTAACCACTACACTACAAGCTCACACACCCCACCCCACACACACCCACCACACACACACACCAACACACACACACACACACCACAACACCACCACCACACCCCACACAACACACACACACACCCACCACACACACACACCACACAACACACACACACACACCACACACGCACAACACCACACACACACACACACCACACACACACACACACACGAATTACCAAGCAAACAAAAAACCCAAATATACACATGCACAAAACCTCTATTTCCATGAAGGGTCACGAGTGCAGGAGAGGAACAAAAAAACAAAAAATATGTAAACACCAATGAAAAAAACGCTTTGGCTGCAAACTGAGATGGAAAAAAAGTTAAAATTCAATTGTCAGTCAATTTACAGCGATCTGTGTTTTTGTTGCTGTTCAACTACTTTCCAAAAATATAATTGTCTTCTGATCAAACAAACCATTTTTTTCGGAACTATTCACGGAGAGAAACAGTAATCAACTAGTGGGGGGGCACTCAGTAGAGCGCATATCTCCGCCCGAATATTTCATCAATTGGTTGCTATGGCAACAGTTGTGATTAATATATATATATATATATATATATATATATATATTATTAATATATATATATATATATATAATATATATATATATATGCACTCAGTATGAGCGCATACCTCCGGCCGAATATTTCATCAATTGGTTGCCATGGCAACAGTTGTCAATAGATTTCATCCAAAATTAAATAAATTCTTCCTTATACTAAATAGACTTGGTATACTGAGTTTGGTCTAAATCTATTAGTAACTTTTCGAGAAATCCTGTACACTAACGAACAGACAGACAGACAGACAGACAGATCGGGGTGAAAACATAACCCTTCCAACTTCGTTGGCGGAGGTAATAAAATTAATAATACAATAAATTAAACCTCAATCTCAATACTAAATCTTCCTCATCAACAAGTGCACGCCGCCACACCCTTTCATTTCTTCCTAATAATCCATTTAATTTCTTCTTCTTAATGCCTTCGGGTTAAAAATTTATTATTATCATTATTAATTATTATTATTATTATTATTATTATTATTATTATTATTATTATGTTAACCCCTTCACACCCAAATTTTTTCTTGCTATAAAAAAAATCGCATGTTGTCGAGCCATAAAATTACGAAAAGTGACTGAATTTACCAAATTGGGTAGTCGACAAGGATACTAAACAGGTCATATTCATAAAAACATTGCTTATATTAATTAAAATCGTCTAATGGTACCCAAATTACAATGAAAATTACGTTTTGGGCTTCAAGGGGTTAATGCGTGTCGCCGCCCACGTGCCGCCCGCGTGCTGTGGTGACGCGAGGGACGCCCACGAGACCTGCTCGGGTCGCATGCCTGTACTGAACACGTGTGAGGCTTTAATAAGATAATGATATAATAATGATATTTAATATAATAATGTGAGGCTTTAAAAATATAATTGTCTTCTGATCTAACAAACCATTTTTTTCGTAACTATTCACGCAGGGAAATAAAAAATAAATATTATAATTAATAATAGAATAAATTAGTAACCAATCTCAATACTAAATCTTCCTCATCAACAAGTGCACGCCGCCACAACCTTTGATTTCTTACTAAATAATCCATTTCATTTATTCTTCTTAATGCCTTCGGGTGAAAATAAAATTATTATTATTATTATTATCAATATTTTAACCCCTTCACACCAGATCCTGTGCTATAAAAAAATTGCATGTTGTCGAGCCATAAAATTACGAAAGGTGACTGAATATACCAAATTAGTTAGTCGACAAGGATACTAAACAGGTTACTAAACAACTAAAACATTGCTTATATTAATTAAAATCGTCTAATGATACCCAAATTACAATTGAAATTACGTTTGGGCTTCAAGGGGTTAATGCATGTCGCCGCCCACGTGCCGCCCGGGAGCTGTGGGACGCCCACGAGACCTGCACGCGTCGCATACTTGTACTGAACACATGTGAGGCTTTAATTAATTTTTTACATCACAAAGGACTGGCCAAGGGCAAAAAAAAGTAACAAAAAGCGATTAACAACAACAAAGGAGTAGTACAATAACAACATAAGTAGTAATATTATATATATATATAACAGAAGTAATTAGAGTATTTGTGGCGGTGTATTGGGCAAAGAGGCGATTAGACTGCAGGTGTGATCGATTACTTTGCTTTCTAAGGTCAGCCGTCGAAAGCTTTGTTAGTCTCAAATTACTGCTATTTCATTGATATCTTCTTGTTTATGTTAAGAGACGTAGCTTAGCAATGTCGGTGCTGCCCAACCATGGAAGTTTGAATGTGATGAGCGGAGTCTTGGTTCAACGCTCATTATCTTTTTTTTTTTATTTATCTCCACCGCGTTAGAATTTTCCTTCCCGGTGATGAACAGTGATTTGTTTTCACCTGCCACTGACAAGCATGCATAACGGTGTACAAGAAATACATTGTGTATAAGCATAATAGAGCTTGCTGTAGTGTAAGTAGCGTGGCTGGAGCTGCAGGGGTAAGCAGCCAGCAGGTAGGTAGCGAAGCGGGATAAATAAGAGGCACCTAAATATACACAGCGATTTGACTGCCGGACAAAAGTGAGTGTTTTTTTTAGTTCAATGTCCACACGAGGATCAGGAGGCCTTTGACGCGTGTGGGTAATTAAGGTAACCGCGGCAAGCAAGGGTCAGGTGCCCGCCGTTACCTGGATGATGTGTTTCTTTTACAGCACTGACCCGGCGGCTGGTGGGCGGGAGGTGGCGGGAAAGGGCGGGAGGTGGCGGGAGAAGGGTGGAGGGAGGGAAGCAGGCGTGGGCAGGACAGACACGGTTAAAAGATGAATCACACCATGAATAAATAAAGAGATAGATAATTAAAGAGAGGGAGAGAGACACAGAGATAAGTATAGTAATAGACACACGGATAAACAAGTGATGATGAATACATAAATACACATGAACATGAATACAATGAATACTAGATATTTACAGGATGAAAAGTGAAAGAAAGATGAGCAAGGATACATATTAGGGCGCGTGTGCGTGTAGGATGGGAAGGTGTTGTGACCTGGAGGTAATATGCAGTACCAAACTACCTCCACGGTTTGACGCTGTTGATCAAGGGAGGTAGTGTTGAAGGTGGGGGGGCGGGGGGCGGGCCGAGGGAGAGGAGGAGAGGCAAGGCAAGGAAAGGCAAGGCGGAGGAGGCGATGCTCTGGTTAAGCGTTTAAAAAATTGAAATATTACTTTCTTTTCGACATATATTAATTTTTTTGGGAATACCGATCATAACATCAGGTAAAATATTTCTGGGTTAACATTTGTTTCTCTATTAATTTTTTCCTCTAGGTCAAATAGTTTCGCGTTAAAATGGTAACACTAAAAAAATTTAGATTTCACAATTGCTACCACAAGGCATTCAAAGTTCCAACCGGTGGTTACCTGCGCTACCTCTTTGGGTGAGCGCAACGAGTCCTGCTATGATAAACTATTAATTGAAATATGAGAGATCCATTGAGAGAGAGAAAACTAGTAGGATATCCCATTAAAATTTTGAAACCGCGTCCCCGTGGTGTCTTGATGCTCCTCTCTCACTCCAGATCAAGTCGTCACAAGTGAAGAACAAAGTATAAAATACAGTGTTCCATCAGCAAACCAAAATGAAGCAACAATTGACAATAACAAAAAGTAATGAATCATCCCCCGCGGAGAACAGCTGTGGAATTAGAGTCTAGTCTGGCTGGTGGGGGGGTGGAAAGAGGGGGGGGGGGGGAGGCGTGGTGTGTGTTACATAAGCACCAATACAAAACTCACGCCACAACATGTTCACAGCAAAAGCTTCGTCAGTGGCCGCGGCCGAGCCCTGTAAAGCCCTATCCCCTCGGGAACGCGAGGCCGGCGGAGGGTCTGCCGTGTCGGGATGTTCCTACAGACAACAAAACATTGCTAAGTGTAAAACAGATCATGTGGCGAGGATGGGCGTCGAGGCTGTGTGGTAGTGGTACGCAGCGCTCTCCCGCACCGTCGGATTGAGGACCCCGTGGACGTGGCGAGGGCGTGGAGGTGATGGCAGTGCAGCTGGAGCTTCCAGGCCTCCCCTGACTGATACAACTATACAGCAGCTGGGGGGGAGGCAACTGGAGGCCCATGATTGCTCTCCCTCGCCACACACAGCAGCGTCCTCGTGGTGGCGACTTCAACGCCCACCACCCCATGCTGCAGTCTGTCTCCCCCCCAACCGTGCGGGCCGCCACCTAGCCGCGGTGCTGGAGGAGGTGCCGGAAATTTTTCCTCCTAAACACCGGGAGCCCACCCACGTCCGGGGGGGCAGGCTGGACCTCACCTTGATCTCCAGTGACCTGGCACCGGACGCCTCCTGCAGGTCACCCCCACTTTGACCAGCGACCACTATGCAGTCGCCACAACACTGCAGGTCACCCGGCCGCTACCACAGCTCCCGCGCCGCGGTGGAATATACAGCGGCGGACTGGGCATTGTTTCAGGCCATCCTGGCCCAGTGGTGGGCAACCTACGAGCCGCCGGAGGATCTGGACCAGTGTGAAAGCGAACTGACGTTGGCCATTGAGAGGGCGGCGGAGGCAGCCATACCACGGAAGGTCCCCGTCCCCGGTCGCAGGTACAACCAGAAACTGGTGGTTCTACAACCAGGAGGTGCGGGAACAGAACCACATGGTTAACATCCACCGGAAGTTGTACAGCAGGCGGCCGACACCCACAATCTGGAGCTGCTGCGTGAGGTTGTGAGGCACGCTCGGCAGGTCACGGGGCGGGTTCGGAGGCCAAATGGCTCGAATGGTGCGCAGGTTTTAACCAACACACCAAGCTGGCCGAGCTGTGGGGCAAGGTGAGGACTGCCTCCGGAAAGAGACCTCCCCGCCCTCCAGCCCACCCCCAGCCGTTACAGGAGGCCGAGCGCCTGGTGGAGATGTTTGTCTCGAGGGGTAGCAGCGACCAACTCCCCGCCCGTGTCCAGCGCTTGCAGGTTCAGCTTCAACCTGTGCGCGAGGCTGTCATCGGCGCCGCTCGCGCTCGCCCCGACGCCACTGATCAGCCCTTCACTTCCCGGGAGCTGGTAAGGGCCAGGAGGGACGGACACCGCTCCGGGCGCTGACGGCGTCACCTACTCGTGCTGGCCCACGCTGGGGCGGGCCGGGGAGGCGGCACTCCTGGCCCTGATCAACTCCTCCTGGCTGGCCGGCCGCTTGCCCTCGGCGTGGAAGGAGGCCGACATCCAGCCATCCCTAAGCCAGGGACCCACCAAGCCGTCGCCCAATCTCCCTGATGAGCTGCACGGCCAAGACGGCGGAGAGGATGGTGCTGACCCGCCTCCTGTGGCGCCTGGGAGACCTCCACCCACACATCTTCGCTTCACCACAGGGGTGGGTACCTCCAACAGCGTCATGGCCCTCCTGGCCCAAATCGACAACCGCCCTGCTGTCCGCCGTCTTCCTTGCCCTGGAGAAGGCGTTTGAGCTGGCCAACGCCCCGCCATCCTGGCCGCGCTGGTGCGGCGGGGCGTGCGGGGCAGACTCCTCGCCTGGATTGAGGATTACCTCTGGCACCGCCGTGCCAGGGTCAGGTTCCAGGGGCGCAAATCCAGCTACAGGGAGCTGGAGAACGGCACGCCGCAGGGCGGGGTCCTAAGCCCCACCCTTTTCAACCTCCTGATGGAGCAGCTGGTCGGCCTGCCGTTCCGGGAGGGCACGGCACTCTCAGCTACGCCGACGACTTGGTCCTGGTCGTCACTGGCCGGGGTGACCGGGTGGCTCTGACCCAGCAAGCCCTTGACCTGGTCAGTTGCAAGTGCAGAGAGCTGTGGTCTCAAGATATCGGCTGAGAAGTCCAAGGCCATGGTGTTCAAGGCCGCTGCCCCCCCGGTCTGTCCTCTACAGATACAGGGCATCAGGCTGGCTGGACCCACGCCTTCCAGTACCTCGGAATGTGGCTTGACCGGGGCCTCCACTTCACTACTCAGGTCAAGTATCTGAGGGAGAGGGCTGAGACCAGCTCAACGTCATGAGGCCATGACGAGGACACCGCCGGGGCCACGTCATCAGTGCTGCGCCTCTTTTAACGTGCACACTGTGCGCGCCCTTGTAGACTACAGCGCGCCCGTGCTTGTCTCGTTATCGCTCACTCAGCAGAGGAAGTTAGAGGTCCTTCAGAACCGAGCTTTGAGGACCCTGCTGTGGGGCACCGCGCTGGGCAAACACCCGCGTCCATGCAGGCGGAGGCACGTTTGGTGCCCCTAGCCACCAGGTTCGACGATCGTGGCCTGTCGGGTGGCCAAGATCCTCTGCCAGGCAAGGGAGTCTGTCGCGCGGGACAGGCTGTGCAGGGTCTTGCCACAGGAGCAGCGTGACCTATCGCCGGGCAACACCTGGCTGCAGAGGGTGGCAGACGCCGCCATCCACCTCCTCCCCGGCCACACCCACCTGCTGCTGGACGGACCTGACCGCCCCGCTGTCAACTACGTCGCTCCGCCACCGTGGCAGCCCTCTGCCGCCCAGGTGATTTCGCCACACTGCCGGCCGCGAAGGCGTTGTGCACGCGGGAGGAGCTGAGGCAGCACGCCCTGCAGGCGGTGGCGCACGCCAATGTTCCCAGCAGCGTCGCCCTGCAGGCGGTGGCGCACGCCAATGGTCCCGCAGCGTCGCGGTCGCTATCTATTTACACCGACGGCTCCGTTGACCCTGAGAGAGGCCGGACAGGTGCTGCGGTGGTTACGGCGGTGAGGTGCTGTCCTGGAGGACACCCGACCATTGCTCCACGCTGCAGACGGAGCTGGTGGCGATAGAGCGCGCCCTACAGCACGCCCTGGGCCGACAGGAGGAGGTTGTGGGTGATTCACACCGACTCCATGTCTGCCCTGCAGGTCCTACGGCAGCCCCGCACAACCGATGGACAACGTGCAGCTCACCACCGCCATCCTGGGCCACATCCAGGGCCTCGCCGCGCAGGGGCGCTGTGTAAGGTTCACTGGGTGCCCAGCCACATAGGCGTCCGTGGGCAACGAGGCGGCCGATGAGCGGCCCGGAGGCCACCAGA
>JACEEZ010006075.1:10000-35000 GCA_016584305.1 Chionoecetes opilio | reverse complement strand
CAAACTTTTCATCCAACACTTAGGGACTGGCAACTAAGCGGGCTTTGTGTTACCCATTTTTGTTGTGCCCTTGGCCAGTCCTTTGTGATGAAAAAAAAAAAAAAAAAAAAAAACTATCACACCCATAACGACGTGTACCCATTCCCTACCCCTTCTTTCCCTTCCCCCATTATGTAAGGGCCCCCTCCCTCTTATTTCCTTCGATACCTTCTTCCTCCACTATTTGTACCATCACCTCCCCCTCCCTCTCCCTCCTTGTCTCGTGTTCTCTACTTACATCAATTATTTGCCTCACCCCACCAATCCCCCACCATCCTCCTCCACTTTATTTTTATCAGTACATACTTACTTTACCACCTCTTCTGTCCCTTCTCTCACTTGCACACTTCTCCTACATCAATTCTCCCTCTTAAACTCTCTTCCCTTTCCTCTGTCAAACCCCCTAAATATTTACCATCCCTTCATCCCTTTAAACCTTTCCTTCTCTTTTATTTTCACCTTCTTTCGTCATCCTACATAAAACACTCGTCAAATTACGTAATGTCACCTTCTATTAACCCCTTGAGGCCCAGAACGTAATTTCCATTGAAACAATATGATTAGGCCTACTATTATACCTATTTTTAGTGAATATAAGTAATATTTTATAGATATGACCCTGTTTAAAAATCCTTTAAATTAAACTAACTTTTTTGGGGTATATTTAGTTACTTTTTCATAATTTTTTGGCTAACAACATACGATTTTATATAGCAAAGGAAAAGATTTGGGCTTGAAGGGGTAAAAACCAGGGGTCGGCAACCTTTTCAGGCGAGGGCCAGAGAAAGCTTCTAGGATAGCCTGGGGGCTGGAGTGCCGGGGAAAAACCCATAAGTGACAGTGTACAAATGTTTTATAGAAAAGCAGGCAAACCGTGACTAATTACAAGAAATTTATTAAAAACATGCAAATCATTGACTGCAGAAAACAGTTTGTAACAATATACAAAAAAATATAGAAAAGCAGGCAACCAGTGACTAGAATTACAAAAAATTTTATTAAAATACATGCAATCAGTGACTGCAGAAAACTTTTGTGACAACATACAAAATTTTGTAGAAAAGCAGGCAAACCAGTGACTAGATTACTAGAAATTTATTGAAAACATGCAAATCAGTGACTGCAGAAAACAGTTTTAAAAAGAGACATGCAAATTAGTGGATGGTTGGTGCTGTTTGCCATGGAGAAGTGATTCAATGTCTGGATCGATTGATGAGGTAGACAAGAGCAGAATGTCATTGAGGTGGCGGTCACTTAGCTGGGAGCGAATCAGACTTTGTATATTTCATTTTTGAAAGATTTTGTTCACAACATAAGTGCTCCCAAAACATGGCAGCGATACGTTTTACATGCTCAATGAAATTGGAAATTTGTTAGAAGGGAGGACGAGGTCACGGAAGAAGGCCCGTGGAGAAGCGGTACGGTACTTTCCCTTCATTTCCCGTCATTACACTGAGCTCCACCAACTCCATCTGCAGGGGGCAGGGGCTTCGTCCCACAGGGAAGTCAAAGGGGGAGGTAAACAGCTTGAAAAGCCCCGGGAGCCAGTGGCCTGACACCTGTGAAATGGAGGCAAATTCCTCCCGCAAAGAGGTGACAACACCAACACAATTTTTCAGGTGCACAACCGTATACGAGGAAAATGCATAAACTGACCACCAGCTAGTTGACCCCCACAAGCGCAGCTTTACCTCGAAGGCGGTGATGTGCGAATACATGTCTGTGACTAGAATGTTTTTGCCTTGCAGCTTCAATTGACGTCATTTAGGTGCGTAGTGATATCTGTGAGCAGGGCCAGACGAGCAAAACCTTGCGGGTTGGAAAATGATCAGCACCGGGGAGGTTCTTTTTTACGGAGGAAGGTGGGGATCTCCTTCCTGCTGCAGGTCGCACATGCGGGGGGCAGCATGGCTCCATGACTCAACCAGAGGACCTCACAGAATAAAACAGGTCACCATAGTGTGGGGTTGACCTCGTTCGTTAGTGCCAGGAACTGGCGGTGGTTAATTAAGGCTGCGGGAGAGGATGGAGTTGACAACCTTCACGACTACAGACATGACTCAGTAAGGTTGGCAGACTTGGAGCACAGGGACTCTTGGTGGATGATGCAGTGCACCTTGTGGATGGGCTGGGTGTGTCCGGTGGCCTCACAGTGCGCACTAGCAGTGAGGCGGGACCCTTCTTCTTTCCAGTCATTGCTGGGCACCGTCGTTCGTCACGCACAGGAGACGGGGCAGGTCGAGGTGTTGTTTGCTTCACACACTGAAGCACGCGTCGAAGATGTCTTGCCCCAGTGGTGGTGCCGTGCAATGGAACAAGCTGGGTTGCTTGCAACTGCGAGCTGCAAGCTGCGTTAGGCGTGGGCGTCCGTGTGTTTGAATGGGCGTGTTTGAGTGTGCGCGCATGTTTTTTGAGTAAGGCTCAGTAAGCCATTGTCTGATTTGAGGGGGGCGGGCGGGACAGGACCTACCAATACGAGTACTATTCGAGCACGATATTCGAGCGTGAATGTGGTTGTGAGCTTGGAGGCCCGGGGGAAGTGGGTGAATGAAAAGAGAGAGAGAGAGAGAGAGAGAGAGAGAGAGAGAGAGAGAGAGAGAGAGAGAGAGAGAGGGGAGAGAGAGAGAGAGAGAGAGAGAGAAGTAGAAGCAAGAAATTTCACTTTAATTATCCACATTCCCTAATGATAAAAGTATATTTCAGACTAAAAAAGTTTGATGCTACCTCTTCTCCAAAACGAACTTCTACGGAGACTGGCCGCTGGCGTGACCGTTGGTGGTGAGGGGAAAACTGTTCATGGGACGTCACGTGTAATGCAGAGTTTCCAGATGCCACGATAGTGGCCAGTTTCCCCCGTCGGCGCCTCTCGACATGATCGCGTGTTTTCCATGTAGTCATTTTCTCCCTAGCGATTTTCCGTGGTGCTTCTGTGGTAAAGATCTCAGTCATGCAAATTGCCCCGCGCTACCCGCCGCAATCACGTCGAGAGGTCCGACTTACTCATTTAGTTGGCCTAAGCGTTGCGGGCCGGATTGTTATATAAATAAACAAGCGGGTGACGGGCCATGAAATTCGGACTCTGCGGGCCGGATCTGGCCCGCGGGCCCGGAGGTTGCCGCCCCTGGTTTTAAACAATACCCTTCTCTCCTTCCCCAATTCACCACAAAAAACAAAAACAAAAAAAAAACAGATCCGTCCTACAAGATGTGTTTTACGCTCTCACACCCTACGTGGAAGGGTTCACTGGCAGTAAGAATGGCCCTCTCCTTAAATTTAACCTATCCATCCAGTGAAGGGCTTCATCCCATAACAGACACCCCACACAAACCACACACACACACACACACCCACACCACCACACCACACAAAAACCCACCCACACACCACACCCCACACCCCACACCACCCCCTACATACACTCCCTCTCAAAAACTTATGGGACTTTTTAAATATGAAACCCTCCTTACGGCCCTACGACTTTCTGAGGTGGGGGTGGTGGATTCGATGCAGACTTATGACCTAGAGGACCTGTTTTTGAGGAGGAAAAGAGGAGGAGGAGGAAAAGGAAGAGGAAGAGGAAAAAGGGAAAGGGGAGGAAGGAGGGGAGGAGGGGAGGAGGGGAAAGGGGAGTCTCAGGCAGTCGACGCACTCCGAAAGGCGGGGGGGTTTGGGGCGGGGGCAGGAAAGGGTAAAATTTCAATTTTCCAAATTCTAAACTCGTAGTAGGGATAATTTTAGGCGATGCGGGGGTGGAGAGGGGAGAGAGGAGAGAAAGGAGAAGAGAGAGAGAGAGAGGAAAGAGAGAGAGAGAGAAAAAAGAGAGAAGAGGAAAAAGACGGAAGGAGGGAAGAAGGCTTAAGGGAGGCAGGAAGGAAAGGGGGGGGAGTAAAAATGGGAAGTTTTAGTTAAGTAAAGGCTGCTTTGCTAAGGGGGGGGGACTTAGACAAGGAAAGGGAAGGGAAAGGGAAAAAAGGAAGGAAGGAAAGAAGGGAAGGGGGGTTTAAAAATCATCGGTGAAAGGAAGGGTGAAAAAGGAGGAAGTAGGAAAAGAGGACAAACAAATTTGGGATTTGAGCAATAATGGTTAATGGAGAAATGGAGGGAGAGAATGTTTGGGGAGTTTTTGGGGGGAAGCGAGAAAGTGGCGGCGGATGCAACCCAACTATTGAAAGTTTCCTATAATGAGACACTGACAGGGAGGAAATATGAAAAGAGGAGGAGGAGGAGAGGCTAGCTAGCAGAGGCAAGACAGAGGTAAGTAGAAGAAGGCAAAGGATAATGAAGGAGAGAGAAAGGGAATATGGCAAATAGAAAGGGAAAGAATTAGGGAAGGTACAAGAGTAAAGAGAAGAGGGGAAAAGGAGTACAAGGAAGATAAGAAGGGGAGAAGGAGGAGGGATGTAGGGTCAGAAGATAGAAAAATGATGAAGGAAAGAGTGAATAGAAAGAAAAAAAATAAGAAGAGGGGAAACGTAAGAGAGAAGGAGGAAAACCAAATAGGGAGATAAGGGGAGGAAGGAGAGGATTGGAAAGGATTGTGATGAAAGGAGCTAAGAAAGACACGGCAACCACGAATAAGGGAGAGAAAAAATAAAATAGAGCGAGTTCCTCTCTCTCTCTCTCTCTCTCTTCTCTCTCTCGCTCTCTCTCTCTCCTCATTCTCTCTGTCTCTCCTCTTCTCTCTCTCCTCCTCGTCTCTCTCCTCTCTCTCTCTCTTCTCTCTCTCGTCTCTCTCTCTCTCTCTCATCTCTCTCTTCCTCACCTTCTCCCCCTCTCTCTCTCTCTCTCCCCCATCTCTCCTCCTCTCTCTCTCTCCTCTTTCTCCCTCTACTCTCTACGTCTCTCACTCTCTTCCCTCTCTCTCTCTCTCTCTCCATCATCTTCCTAGTCCATATCCTGCTTCTTACCGCCATCTCTTTAACCACCCTTCGTCCCTCACTTTTAAGCTTATCCATTATCACTTATCCGCCACTTTCCCTTTGTCCTTCTCTGTCTTGATGTGGTGCTCAAAGTCTAGCCCCTTTACTCCCACTCTCTACGCGCTCATAGCAGTGCGCTGCCTTTGGAAGGTCGCAGCAATCCAGTTCTTAACTCGCATCTCGAAATTCTTTCTTATATTGCGAGTACATAAGCTCGTTTCTTTTACAATTCTTTACTTGTCATTTCCTTCCCTTCTCTCCTAGTCTCTCGTTCCGTACTTTCTCATTCTCCACTTCCTTTTCCTTGCTCCTCCTATTCCTCCTGATGGAAGAAAATATGACTGAAGAAAGGGGGAGGATAGTTCCAGCCGGTTTTATGGCTCATCCTTGGTGTTGTACAGTGGTGGTTGGTGGTGGGGGTGGCGGTGGCGGTGGTGGTGGTGGGGGTGGTGGTGGCGGTGGTGTGGTGGGGTGGTGGTGGCGGTGGTGTGGGTGGTGGTGGCGGTGGTGGTGGGGGTGGTGGTGGCGGTGGTGGGTGGGGTGGTGTGGCCTTGGGGGTGGTGGTGGTGTTGGCGGTGGTAGGGGTTGTGGTGGTGGTGGGGGTGTGTGGTGGGGGTGGGGTTGGGGGTGGGGGGGTGCGTTTGGTGGTGGTGGGGGTGGTGGCGGTGGTGGTGTGGGGGTGGGGTGGGGGGTGGGGGTGGTGGAGGTGGTGGGGGTTGGTGGTTGGTGGCGGTGGGGGTGGTGGTGGTGGTGGTGGCGGTGATGGTGGTGGCGGTGGTGGTGGTGGTTGGGTGGGGGGGGGGGTGGTGGCGGGTGGGGGTGATGTGGTGGTTGGGTGGGGGCTGTGGTGGTGGTGCTGGTGTGGTGATTGAGATGTTGAGAGGCGGAAGAGTAATTTTGATGGATACGATTATCATAACACACACACACACACACACACACACACACACAACTGTATGGTGGCAGCGATAATGTTCTCTAGCTGTCCAATTGATTGTCTTGGATCCGAGCCCCGCTGAGGCTCTAAATTTCTAATCTGAAACAAACTGAGTTTTGTCCTCTTAAGCAAGGGGATGGGGTGTGTGGTGTGTGAGGGCCTGACATTTACACCCATAGATGTATCTCATAGACTAGCTTTAAGTTCTTCCTGTGGGGTAACAGCTGGAGATCGCAAGTCCCAAAGTGAGATTCGACCGCGGGTGTGATGAACACAAAAACGTACATCACGATATCCGACTTTTTTATACTTCATATTTTTTTTATGTAAAACCAACAACAAAAGTATCTTTACTATCTCTTCTATGGTATTATTTACTAGTGCTATCATTACTATTATCTTTTAATTGTTATTACTATAATTTTATCATCATTTCAATACTATTTTAATATTTTCATTGATAATTTTTATCATCACTACAATCACCATCATATCATCATTATCTTTATTACGAAGAAGACAGGTCTATAACGCGATGGACGGATATAAGTTCATTATTACCTTCTTTTTTTAGAACTTTTAGCAATGAACAATATTCTAAATTTCCTGCGTGAGGCGAAATGGGCGGCGGTCAATGGTCGTGTGTGGGCGGCAGGTCAATACTTTGGCCGATCGATTCCCTTCATACTTAACGAGGCTGACCCGCCGCGAAGGTCACACACACCCCACCGCTTTCCTCTTCCCCCCACACTGACCTGACCTGACCTATCTTTTTAAGTGTATTAATTTTGTATCATCTGGTTAAGGTTTCTGGGTCGTCTGTTAGTGTATATATTATTGTTCTTTTATTTTTTTCAGTTATGTTTCACTGTAATGTAGTTGTAATGACATCCGGTAGTAATCATCATCATTAATCAGTTTACTTTTTGTCCACCATTTACATCACAACTGACCACAACTTTTCTTAAATATTATATTTAATCCACCACGTCCTACAAATCCCTTCCCCGAAATTTCTGACTTTTCTCGAACCAAAAATCCTCACATCTCTCTCCACCCCAAAAACCACCACACCCCCACCACAACCCCCAAACTACCACCAACCACCACCACCACCACCAGAAACCGGCATCTTAAACCCGTCAAGTTACCAATGGTTACCACACAATCTCTGCGGGTCTCTTCTATCAATACGCTATTATTTCTCTCTCTTTCGTTCATTCTTCCACCTCTCTCCTCTCTCTCTCATCTTCACCTCCTCTCTCTCCTCTGCCTCCTCCTGCTCTCTCTTCTCTTCTCCTCTCTCTTTCTCTCTCCTTGCTCATCTCTCTCTCTTCTCTCTGCTCTCCTCTCGTTTCTCCTCTCTCTCTCTCTCTCTCTTCTCTCTCCTCTCCTCCTCTCGCTCCTCTCCTTCTACTTTCTTACTCTCTCTCGTCTTCTTTCTCTTCTCTCTCTCTTTTCTACTCTCTCTCTCTCTTATCTCATCTCTGTCTCTTTTCTTCCAGTACCTCACACACTCCTTCCCATAATTAACAGCTTCCTCCCCCACAACATCCTCCATCATCAACTTCCCCCTCATTAAATCGCTTACACTAGACCTCGCAGCTCACACAATTTCGATCTGGACCTCTCTATCCATGAAGCATCCTCTCACATCTGCACCTCCGATCCCTTACAGAGCCATCCTCTCACTCCCATGAGCTCCCCCTGCTGTTGTACACAGCTGCAGCGTCGCCGTCATCCCATGTATACGAACGACTAGAATCGCAAATATTTGCGCCACCGAGTGAGAAGAGAGAGCGAGCAAGAAGCTATCTTAAGCGGAGGATCGAGGCGAGAAAGTAAGTCTATCTAGGCACGGCAAAGCAGTAAGATTAGATAGCAGTCACGAAGAAAAGATGTAGAAGATGGAAAGAACGTAGCATGAATAATGAGAAGAATAAAAATTGGTCGTAAGACTGAAAAAGTACTTCATGATTTTGGTGCGATTATAAGAGATAGAGGGCTTACATAACTAGATTTCATGGGGGAATGTAAGGGGAGTTGACATAAAAGGATGGATGACGTGAAAGGAAAGCCGAGGCAAGAAAGGGAAGTTAGTGAGTCAAAGGTTTGGGGAGGGAATTGGAAAGTGAAGGAATGAGATGTAATAAAAATCTGACCATAAGAAGGTGAGAGGTAGAAGAAAAAAAGAAGAGACCAATAGATAGATGGAGATATAGAGTAGGATGGAGACGAATAGAAGTTATGATGGATGAGGAATTGTGAAGTGTATATATAAAAGTGAAGAAAAGAAAAGGGAAAATTTTGGGGAGGAGAAGGGGGATTAAAGGATTTGGAGAAAGAAAAGGAAAAATTTTTCCCAAGAGGGATTTAAAATACAAAAAAATTAATACTTGAAGGGAAAATTTGGAAAAGATACCACCCCCAAAGAATGGCAGGGAAAATTTTATTGCGAATGGGGGATATAAATACAATACAAAACCCCATAAAAAATATACGGGGACTAATACGAATTTGATTCATACCCAATTAAAGGGGAAGGGGTTTTTAATTAAATTTTCCAAAATTTTTGGGGAACTTTTTCCCGATCCCAAACATTAAAAATTTTTACGGGTGGGGCAATTTTCCGTTTTTTTAAAAATTATTTTTTTTGGCTTTGATTTGGTAAAGGTTCCTTGTTTAAGACTAAAACCTTTAATTTAAAAGGTTTCTTAAAGTCCCCCGGTTTTACATTTTGGAAAAAATTTATTTCCCCGGTTCTCTTAAAAGATAATTTTTCCAAAAATAATTTTTTTGGTCCTTTTCTTTCCTGAAAATTTTGGGTTTGATCTTTTCAAAAAGGGGCCAGAAAAAAAGGAATTTTTGTGGGCCTCCGCGGTAATTTGCTTATTTTTCGGATTTTAGTTCAAAGTGTTTTAACCCAAATTTATTTGTTTTTAAATGGAGTAAATGCAAGGGTTCTTTTAATTTAGGGAAACAAAAAATCCTTTTCTGCGTACCATTCGATTTTTTCAGATATTTTTTTGAGTTATTTCCTTTGCATTATTTACATTTTTTTTGAATTAAATTTTAAAAGTTTACCCTCCAATTGTATTTAAAATTTTTTGATAAATTTTGCTTTTTTCCCCATTTTCTTCCGTATTTGGTTTCGAAAATTTTTAATTTAAAAAATGCTAAAATTTGAATTTAGAAAAAGGGGTCCCCAGCAGCCCCTAAACCCCCCAAGTGCTCCCAACAGAGCCCACCATTTTTTACCCCCCTTTTACATTTGAAAGCCTCCCATATAAAAATTGTTCCTTTTGAGCCCAGCTTTAACATGTTTATGTAAATTTTCGGGCTTTAAAATTTATAATTAACCCAGGGTTTTACCCCAGTTTATAAATGTTTTAAAAAACCTTTTTTGGTTTTGTTTAAAAAATCCTTATTTGAACCAGCTATTTGATTTTTTTTTTTATAAAAAGTTTTTTACCCCGCATTTTTTCCAAATATTTTTCAATGGGGTTAATAAGGGGTTAATATTTGGGGTTTACTCCTTTTTTTTTTTTAAAATTTGGGTAATTCCAATCGGGAAATTTTTTTAAAAAAAAAAAAAAAAATAACTTTTTTAAAATTATTGAATTCCTATGGGCGAATTTTTTACCCCCCAGGATGCGGGTCTTTTACAAAAATTTTTTTTATTTCCATTTACTTTATTCGTCTCCCCTTTACCCTCTCTTTTACGGTTTTTGAGTTTCGTTTTTTTTTAAAAAATGATTGTTTCTTATAAAAAGCAAAAATTTCCCTTTTTTTTAATTTCCCAAGATATTATTATTACTTCAGGGGCCCAATATTTTGTTTTGCGTTTTTCTTACTTCGAACGTTTTGAAAAACCTTTTCGGTTTGTTTTTGGATTCCTTTGCAATTTTTTTTCTACTCCGCTTTTTAGATTAAAGCCCCTTTGCGGAGTTTGACGTCATTGTATTCTTAGAATCGCAGTTGCATTTGATCGTTTTAAACTTATACCTCGGCGTTTCTGCCAAAGATTTTTGGATTCTTACTCATCCAACTGGGTCTTTTATGTTATTCAAACGTTTTCTTCCATGGGAACAGTTTTTTTCCCCCCGATCGGAGTTTATTTGTTAAACTTACCATGTTTTTGGCGTTATTCCATTTAGGGTCAATCCATCAACTTCGCTTATACCCTCTGATCTTCGTGAAAAAACTGCTTTATTATAATTGGGGAAATAATAACCGTTTTCTGTGATGTCTACTTGCAATTTTTGCCGCAAGATTAGCCCTGTGATCACGTTTTTCCCAAAAGTTCACCTATTGCAGTAATCAAACAGATCAATGCGGTAGGAAACAAAATTTGGATATATTTTCCCTTGTTTGGGTCACGGGGCCCCCTGATTTAAATTAACTTCGTTTACCATTCAAGCAATCGCATACTTTTATCCAGAATTTTTTCCGTTTATATGAGGTAGGTTAGAAATTTTCCACAAAAATTGTTCGTTTTTTTTGTTCACAACTGACTTTATCTCGTCATATAGGAGGCAAACTCTTCCCCATTAGATTTGGGGGGGCGATATATTTTCCAATGTTAGAATTTACCATTTAGCTTAATCTTTTCGTAGACTGGGCAAAGATTTTTTTTTACTTTACGTTTTTATTGCTTGCAAATTTCTTTAAAAGTAAAAAAGACACTCCACCTGCTTTTTGCGTGCGACAAATTTTTGGAAAGTCTTTTCCCGGAATGGCTATTTCAGCAAAAAGTTTTTCTTTTTTTGTTTACCCAAATCTCCTGATCTGACGAATCTGGCGTTTCGGCAACAACGATGCTAATAATTCGTTACGCTTTAAAAAAAAGTTTTGGCTTTGTTAGAGTAATTTTAAGTTCCCTTTATAGTTTTGGGGAACCTTTCGTGAGGGTTTACCGGCAGGCGTCTACGGTCCCCTTTTTCAGGGCGCTTGATTAAGTTACTTTGATTAGTATTGCGGAAACGGGCGTGGACCACTTGCGTGAGGAGGAGGAGGAGGAGGAGGGGGGGAGGGGGAGGAGGAGGAGGAGGAGGGGAGGAGGAAAAGACAAGATAAAAAAAAAATAAGAAAAGAATACCTCCTTTGCAAGACATTTCCCGTTTTCCTTTTAAAAATGAAACACGTTCTTTTTGTTGCTTAATTATTTCTTTTCCTTTCCCTTTTTTTGCATTACTTTTTTTTTTTTTCTTCCTTTCTTTCCTTTCGTGTCCCGTTTACTCTCCCTCCCTTTCCCCCGCCTTTTATCTTTTTTTTCCGGTCTCCCTTTACCTTCCTTCCCTTTCCCCCCCCTCTTCCTCCCCCTCGCTTCCCCTGCCTTCCTCCCTCGCACACCCGGAAAAAGCTAACAAAACCCTCCCCTCCACCCTTTGAGCTCTCTCTCTCTTCTACCCCTTTTGGGTGGTCCCGGGGGTAAGGGTGTGGGCCCCGGCAGCTCCTGCATTCGGGCAGCGGTTCAGCCCCCCAGGTTTTGCCTGGTGGTGGGGCTTTGTATGTCAAAACCTGTAGTTGGACTTTCAAATTCTAAAAGGATCACAATTTTTTCTTCTCTCTTTTCTCCTCTCCCCTCCTCCTCTTTGCTCCCCTCTTTCCTCTCTCTCTCTCTTCTTCCTCCTCTCTCTCCTAATTTAGTTTTTTGCTTGTTTTCCGTCTGTCCCGCCTTTACACACACAACACACACACACACACACACACAACCCCCTAGTCCTTGAGGTCACTTTACGTTCACCAATTCAGTAATTTGTGGGCCAAAGGTCAAAAGAGCGAATGAATCCCTTTGGGCGCGGTAGGTGGTGGGGGGGTGGGGGAGGGGGACGTGGTGAGTAAATATTGGTGTTGTGATGTGTTAGTGTGGTAGAATGACATGTAGTGTTGTTGTGGTAGTGTAGTGTGGTGTGATGTGGTGCAGTGGATGTGACATAACATTGCGTCACATCACCACCTCTATATCAAAGCGTCACACATATGATAGCTTTTCTTTTGTCTGTCTGTTTTGTCTGTCTGTGTTTTGTCTGTCTGTGTGTTTGTGTGTCTGTGTTTTGTCTGTCTGTGTGTCTGTGTTTTGTCTGTCTTTCCCTTGTCTCTGTCCTTGAATCTCCTGGTGGAAAAAATAGCTCCTTACTTTCGTCTTTGGTCACAGTAAAGAGGCGAGGTCCTTAAAGACGTGCCGCTGTCCCCAATGCTCCTCCGCGTCACACCAGATTGCATATTTCCCCTCCAGTTGTTATTTTTGTTGTTATTTTATACACCGCGGCACTTAAGCTAATAGAACCAAACATGGCTTTTATTGCATCGTGTGAATTTATAGTCAAGGCTATTTTTTTAGTCCTTGCCTTCCTATGCTCTTAATTACTCTGATGGCATTACTGTTTCCTCTTCTTAAACCCTAAACTTTTTTCACTAACAGCTGTGTTGAAATTCAGGCCCCGACGATTTTAGTGTTTCTCGTGTACCTTGTAAATGGAACACATGCTTTCTTTTTCTATTTCTCTCTCAACTTCTATTTACTTGTACCTTTTAAATGGAACACATACTTTTTTTTCTCTTTCTCAACTACTATTTACTTTGTCACTTTAGTCGCCGCCCCGGGAAAGCATAGGGTTCTTATAGAGGATTCAAACTTTTCACATTTTTGCTCCGTCCAGACTCTGCTCTGGACAAAATCCTCCACAGTTTTTTTTTTATTGCAACTTTTTTTTCCATCTTTATTTTGTGTTTTACTACATAGCCGCATGACTTAATTTTCTAGGTTCGTATAATTTTCTCGCTTCATATTACTACAATTCTTTTTCTTGATAGTTTTGATATTTTCTCTTTCCTAGTTCTTTGCACTTTTGCTTCACGCTTTCACGCTTCCTGCCTCATCGCCAGTTGTTGGGCGTCAAACACGACACCAACACGACTTCCGCCGCCGCGCCGGGGGGCACAGGCGGCAGAGCAAGACACGACCAACACAATGCCTAACTCTCTCTCTCTCTCTCTCTCTCTCTCTCTCTCTCTCTCTCTCTCTCTCTCTCTCTCTCTCTCTCTCTCTCTCTCTCCCCCAATGCATGAACGGCTTTGATCCTCCATCCAGTGGCGCACCTAAGGGGGGGGGGCAAGGGGGGCATGGCTCTCCCCGAAATTTCCTTCCTTGTAAGAAATCAGAATACACTAACAGTCGTTTAAAAAAATTTATTACAGGTTCTCGCGATGTGACCGCGTCCCCTGCCCGTGTACATGTACTACGCCTACCGTGATTTGGTCGCACTTATGTTTCACTGGGCCGTCGGCGCACTACCTACCAAAACTTTGTTTCTGTAGCAGAAATAAAGGGGCCTGAAATGGGTTTTTTTGGGGAAGCCAAAAACCTCCCGACTAGTTCTCTTTTCCCCGGATTGTGGGGGGGTTAATCATCCAGCGAAAAGTAAATTCAAGTTTATTACTGGCTACGAATGATGTCACTTTATGTATATTAAAAAAGCACAGGCCAAGAAATTGAAACCCTGGGGTACTCCACATGTGATGTCATTATAAGGAGATGATGTAGTAGTATATGATGTATATTGAGAGAGAGAGAGAAGAGAGAGAGAGAGAGAGAGAGAGAGAGAGAGAGAGAGAGAGATGAGGAGAGAGAGAGAGAGAGAGAGAGAGAGAGAGAGAGAGAGAGAAGGAAGAGAGAGAGAGGAGAGAGAGAGGAGAGAGAGAGAGAGAGAGGAGAGAGAGAGAGAGAGAGAAGAGCGAGAGAGAGAGAGAGAGAGAGAGAGGAGGAGGGAGAGTTAGAGTAGAGAGAGAGGGAGAGAGAGAGAGAGAGAGAGAGAGAGATAGAAGGGAGAGAAGGGGGGTGGGAATAGGACGAAGTAAAAAAAAAAAAAAAAAAAAAATAAAATGGGAGAGGAGGAGGAGGGATTACATAGGATTACATAGGAGTAACAGACACCGATGGGACCTATTGGTCCATAGGGGCGAAGGGTATCTGCTACTACATACTACTAACCTATCACTACTTGTAAGAAAACATTGGAAAAAGATACCATGTCCCTGAAAGAGTATGGGAACATGGAAGAGTTCCATAGTGCAGAATGAATAGGATATAAAAATACTAACTACAACTACCACTAACCGACTACAACTAATGATACGGGGGCATAAGATACGAATTCGCACTATCAATACCCACTGACTTTACAGTGTGGCGTCAAGTCTGTTTTTGAATGTAGTTATTGGTTTGGCTCCGAACAACATTTTTGCTGGTAACTTGTTCTCAACGAGCAAACGACTCTAACATTGAAATAATTTTTTCGGAGATCGGTGATGCAACGTTGACGCGTTTAGTTTTAAAACCATTATTTTCTTTGTTGTTCAAAGCTTGAGTTGAAAGTGGCTCGAATAGGTTTCTTCCTTGATTAATGACATCAAAACCTTTTAGGATCTTAAAGTTTTCTATCAAGTCCGCCACGGATTCTACGATCCTTTAAGGAAAACATATTAAGTTTTCCCGCCATTTCTCTCTTCATAAGATGAATTTCGCAGAGAATTGGAATTTGTTTGGTTGCTCTTCTTTGGGGCCTGATCGCAATTTGGCTTGAGTCTTTTACGAAACATGGGCGACCAGAATTGAACGGCTTTCCAAGTGCGGCCTAACCAAGAGACGTGTATAATTGTGTCAATTACTGGGGGGTGTGTTCGGTGGCGTTTTATGTTCAAATTGTACGTTTAATAGAAGGGGCGGCGGCGAAACTCGTAATATTTGCCTTTTTACTGGCAGCTAGGCAATTCGAACTGTTTTTCAGATCATTACTGATGATGACACCTAAATCCTTTTTTCCTGCTGTACTTCAGTTAACGATTTATTTTGCATTTGATAGTTATATTTGAGGTTATCATTGTCCTATATGCATTCTTTACATTTATCGGAATTGAAATTTTAATAGCATTGATCACTCCAATCTGATAGTTTGTCGAGATCCTTTGTATGAGTTCGCATTTTTCTCTAGTATATTGCTTTACTCGCCTAATTTGGTGCATCTGCAAATTTTTGAATTTTTAGATAGCAAGTCCGCAGTCCAGATCGTTGATATAATACAGAAAAGGAGTAGGACCCCAGACCGACGAGCCCTGAGGCACCCCACTAGTTGACATCTAACCAATCAGATGCCCTCACCTTTATTACTACCCGTTTGTTTACGATTTGAAAGCCAATCGCCCTCCATGAACGATAATTCGTCTCGCTCATGCCATGTGCCCTTCGCTTGGGTCAACAGTCGCTTATGTGGAAGCTGTATCGAAGGCTTCTGAAATCAAGGTATATACATCCGAGGGAATTTTAGCGTCCCAGTTTGAATAAATGACATTAAAAAATCCAGTAGGTTTGTTAAGCAGGATCGTTATTTCGAAATTCCATGCTGGGAGTTTAGTATGAGTTATTTTCACATCGAGAAAGACACTATTTAATCCCGCATTATTTTCTCAAATGTTTTTAGCAATCACGGACGTTAGACTAACTTGGGGCGATAATTTACTGTGCGGAGGCTACTTACGCCTCGCCTTTTTTGAATATCGGTGTGAACTATTGGTAGCTAATTTCCACAGTACTAGGAACATTTTTTCACTTAGCGATTTATTGAAAATAATCTTTAATGGGAGCGAAAGTTGACTATTACATTCGCGAGTAGTCGTGGCCGAGATTTCGTCCACACCCCACGATTTTGCTGGGTCAAAAGTTTTCAGCAAATACTTTGATATTTCGTCTACTGTTATCATCTACTATTACCATCTAATCCCCTTTCGGTTCCTGCATACATTTTTACTGGTTCTGGTAATGGAGGTTTCGGTCTTCTTTAATAATACCGCGTTAAAGTATTCGATTGAGTACAGAACGCCAACTCTTTTATTATCATTTACGCAAGATATTAATTATTATCTTTTCATGGTCCAACTTGTTTTTGACGTTTTTCTTAGCGTTCGACGATATTGAAAGAACCTTTCGGTTTGATTGTGGATTCCTTGCAATTTTTTCCTTCATACTCGCGCTTTTTAGACTTAATTAATTCCCTTTGCAAAGCGACGTTTGACGTCATTGTATTCTTAGAATCGCAGTCTGCTATTTGATCGTTTGTAAACAAACTTTATACGCTCCTGCGCTTCTGCCAATGATTGTGGTTGGATCTCATTATTCATCCACTGGGTCTGTTTATGTTTTCAAACGTTTTCTTACCATGGGAACATGTTTTATCCACCACCGATCGGAGTTTATTAGTGAATACTTACACATGTTAGTCGGCGTTTTACCTATTTAGTAGTCAATCCATTTAACTCTTCGCTGTAGTACCCTTCTGATCTTCTTGAAATCTGCATTTATTATAATTTGGACTAATAACGCGATTTCTGTGGATGTCCTAGCATTCAATTTTTCTGCCGCATCTGATTAGCCTGTGATCACTGTTTGCAATGTTTCACCTATATCGCATAATCAATCAGATCAAGTGTCTGTAGTGAAAACTAAAATCTAGGATACTATTATCCCTTGTAAGCTCACGGACCACCTGATTTAAATATACTTCGTTTCACGCATATCAAGCAATCGGCAATTCCTCTCTATCCCACAAATTATTATTCCAGTTTATTGAGGTAGGTTTAAAAATCTCCACAGAAATAATTGTATCGTTTTTATTGTTCACAAATACTTTATCTCGTCATACACAGGAAAGGCAATCTACTTCCGCATTAGATTTGGGAGGACGATATATTGTCCCAATAGTTTTTAGCATTTCCGTTAGTGCTAGATCTTTGCGTAGACTGAGTCATAATGATCTTTTTGTTTACTTTATCGATTTCGATTGGCTTGGCAAATTTTTTTTAATGTAAAGAATGACACCTCCACCTGCTTTATGCGTACGACAATTAGGAAAATGTCTTATAGCCTGGAATGGCTATTTCATCTTAGTAAATGTTTTATCTTTTGTGTTGACCTGCCCAACTCTCAGTGATCCTGACGATATCTGGCCGTTTCGGAAACAACGTTATGCTAATAATTCGTTAAGCTTTAAAAATAATGCTTCTGGCATTTGTGTAGAGTAATTTAAGTTCCTTGATAGTTTTGTTAACCTTGGCGGTGAGGGTTTACCGGCAGGGCCGTCTACGTTCCACTGTTTCAGGGCGGCTTGATTAATTTACTTTGATTAGGTATTTGCGGAAACGGGACGTGACCCAGCGTTGCCTGTGGGGGGTAAGAAAGGGTTTTAAGGTGATGCTGCTACCCCGGCCGTCCGCTCGTCGTTTTTTGATCTTAATAAGAACTTTATCATTTAGCAGACGTCCTAATCGTGCATGGCCGACGAGGCTGAGGTGGGTCGTCATCCCCAAATAGGATGGAATCCTCAACCTGGATGGGATCCGCATAGAAATTATCCCAGAAGTTTGCGGAAGTCTACATTCTACCTGTGCACAAAACAGACCTCAGTCGGTTATTTGCCGCTGAAAGCGCCTTATCGGTAAAAACGTTTGCCTACTCCTAGTCTGGGGAGAATTCCTGAAATAATGATATGATTGTTTTATTCTTGAATTTTCCGGATCAACTTCCTGTAACTTTCCATAAGTTTTCTTCAGATCCGCTATTGTGAAGAAATTCTGGACAAGTACAGGAAGTTGATCGGAAATTCGAGGAAGAAGAACATGAGGAGGAGTGAGGAGGAGGAGGTGGATAAGGATTACGTAGATTACATAGGAATAACAGACACCAGGAGACCTTTGGTCCCTAGCGCGGGTATCTGCTGAACTACCATACTACTACGTATCAACTACTTGTAAGAAAACAGTTGAAAATGATACAATTTCCCTAAAGAGGATAGGAACAGGAAGTTTCCTAGTGGCAGAATGATAGGAATATGAAAATACTAACTACAACTACCACTACCACTACAACTAATCGATACGGGGGACTAACATACGAAATTCGCACTATCAATACCCATTTACTTTACGTACGCGTAAGTCTGTTTTTTTAAATGTAGTTATTGTCTGCTTCGACAACATTTGCTGTGTAACTTGTTCCATCGATTCACGACTCTACATTGAAATAATTTTTACAGGAGATCGGTGATGCAACTTTGACCGTTTTAGTTTTAAAACCAATATTTTTGTTGCTCCCTACTTGAGTTGTAAGGCTCGAATAGGTTCTCCTTGATTAAAATGACATCATCACCTTTTAGGAATCTTAAAGTTTTTCTTCTATTCAAGTCCCCACGGATTCTTACGATCCTTAAGGAAAACATAGTTAAGTTTCCGCATCTCGTCTTCATAAGATGAATTTTCCAGAGATGAGAATAAGTGTTTGGTTGCTCGTCTTTGCATCTGATTGCCCAATTGGGGCTTGATCTTTTACGAACAGGGCGACCAGAATTGAACGCACTATTCCAAGTGCTGCTAACCAAGGACGTGTATAATTGTGTCAGTTACTTTCCCGGAGTTTTATGTTCAAAGTTATGTTTTAATAAAGGCCCACATCATATTTGCCTTTTACTCTGTGGCAGCTAGGCAATGCGGAATGGTTTTTCCATATTCATTACTGATGATGACACCTAAATCCTTTTCGCTGCTGTACTTCAGTTAACATTTATTTTGCATTTTTGAATAGTTATATATGAGGTTATCGTTGCTATATGCATTACTTTACATTTATCCGGAATTGAATTTTAATAGCATTTATCACTCCAATCCTGATAGTTTTTGTCGAGATCAATTTGTATGATTCGTAGTTTTCTTCCCTTAGTTATGCTCTAACAACCCGCCTAATTTGGTGTGATCTGGCAAATTTCGATATTTTAGATACAATTTCGCAGTCCAATCGTTGATATATACAGAAAAGAGTAGGACCCAAGACCGAGCTCCCTGATGCACCTCTCACTAGTAACATCTAACCAATCAGATCCTCGCCATTTATACTACCCGTTGTTTTACGATTTGAAGGTCGTCAATCGCCATCCATGAACAATAAATTGCCCTCCTAAGCCTGTGCCCTTAGCTTGGTCACCAGTCACTTTATGGGGAACTGGATCGAAGGCTTTCTGAAAATCAGGTAATATTACAATCCGAGGGAATTTTAGCTCCCCCATTTGAATAAATAACATTAAAAAAATCCAGTAGGTTTGTTAAGCAGTGATCTCTTACATTTCGAAATCCATGCTGGTCGAGTTTTATAATTGAGTTATTTTCATCGAGAAAAGACACTATTTTATCCCGCAATATTTGCTCAAATATTTAACATCACGAACAATAGACTAATTGGGTCGATAATTACATGGCAGGCTTCTTACTTCCCGTTTCTTGAATATCGGTGTCACATTACTAATTTCCACATACTAGGACATTTTTGTCACCCTAGCGATTTATTGAAAATCATCCTTTTAATGGTAGCGAAACTTGACTGTGACTTCGACGAAGTATTCGTGGCGAGATTTCGCGTCCACTCCCACGGATTTTGCTGGGTCAAGTTTCCAGCAAATACTTTGATATTTCGTCTACTGTGGGGGTTTTCTCTCCTATTACCATCTAGATCCATTTCGAGTCCGCATACATGTTTACTGGTTCGGTAATGGAGTTTTCGTGCTTCTTTTAATCAAATACCGCTTAAAGTATTCATTGCGTACGTATGCCATGCTCTTAGTATCATTTTCGCAAGTTTATTAATTATATCCTTTTTCAGTGGCCACAATACTTGTTTTGACATTTTTTCTTACTTCGACGTATTGGAAGAAACCTTTTCGGTTTGATTGGATTCGCCTTTGCAATTTTTTTTCTTCATACTACTCGCGCTTTTTTAGACTTAATTAGTCGTTTGCAGGGCGAACGTTTTACGTATTTATTCTTCTAGAATCGCAGTCTGCAATTTGATCGTTTGTACCTTTTCTTATAAATACGCTCACGGGGGCGTTTCTGCCGAAAGTGATTTGTTGGATCTCACTCATTAATTCATCCAACTGGGTCTGTTATGTTATTCAGACGTTTTCCTTACCATGGGGACTGTTTTTCCACTTCACCGATTGGGGAGTTTTATTTTGTGAATACAATTACACAAGTTTTGGCGTTATTACGCATTTAGTAGGTCAATCCATTCCACTTCGCTTAGTACCCTGCTGAACTTAGTTCTTCGTGAAATCTGGCTTTCTATAATTTTGGAACTAGTAACGCGATTTCGTGATGTCTACATTGCAGATTTATCCGCATCTGATTAAGCCTGTGAAATCACTGTTTTGGCCAATGTTTCACCTATATCGGCAGTAATCATCAGATCAATGGTCTGTAGTGAAAACTAAATCAGGATACATTATCCTCCTTGTAGGCTCACAGGACCACCTGATTTAAATATACTTCGTTCACCCCCATATCAAGCAGATCGGCATAAATAAAACCGTTCTCTATCAGGCAAATTATTATTCCAGTTGTAAATGGGTTACGAGGTAGGTTAAATCTCCACAAATAATTGTAGTCGTTATGTATTTGTTTCCGGAACTGACTTTAATTCTCGTCATAGCAGGAGGGCAATCGACTTGCCGCATATAGTAGTTGGGGAGGACGATATATTGTTCCAATAGTTAGGCAATTTACCGTTTAGGCAGCTTAATCTATTGCTGACTGTCATAATGATTCTTTGTTTCTTTTAATCGATATTCTGCGATTGCTTGGCAAATTTCTTTGATGTAAAGAATGACACCTCGACCACTGCTTTTTGCGTGCGACAATATAGGTTATGTCTTATAGCTGGAATGGCTATTTCAGGGACTAATAAATGTTTATTCTTTACTTTTGTGTTTGACCCAACTCTCATTGATACTAGACGATATCTGGCTTCTCAGGCAAACAACGTATGCTGATAAATAACTTCTTACGCTTAAAATGAATGCGTCTGGTCATTTGTGTAGAGTAATTTTAAGTTCCTGATAGTGTTTGGTAACCCTGTGCGTGAGGGTTGACCGGCAGGGCGTCCCCATAGGTCCACTGTTTCAGGGCGCTGTGATTAATTACCTTTGATTATTATTGACATGCGGAAAACGGGACGTGACCGCAGCGTTTGTCTGTGGGGTAAGAAGGGGTTAAAGGTGATGCTGCTACCCAAGTCCCGTCCGCTCTCGTTTTTTGATCTGTAAGAGAAACTTTGTCATTATGAGGCATACGTCCTAATCGTGTCATAGGAGGCGACGGGGGTTGAGGTGGAGTCGGCGTCATCCCCAAACAGGATGGAATCCTCAAAGTATAGGATCCTCATAGAAATTATCACAGAAGTTTGCGAAGTCCTACATTCTCCTGTTGGGGAGGAGGAGGAGGAGGAGACAGGAGGAGGATGGAGGAATACATAACAGGAAATCTAGGAATAACAGACAACAGGAAACCTATTGGTCCATGAACAGGGTATCTGTTGTACTACATACTACTAACTATCACTGACATGTAAGAGGACAGTTTTGGAAAATGATACCATGTCGTCATAAAGAAGAATAGCAACATGGAAGTTTTCTTCTTAGTGAAGAATAGATAGGATATAAATAATCTAACTACACTTCCACTAACACTAATCGATCAGGACTATGATATAAAATTCGGCAGGGCAAATATCAAAACCCCATTTACTTTACGGATACGCGTCAGTTCTGTTTTTAAATGAAGTTATTGTACTGGCTTCGACAACATTTGGCTCGTAATATTGTTCTATCGATCACGACGTCTAACATTGATATAATTTTTTTTAAGGAGAGCTGTGCTTGCTGGTCAAACGTTGACCTATCAGTTGTTTTAGGACCGTTGTTTCTTGCTGTCACGTGAGGATAAAGCTCGAATTAAGTTCTCTTGATTAATGACATCAAATCCTTTACGATCTTAAGGGTTCTATCAAGTCCCCACGTTGATTCTAACGAACCTTTAAAGGAAAAATATAAGCTTCCGCAGTCCTCTCTTCATAAGATGAATTTCGCAGAGAATGCATTATTTTGTTGCTCTTCCTTTGGAACTGCTACCAATTTGGTTTGAACTTTTACGAAACAGGCACCAGAATTGAACGGCATATTCTAAAGTGTGGGCCTTAACCAAAGACGTGTATAATCGTGTCATTACTTTGGGTTCATGTTCAAAGCTGCTTTTGTGAAGCCATACATCATAATTCGCTTTTTTTTCTTGGCAGCCAGCACTGCGTAGCTGTTTTAAAAGAATCATTACTACTGATGACGACCTAATCCTTTTCACCTGCTCTTCATTTACGATGTATTTTGCATTTGTAGTTATATTTGAGGTTATCGTTGCCTATATGCATTGCTTTACATTTATCGGAATAGAATTTAATATCCATTTTTATCTCACTCCCATCTGATAGTTTGTCTAGATCACGTTTGGAGGAAGTTTCGCAGGGGTTTTCCTCTTGTATATGCTGTTTACTCGCCACCGCCATAATTTGGAGTCATCTGGCAAATGTTAGATATTTTAGATACAAGTCCGCAGTCCCAGAGCATTGATATATATCAGAAACAGGAGTAGCACCCAAGACCGAGCCCTGAGGCACCCCCCTAGTAACATCTAGCCAATCAGATCCTCGCCTTTAATTACTACCCCGTTTGTTTACGATTTGAGAGGCAAATTTCCAATTCATGAACATACTTCTCTCTTAAAGCCTGCGCCCCTTAGCTTGGACAAGTCGCTTATGGGGAACTGTATCGAAGGCTTTTTCTGGAAGTCAATGTATATTTGACTTCGAGGTCAAATATACATTGGATATCCATTATCGGAGGATATCCGCTCCGATAAATTCCGATGGAATTTTAGCGTCCAGTTTGATAAAGCGGACATTGAAAAAATCAAGTAGGTTGTTTAAGCATGATCTCTTATTTCGGAAATCCATGCTGGGAGTTTTAATATTGAGTTTTTTGTCATCGAGAAATAGAC
Organism: Chionoecetes opilio; assembly: GCA_016584305.1. Lineage (NCBI taxonomy): Eukaryota > Metazoa > Arthropoda > Malacostraca > Decapoda > Majidae > Chionoecetes > Chionoecetes opilio. The sequence goes on along the minus strand of JACEEZ010006075.1, from coordinate 12,182 downwards.
GACACTATTTTATCCCGCAATATATTCTCAAATAGTTTAACATCACTAGACTTAGACTAGATTGGCGAAATTACTTGCGAGGCCTTACTCCCTTTCTTGAATATCGGTGTAACATTTGCTAGTTTTCCACATACCTGGAACATGTTTGTCCATTAGCTATTTCTTGAAAATAATCTCTAATTGGAGCGAAAGTTCACTGTGACATTTGCGAAGGCAATCTCGGCGAATTTCATCCACCCCAACGGATTTTGCTGGGTCAAGTTTCTGGCAAATACTTGATATTTCGTCTACTGTTTATCTCTCTATTACCAAGCTATCACTTTTCGAGTCCTGCAACGTGCTTACTAGTTCTGGTAATGGAGCTTCGTCTTCTTTAATAAAAAACGCATTAAAGTAGTCATTTGAGTACGGACGCCATACTCTTATTATTACTAGATGTTATTCTTATCTTTCAGTGGCCAAATTACATGTTTTGACGTTTTTCCTTACTTCGAACGTATTGGAAAGAACGCTTTTGCGGGTTGGATTTTGGATTACTTTTCAATTTTTCTTCATACACGCGTTTTGATAATTCTTAGTCCTTTGCAACGACGCTTAACGTCATTGTATTCTCTAGATCACAGTCGCGCATTTGATCTCTTGTAAACTTTATACGTTTCGGTGTTTACTGTTGATTATTAGTTGTATCTCATTAGTCTCCAACATTTTCAACAATCCGACGCTATTTTTGTTGTTATTCAATGCCGTTTTCCTACCATGGGAACATTATTTTCCAACAACCGATTGGAGTTTTATTTGTGAATAAATTACACATGTTTCCTGCGTTATAACATTTAAGTAGGTTAATCCCAATCAACTTCGCTAGTATCCCTTCGTATCTTTGTTAATCCGCTTTATTATTACATATTGGGAACTTAATAATTGATTTTCTGTTATGTCTAACGTTGCAATTTTTGCCGCATCTGATTGAACCTGTGATCACTATTTTGCCAAATGTTTTCACGCTGCTGGTCGCAATTAATCAATCAGATCGTGTCGGTATGAAACAAATCTAGGATCTATTATCCCTTGTGGGCTTCACGGACCACCCATTTAAATATAATTCGTTTACCATGTCAAGCAATCGCAAACCTTCTCTATCGGCAGAATTATTATTCTAGTTTTATACGAGGCATGGTTAAAATCTCCACATACAATTGTCCTCATATTATTTGTTGATGAACAGGACTTTATCTCGTCTACAGAGGCAATCTACCTCCGCTTTGATTTAGGAGGACATATATGGTCCTAATTAGATTAGCGAGTTTCCATTTAGTCTTAATCTTGCATAGACTGAGTCATAATGATCTTGAATTACTTATCGATTTCAGTTGATTTGTAAATTAATCTTTATGTAGAATGCACTACCACCTGCTTTATGTGTACGACATTGAGGAATGTCTTTGTAGGCGGAATGGTTATTTCAATAAAATAAATGTTTTATCTTTTGTTGTTGACCCAACTCTCCATGATGCTAACGATACTGGCGTTTAGGCAACAACGTATGCTAATAATTGAGTTCCCCGCTTTAGAAAAAATTCTTCTGGCATTTGTGTTTTAGTCATTTGAGTTCTTTAGTAGTTTTGGTAACCTTGCGTGAGGGTTTACCAAGCAAAGGGTGTCTCGGGTCCACTGAAAGAGAGCGCTGATTAAGATTACTTTTGATATAGTATTTTTCGAACGGACGTGACCCAGCTGTTGCTGGGTCACGATCAAAGCTTTGTCAGGCATTTGCTGGTTCTATGTATTCCCGATACATATAATATATAAGAGTACAGAAACTCGAGGACCTATTGGACCATAATTAGGGTATCTGTGTACTACATTACTGCTAACTATCAACTATATGTAGGAGGAACAGGTGGAAAATGATACCATGTCCCTAAAGAAAATAGTCAGTCTTTGTCGTTTGGAGAGACAAGACGTGTGAGTAGGCAGCTCCGTGTGTGTTGAGTCAGGTCCATTAAGTGGGCAGGTGCAGAGATTAGCGTCGACATGGCTAATGGAGGCGATGGTGTTGTTAGTGTTGTGGAGGAGAGTGTTGTGGAGGGTGGAGTGGGAGAAGTGTAGAGAGGGTGAAGTGAAGGAAGCCGAGGTGGAACCGAGTGTGGTAGATGGAGGGAGAAGTGTCGAGGGGATTGTA